>CM053606.1:101607405-101640020 GCA_028646535.1 Procyon lotor | reverse complement strand
TGGCTCAGGTCATGATCTTGGGGTCCTGGGATGATGTCCCATGTTGGGCTCTCTGTTCAGCTTGTAGTTTGCTTCTTCCTCTTCCTCTGTGCTCTCTTTCTCTCTCAAATACGTAAATAAAATCTGTAAAAAAACCAAAAAACAAAAAAACTCTGTTCAGTTTAAGAAATGATAGTACAGTTTTGCAATAAGTTAAGTCAATTCCTAGTTAAGTCAATTGCTAAGAGAATGTACATCTGTGGAAACAATCAGTTTCTCAACAGTTTTGACTCATCATTTCCTATTACTATATATTACTATATACTTGATTTTATATCTATTAACAATTAGCATCTGTTTTGAACATTATTCATATTCGGGTCAAGGCAGAATCATAAAAAATTAGGAACCCAGAAATTTAATGAAATCCATTTTACCCCCCTCCTTGAGAAGCATTATCTCCCATCAAGGAAATAACACAAACTATAGATTGGATGTTTCTATGAATGTATTGAAGTTTCAAAAAAAAAAAAAAGAAGAAGCCATGAAAATTATGTTATTTCCTCCCACAGAAATCTTCCAGCTTTTTATACCAGACAATGGTTAATGAACTCCTCACATTTAGATTGGATTGATGTGCCCAGATATAGGAATGAATATGCTTTTGTTAATGACAACCAGTCTGGGTCCCTAAACATTTCCAGAGCCATGAGCAACAAAATGCAAGGCGTATTATTTGCTATTCTATGTCCATTTATTATGTAGTCAATGAGAGAAAAGATGCTTAATTTGGATCTATTCTCCTTTTATTATTATCTCTTTTATTTATTATCTCTCCTGCTATTAACAAGCTTCATCAGACTACTTTAATGCAAAATTCCTTTTCAATTGGAACCCCAAATCTAATAATTGCTGAATATTTTTCCCTACTCTGTATTTTCTAAATTGTGTACAATAATTACATGTTTCTTCTGAAATATGTTTTGAAAGTTTCCTTTTGTATTTTAAAAAAGCCAATAAGGGTGCTATAACTGCATATAAGTAGGTTTAGGAGGAAAATTGGTCTCCCTGACATCTTTTACCGACTGATATTCTACCAAACTCACCTTTCCCCGTGGTATGCAAATAGCTGATTCGAAGGATTATAGTTTTAAATATTAACTTTCAGACAACTGAGTTTACAGTTAACTTAAAAATTGTTACCATTTTGATTATTATTTTTTAACCAGCATAAATGCCACTTATCCTCAGAGTGGGTCCATAGAATTTCTTTGAAAGAAAGGCTACTGGACCATCATCATGCCAGGGTTATCTTAATCATGACAGTACGTGAAATACACCTTGGCAACTGGCACTGTTCAGAGCATGCCAGACATGGACATACCTCGGTATCTAAAAGCAATCTGATAAAAACGGGAGGAAAGAAGAAAAAGGGCCAGGTAGATAGAGAACTACAATGAGTAGTATCTATTGCAAAGGAATACTTCTATTGTCAAGAGAGATAAATCAGACACATGGTCAAATTCGGACCTCTTAAAGGCAGACATTTCATTCTAAACTTCTCTCCACTTCTTCAGTGTTACGGATTCCCACCACCCACCACCCAATTGGATTTGGGATCTCACAGCTGTCCCAGTATCCCCCCACCTCCCTTGCTCACAGAGGTGAAAATTAAATTTGCAATAGAATATGTATTGACCTAAAATGCTGTTCATGATATATTACTAGTTAGATTCTAAAACTTTATGTGCATTGTAACATATATCTGTAAAAAATTTCATTGACAAAGACATACATCCAATGAAGAAAAGATGTGAAAATACGTTTATATGTATACATGTATGTAGAACCATAAAAATACATGTGTTTTCAATTTATTTTTGTATATATTCGTACTTGTATTGTATTTGTGTATTTGTATTTGTATATTTCTATTAGGTGCTTGAATCTGTGATGGGCTTATGTTGGTTTATATTGTCCTCTTTTTGCTTTTCTATAGCCAACCCAAAAACCGTATCCCACCTGTAAAACAGCTGTGTGTTGGGGGTGCTATTGTTAATGGACTTTCCATTATCTAGGGACAATGTTCCAGGCTTTGTAGCTCTTACATAGATTCTGCAGGATCTGGCTCTGAGCCCTAGTACCTTCTTTCATTGTTGTGTACCTTACGTGCTAATCATCCTTTTTCCCAAAGTGACAAGTTCTTTCCGCTTCAGTGCCTTTGCATATCTTTCATTTTGCCTAGAGTGCTTTCTTTCTGTGTCTACCTGACAAATTCATTTTCTCCATTCAAGATCCAGATTTTACCAGGCCTATCTCTCCTTATGTTCACATGCTGACTTATATAAGCTTCTACTGTCATGCTAATCTCATATCACGCTGTGAGTTGCCAGAATTAGGGACTGTGTTTTAGACACCTTGGATTTGTACGTGCCTGGTGGTAGGTGGTAGGTGTTGAATAAATGAATGAGTGAGTGGATAAATAAAGTAGTAAACTTCTTAGGGTCATGTTAGATGTAATGAACTTGTAAAGTGTAGAGCAGAGTATCTGAAATATAACAAGTATTCATAAGAGGAATAGCTTCCATTGTCATCATTATTGTATGAAGCACTTCCGTCTGCTTTGCTTTGAGGGTCTCTGCATTGCTCAGCAACCTCATTCAAGGCCAACACAGCACTGTGTTCCATAGAATGAGGAATTCTGCCGTAGTCCCTGCATGTTGGATCTTATTTTCTATGGGCACAAGATAACCAGAGCAGAACAAATGGATGACAGGGAAGATCTGATGGTTTAAAAAAAAAAAAATTAAAGACCAAGGGCTTAGGTTTTTATAATTAAATCATCAAGAGGCAGAATAAGAGCAATTGCCCTAAAAGCAAACAAACAAATAAATAAACAAACAACTTTTTATTTACCTCCTCTATACCCTTCCTTTGGGAGCCATGTTACCTTTCTGGTTAATTTTCCCTTTCAGTTTTCCTTTGAACGAAACCTTCAGTATTCATTGTGCATGGTGTGTGTGTGTATGTGTGTGTGTGTGTGTGTGTGTGCGTGCACGTGTTTTGTGCACTACAGTGTGATCCACCTCAGTACCTACCTACCCTATCTCAACCTAAGTTTGTGTCTGTCTAGAGACCTCAAGATACCTAAGAAATACCAACAATAATTATCTGCAGGACTGAAAAAAATTTATAAGTAAAGACTAAACATGTTAGAAGTAAACCCATGTAATGAGCTCTTAGCTGGGTAAGTGGAAAGTTGGCTAATGTGAAACCTCAAAAGCTTCTCTCTTTGACTAAGGAAGTCACGGGTGGGATGGCACTCTTCAGTTAAGAACAGGAGATATGGTGCCACCAGTATCATTTTGAAACAAGTGTTAGCTAACTCATGAATATTTTTATAAAATACTTTTCTAGGATCCTTTCTTTCTATCACAAGTCCTACATTTCTTCTTGCTTTAATATTTGCGTTTAGCCTTTCTATTTGCCCCTGAATTTAGTATCAGTTTATTTGCGTTCAGTCCTAGCACAATTCCATTCTTTGAGGCCTCTGAGTTTGATATTTTTCACATTTTTTTTAGGTATAGGAATATTTTCTGCTTGAGAAAAGACTCAGATTTGCATATTGATTTTTTTTAATTTCCTTCATATGATTTCTCCATTTTTCTCACTTAATTTTTGTGGTATTCACTCCCATATCTTTTCTAGAGCTGTGAGTGTTCTGCAGTACCTCCTGCAAAAGAATCTTTTCTTTGGTACATCATTCCACATCAGAGTCTCAAAAATAAAAATCTATAGGATACTCTATCTTATTTTTAACAAATTACTTTTAAAAAATGACTTCAATTAATCTGGGAAGATTGTCATTACATTCTTCACATGGTGTATCTTAGACATTTTAGCATTTGTGGGTGTTGAGTGTTTTATGTAATTACTTGTACTGTTTTATGAAAGTGCCCCATAACATCATTTTAATTAAAATTCTGACATGTCCCTTTGGTTGTTGAAATGCTTGTTAAACAATGTCAAGTGGTTGTTTTTAGGTTAAATATAACATGAATAAAAATACCCAAGTCACACATGTGTTTAGAGTGAGATTCTAGTTCCATAAATGACTCTCTAGATCCTATTTTAGGGTAAGAAAATAAAAGTCATATACACACAGAAAGGTGCCATGAAACATAACTAAATATATATAACTAGGCATAATTTGAGTAGCATTAGGTGTCTCTCTCCTTAGAAATATCTGTACCTGGAACTTTACTTTTAGAAATCAAATCATTTATATTTCAGAATGCTTTGGGGTCTTTCATGACCCATATTAAATCCTAAAATTATTGGAAAGGATGGTCCCTAATGGCCTCATCAACTACACCATATGGAAATTAACTGACAGATGGCGAATCAACAGTCTTTATAAATGAGAAGCACACTGGTACCTGGTTGAGGGGATTACAAAGAGGAAGGTAAGAATACTGAAAAAGAGGTAAAAGGACACCAAAGCCAGCAGAGCTTGCAACTGAAAATAATCCGGTCTGAATATGACAATCAAATAGCTTTTAATCAACCTGTTTTGTTGTAGGTTGTGGGAATTTACGTTTAGAAATTTTGACCTAATCATTAAATACAAACAGGATTTTGTTTTCAGAATGTTGACATTTGCCAAAAATAACAATGCAAATCTATATTTGTGCAAATACAGGACTAAAAATTAATTAGACATGTTGAACTGAATGATTAAGTAAATGGATAGTGGCCAATGGGGGCCTGATTTCTCACTGTTAAAATGGGAGTTTTCACATAAGCAAGGGAAGAAGGTTACGATAGTCCCTGTAACAAAAGATTAAAGTTAAAGACGTCAGAATGAATTCATGTTTAGATTAATATAGATAAAGATGGTTACATATATATACAGGGATATTTATAGGTATGTGTATAGGTACAGCTTAGTAAACACACTTATATCCTTTTTGTCACCTGAGAGTATCCAAAAGTGAAGAGCGCATCTGCATCCCAGATCTCAGTTTCTGATACTTTTCTCAAATAAAACCACTCTGTGGGCTGATGGCTAGGACTAGGGCAGGAAATATACAAGAAGAGTCTGGAATTTTCACAGTGCCAGGAAGCAAGGAGGTGCTAAAACACATATACACACAGTGGTACAGGTATGTCAAAGGGATGTAGGAATCAAATGAAAGAGTTGCCTATGGTCAGATCTAGAACAATTTGAGCAACAAAACAAATAAAGTAATATCAGATTATAATAAAAACATATAATATGTATTTATTCATCCACATTAATGTAAATAAATAAGAAAAGACAGAAGACTTCTAAATAAGTACAGACTGCACATAGAAATATTCTTAAAAAAATACATTATCAAAGGGGGGATGGGGAGCAGGAATAAAGTGACTCTACAGTAGAGAAACTGGACAATCACTACCTGCACCAGGCAATCAAGGTCAGTATTAACAGGGATCAGTCATTTTAGTAGTAGACTCCCTTGATATAGTGTGGTAAAAATGGTACTTTCCCTCTGTAATCTTCCTCCAAAAAACATATCACCTGGTCTAGTCATAGGAAAAACATTAAACAAATCCCTGTTGAGGAATATTCTACAGAATATGTGACCAATGGTCCTCAAAACAGTAAGAGTCATCAAAAACAAGAAAAATCTGAGAAATTGTCACAACCAAGAGGGCCTAAGGAGACAAGATGACTAAATTTAATGTGGTACCTGGATGTGTCCTGGAAAAGAAAGGGGACATTATGTAAAAACAGAAAATCTGAATAAAACGTGGACTTCATAATGCTTCAATATGGTGAACTAATGATCACAAATGTACCATGTTGTTATAAAGGTGTTAATAATAGGGGAAACTGGGTGTAGGGAAACTGATTTCAAAAAGTTTATTGAAATTTTGATTTAGCTCCTTTAGGTTTATCACATGGCACTAATTTAATTACAAATATGTGAGTTTTAAAAGTCACAGTGCTATTCTATATTACTTGTAGCATACATGGTACAGGATATGCTAAATTTAAGGTTTAGATATTTCCTGAAATAGAAATACAACATATTAAGAACTCTCATCTAGAACTCAGAGATCCCCATAAAAACATTCTGTGATCTCCTGAGAACCACATTCTAGTTTCCAAAATTTGGTTCAAGGACCTTTATATACTCAGCCCCTAAACACATACCAAAGAAGGAAAAGTCATGACCTTAGAGTCCTCTGTTCCACCTCTATTGAGAGCCACTGGTTTTTATCTCCCAAATCAAGATACCCAAACTTATGGGATGCAGCAAAAGCAGTACTAAGAGGGAAGTTCATAGCAATCAATGGCTACATTAAAAAAGAAGAAAAATATTTTTGTATCTACGTGTGGTGATGGATGTTAACTAACCTGATACTCATTTCACAATACATACATATATCAAATCATTATGTTGCACACCTAAAACTACTACAATGTTATACGTCAATTATTTCAGTAAAAAATATAAAATAATTTTTTAAAAGAGAAGGTGGATTTCAAAAAACCCAAGTCCTTTACACTTCAAGGAGCTGGAAAAAGAAGAACAAACTAAGCCCTAAATTAGCAGAAGGAAGAAAATAACAAAGATTAGAGAAAAAATAGAAAATATAAAAACAATAGAAAAAAATGAATAAAACAAGGGTTGGATTTTTGAAAAGATAAACAATATTGACAAACCCTTAGAGAGGCTAAGAAAAAAAAGAAGATACTCAAATAAGTGAAGTCAGAAATGAGAAAAAACATTATAACTGATGCCACAGAAATAAAAAAGGTTATAAGAGATTATTATAAACAACTATAAGCCACCAAACTGGTTAAATTCCCAGAAATATACAACCTACCAAGACTACCTGTAACTGGTAAGAAGATTGAATCAGTAATCAAAAACTTCCCAACAAAGAAAAGCTTTGGACCAGAGAGGTTGGTGGATTCTGTCAAACGTTAAAAAAATTAAAATCAATCTTCTCAAATTCTTCCAAAAAATCGAAGAAGAGCGTACACTTCCCATCTCATTTAATAGGGTCAGCATTACCCTCAGACCAAAGCCAGAAAGATATTACAAGAAAAGAATATCACAGACCAATATCCCTGATGAATATAAATGTTAAAATCTTCAACAGAATACTGCCAAATTAAATCCAACAGCACATTAAAAAGATTATGCTCCAAAATAAAGTGGAATTTATCCCTGGAATAAAAAGATGATTCAATATATGCAAATCAATTAGTATGATGCACCACATTAACAGAATAAAGGATAAAAATTTCATGATTATCTCACTAGGTGTAGAAAAAGCATTTGACAAAATTCAACTTTTTTCATGATAAAAACTCTCAACAAAGTAGGAATAGAAGGAAATTGCCTCACCCTGATAAAGGCCATATATGAAAGGTCTATAGCTAACATCATAGTCTATGGTAAAAAGTTGCAAACTTTTCCTCTAAGATCAGTGACAGTGCAAGGATGTTCATTTTTGCCACTTCTATTCAAAGTAGTACTGGAAGTTTTAGAACAATTTGGTAAGAAAAAGAAACAAAAAGTATCTAAATTCAAAAAGAAGTAAAATTATCCCTGTTTGAAGATGACATGAACCTCTATACAGAAAATCCTAGATTCCATTAAAAAAAAAAAGGCCTGTTGGAATTTAATAACCAAATTCACAGTGGTTGCAGGATACCAAATCAACATGTAAAAATCAGTTGACTTTCTATATACTAACGATGAACTATCTGAAAAGGAAGTTAGGAAAATAATACGATAGAACCAAAAAAAAAAAAATCTTAAGAATAAACTTATATAAGAAAGAGAAAGTCTTGTATACTGAAAACTATAAAACATTGATGAAAGAAATTAAAGACACAGAAATGTTAATTATACCTCAATAAAGCTGGGGAGAAAAGACACAAAAAATGAAAAGAAATTCTATGTTCATGAATTAGAAGACTTAATTTTGTTAAAGGTCCATATTACCCAAAGCAATCTATAGATTCAATGCAAACGCTATCAAAATCTCAATGGATTGTGATTATGACTGAGCTATAGATTTGTTGTACATATAGTCATGTATATGGACACTTACAGTGATAGCCTATTCTCCTACAAATCAGTAATTATTAGTTTCAATAACCAAGACTCAGCTTCTGTGCTACAGTTGTCTAATGTATGTGGACCCCTCAGATATAATGAAAAAAATATATAGCCTTTGTAATCAGTAGATCTGGATAAAAATCTTCAAATCTCTGCCTTGCAATTTAATAGTAAGTTACTTAAATCTCCAAACCACATTTCACCTTCTGTAAAAAGTACATGATAATACACAAGCTTATCTGTTTTTTTTGTGAGAATCAGACTACACACACACACACACACACACACGCATAAATAGGTAAGATAGATACATAAAGATAAAGAAGATAGATGATAGATAATAGGTAGATGATAGATGATAGATGATGATAGATAGATAGATAGATAGATAGATAGATAGATAGATAGATAGATAATAGATAGATGACAGATAGATGAC
This sequence comes from Procyon lotor, assembly GCA_028646535.1. Classification (NCBI taxonomy): domain Eukaryota; kingdom Metazoa; phylum Chordata; class Mammalia; order Carnivora; family Procyonidae; genus Procyon; species Procyon lotor. The sequence continues at coordinate 101,631,473 of CM053606.1, read as the reverse complement.
AGATAGATAGATGATAGATAGATAGATAGATAGATAGATAGATAGATAGATAGATAGATAGATAGATAGATAGATAGATAATAGATAAAAATCTAGCTAGGACTTGGGTAATGCTCAAAAAACAAGTTTTGATGCTATTACTATTCATGACCTATATTAATTATCCCCTGACATTAGCTCTAATTCTTCCCAGGTTCTATCCAAAAGACAAGCCTCAGGGGTGTGCAGAAAGCCAGGTTTTTGGTATTATATACATTCTCCATGCCTCCTACCAGAAAGCAAATTGCAAAATTTGTCAGATAATTCAATAAGCCAGTTTACTTGATCAAAGGTCTTTGTAATTACCTACCAGTTTGAGAACACCTCCATTCTGAGGCACAGAACTATCAGCCAATGCTGAGCACTTGCTTGGTTCCTTGGTTGGAAAAGTTATAGTAACAATAAAATGGTAACTTCCTGGGAGAGATGGAAGTTCTTAATATCAGGAGTACTTTGGGTACCTTTGTAGCCCAAAAGGCTAACAAATGGTGGGCATCAAATTGTAGAGCATTGGAATAAAACAAATTCTAGAGCATCTGTGCCTTTAATACTCTCATTGTTCTAGTGGCCACAATTCAAGAAGGGTAAAACGGAACAGGAAAATGTGCCAAAAAAAAAAAAAAAAAAAAAAAGAATTTAAATGATTTAGCAAAAACAAAGAGTTGAGACCAGAATTCATTAGTTACTCAGAATAATTTTATTGTTTTAAGAATTCATCTCTGAGATAGTCCCAGAGAATAGATTCCAGGGACCTTTGCTGTCATGAGATGCTCTTAGAGGTGCAAATGGTGAGGTATAAATGCATTTATTAATGACATATATGTTATGTTCATGTATAAGGTTATTTTCATATGCACCAAAAGGACTTTATGGATTTCTTTATTGCTATCTTTCTTAATTCCAATTTAACTGTATGGTCACATTGAAGCCACTTAATTACTATATTTCCACTTAACACATCTCTGTTCCTTAACCCCACAAGTGATATATTAGTAGACTCTTATAAACAGAATTTGTAGTGACTTCCATTAACGCCAAATATTTCTTTTCATTGTAACTAAATATTTTAAAATATTAAAAGGAACACTGTGTAAAAAAATGCAAAAACATTTCTTTCTTTGCAGACATAAGCATACATGATGAGTTCTACAAAACCAGCTTCATTTCCAGAGATTTACCTTTCTGCCTCACCTTCATTGTATGTATGGAGTCCAAAGCTGTGTACTTTGGGGGAAGGTTTTTTCCAGTATTATTTCATTCCTCTACACCCTAGAGGAGGTAAAAAAATGCCTGCTTTTAGAGTATAGAACACCAGTTCCATAAATAGGGGAAGTATATCATTTAAGACTACTTCTTTTGAAGGACTTGTGAAACCATTCTTAAAACTCTATTGTTAAAGGTCAATTCTCTAAGTAGATTTCTTTTTTTTTTTAAGATTTTATTTATTTGATAGAGAAAAAAAGAGCACAAGCAGGGGGAGTGGCAGAGGGAGAGGGAGAAGCAGAGTCCCTACTGAGCATGGAGCCCAATGCAGGGCTCTGCCCCAGGACCCTGAGATCATGACCTGAACTGTAGGCAGATGCTTAACTGAGTGAGCTACCCAGGCACCTCTCTAAGCAGATTTCTTGAAGATGGAACAGTTGAAGAATCTAGCTTTGCTGATGCCTGTTCCATGGTGAGAAGGTGAAGCATGGAGCATATGAACTTCCTGAAGGAGCTAAATGCTGCGAAATAAGCTTTTCCTCCTGGGACCTCATTTCTTTAGAATGTATTGATCAGTTGACATGGCTGGATACCAGTAGGATGTGCAATCCTGCTAGAAGATGCAGACCTCAGAACCTGACAAATGTCTACCAACTGAGCAGAGTATATGGGAAAAGTCCAGTGGATGGGACTTAATATGTATACACTCTTTAAACATTCCTTGAGTGCCTAGTCTGCCAGAAACCTTGCTAGGTAGTAGAAACATACCATAATTTTTAAAAGATTAATTCCCCCTTGAAGCAATATTGACATTCTGCTTTGTAATGCTAAATTTTTAATGATAATATTTCCCCCATTTTGCTATGAAGGCCCCACTCTAGTTGCCAAACTCATTTACTGTCATTAGAACCAGGCTCAGTCTGTTAAGATTCTGATCCTTGATTTCTTCTCAGCTCATGATCTCAGAGTCATCTTCTTCTCCCTCTACCTCCTCCCCGCCCCATGCTCTCTCACGCTCTAACAAATAAAATCTTTCTTTTAATTTTTATTTCACAAAGAGAGTGAGAGAAAGAGCACGAGCATGAGCAGGGAGGAGGAGGCAGAGGGAGAGGGAGAAGCAGACTCCCTGCTGAGCAGGAAGCCTGCCCTACAGGATCTGGAGACCATGACCTGAGCCAAAGGCAGATGTTTGACTGACTGAGCTATCCTGGCACCCCTAAATATACAAAAAAGAAAAAAGAAAGTAAGAAAAGATCCTTTCTACAAGGCTCTCCTCCCAGAGAATCATGATGGGAAGGAGATGGATGTGAGTCTAGGGATCACTTGGTCCAATTCCCTCGGCATACAGGGGTACACTGGTTAAGCATATTGGCTTTACAGTGAAGCTCACCCTGGCTTGAACCCTATCTCTGTGCGACCATGAGCCCCTCAGCACCCAGACACAGGAAACAGAGGTAACCACAGAGGTTACTTCTCAGAGTTACTGGGAGAATAAATAGTACTGTCAGAAAAGTTACAGAGCATAGAAAATGGTCTTACCAATCAACGTCCTCTGGCAATTTAACATTCTATTCCTGTACTACCACTATTTTTATATTGTGATCATACTATTACCATTATATCGTTATTCTTATTGGGATGTAGAGTAAAGCAGAGTTCAAGACAAGAGATTCTGGATTTATATTGCCAGAATTAGAACCCCAGCTCTGACACTAACTGTCTAGTTACTTAGCCCCTCTGTGCCTCGGTTTCTTCAACATTAATGCAGAGATCACGGTAGAGTTCTCTGAGGATTCATCAGATTACATTGTTAAAAAAAGAAGCGAATGGGAATGAACAAAAACTTGGAAGAGTGCATGGCATAAAACAACCACAGTAAATACTAACGATGATTGATCGGGGCACCTGGGTGCTCAGTGGATTAACTGACTGCCTTATGCTCAGGTCCTGACCCAGGGGTCCAGAGCCCCAGATTGGGTGCCCTACATAGAGGGACTTCTCCCTTCGACTTCTCCCTCTCCCTCTGCCCCTCACTCCCCTGCACCCATGCTCTCTCTAGCTCTCTATCAAATAAATAAAATCTTTAAAATAATAAGAGTAATATGATTGGTTATAAATGCCAGAACTGAGTTTCAAGTGATTGGGAAAGCCCAGAGGTGACGCTCCAACTCGATATGCATGGTCTTCACTTACTCTGAAGGCTGATAAAGTAGCAGAACTGGTATAACAGTAACAGTAACAGAAATCAATTAAGCAGCCATGTATATTCACATAGCACCTTTCTTTTAGTGCTTTTCTATCAAATTTACATTTGTATTCAGAAGGCTCAAAAAGATGAAGCTCAAAATGAGGACAGTTTTGAGAAAAAAAAAAATCAAGGCATTCATGGGGCTCCTGGGTGTCTCAGTGGGTTAAAGCCTCTGCCTTCAGCTTGGGTCATGATCTCAGGGTCCTGGGATCCAGCCCTGCATGGGGCTTTCTGTTCAGCAGGGAGCCTGTTTCCCCCTCTCTCTATGCCTGCTTCTCTGCCTACTTGTGATTTCTTTCTCTGTGTCAAATAAATAAAATTTAAAAAAAAATCAAGGCATTCAGAGGACTTAGGATTTATTAAAAACTACCACAGAAGACAAGGGCCCTCTTCCTCTACTTCTGCTTCCACCAGTCACCACGTCGGTGGTCTTCTCAACAAGCCCAGATGGATCCCTGTGGCCTGCAGGATAAAGTCAGAAATCCTTGGTATGACACTCAAGGCCTCTCACGGCCTGTGTTTCCACACCTCTGGGCAGTTCCTGAGTGTGTGTGTGTGTGTGTGTATGTGTCAGACTATTCACCTTTCCCCAAGACCCTCCTTGCATTTTCCAACACCCTAGCCTTTTCTCTTGGTGCCTCCATCCACCTCCCCCTTTGGCCATCCAAAAGCTCTGTTGAGAGCTTTTCCTCAAACTCTCATTCAAATTCAAGCATGTCTTCTTTTGCATTTCCATATGCTTTGCTTACACAAAAACAGTAACACTTGCTTCAGGAGCCTCCCCTTGCAGATGATTTGCATTCTGCTTTTCTCTGAGGGTCATAGCAGAAGCATCTGTCCTGTGATTACAAGCTCTCTCAAACTCCTGGAATCACAGGGACCTGACATTGTGTCCAGGGGACATAACATCATTGACTCCATCCTTTCGTTGATGTTGAATACTCAGTTTTCTATTTTTTTTTTCACTATCATAAGTGGGGCTGCAATAACAATATAATCAATAGTCTAGTTATGACTTTTGCAAATCTCTCGGAGAATTTTTAAAAATTAATTTGTGCGAGGTCTTTGTTGTATTTGCACTGAGTCATTATCCCAGGCTCTGTCTTACGTTTCCAGGTGGTCATTCGTTTGATGGATTTGTTCTGCCAAAACACAATGCTTCATATGAAATAACCTCTCTCTCACTGCCTCAGACTATGTCCTTCTCTCGCACACACACAAAGGAAAGTGTTGTTTTGGTTATTCTCATTTTTTTTCTTTTACTTTATTTTGGTATTGTAAAATATGGTAAAACAATGGTGATATGCTTTGAAATGCCATAAAGAATTATACCAAAAAAGATAATGTTAATCATTTGAGGTAGCAAACCATTTTAATTCCTTTTTTATTTTTTTTTTCAGTTTATTTTATTTTTAGCTGTAGGGAAAAGACCATATGTCTTCCAATTTTTTTCTTTTTTTTCCTCATTGACTTCTTAAAAAAAAATTTTCTTGAAAAATAGGTCAAGTGAATGGGGGGGGGTTGTCTTTGCTCTTGAGAAAACTGTGCCAGTATATATTTTTAAAAACTTAAATATCCAAGTTATCTTTCTTGATATTTACCTAGCAATATTTTACTGCTCCCATTTCATTGTAGCTTACAAAGTATATAACACAAAAGGGAAAATATCTGTTTATGAGTCATTTATTTATAGTCTCGTTGCTTTTAATGAAGCCTTTGAATCTAGGCCACACAATAGTTTTATAGAGAAATCACTTCGTATTTCTTGAGAAAAATGCTTTGTTAAAACCTATTCAGATGTGTTTTCAGAAGCTAAATACTAGAAAAGTAAAAATAGTTTTTTTCTAAAAATGTAATCTGTGCCAGAGGCCAAACTGCAAAGCATCTAGAAAATTTTAAGCTGTTAGTGAATATCTCAGTGACATTTAGATTAATCAAGTTACCAGAAAGAGGAAGATAACAATGAAACAATACTGGGGGAGACGGGTAAAGAAATAGAAGCTAGCCTCCAAGAAACAACTACTAAGGAAAAGAAGTATCAAAAAGGTCAAGAAGGGAGAGAGAAAGCAGAAAATCAAGAAAACTTAAAGACCTTAAAAGGGTCTTTCCCTTCATGGCTGTACATAGAAAGTTCACAGGTTTCTTCTGTTCGAAAAGAACGAAGTAAACTACAAATAAAAAGTCTTTAAGGACAACAAAAAAACCTAGACATACTAACCAGAAGGTATAAAGCTTCATCTAAACCAAAAAAAAACGTTGTATGGCAAGCCAAGTTTATTCAATCCTGCGGGAAAACAAATCGAAACTAACAAGTATTTACCAGATTTAACTATTGGTGAAATGGGTCTTTTAATGAACCTAAGTTCCTTTATTTCTTTATATCAAACTCCAGTTTGGGTCTTATCATTTGAAAAATATAATAAAATAACTGCAGCCAAGATCATGCTGCTATTTTAACAAAATACTGTTTTACAATCAACAACAATTAAAAACACATGCTATGGGGCGCCTGGGTAGCTTAGTCCTTAAGCATCTGTCTTCCACTCAGGTCATGATTCCTGGGTCCTGGGCTCGAGATCCATATTGAGCTCCCTGCTTGGCAGGAAGCCTGCTTCTCCCTCTCCCACTCCCCCTACTTATATTCCCTCTCTTGCTGTCTCTCTGTCAAATAAATATATAAAACTTTAAAATAAATAAATAAATAAATAATGCATGCTTTAATTTTACTCAACTAATTATGCATGCCTAAATAGGTATCAGAACTTAATATTTAACCTGGCAGCACAATCCACAAGATATTAGTTGGTTCCATTGCCAGGTTAGGAGTAAATACATATCAAATTTTTGGCTAAACCCATTTGAACCAATGACGAAATGACAATTAAAAATTCCAGAAATTATTTGTTTTGATGGGCCTTATTTGTATTCCATCTCTACATGAAAAACAAACAAAAAACAAAAAACAAAAGCAAACAAAAAACCCCAGGTTCTTAAAGACCATTTGTGCATATACACCTGCTGAAAGGTCCATCCTCATTAGATGAGGATCTAACCAACTCCAAGTTTCCAGCCAGGAAACATAAGAGACCAAGTATGTACCATCAGATGGTAATTTAGTGAAACCACACAAGTAGAATCTCTAGTGTCCACATTCCCTTAGACATATGTCATGTGACACTGAGTTGGCATAGCCAATACCCTTATGCTTATTGATTTAATATGAAATGGGCTGATTTTACTAGTCCACATCTCTTCATCCATGCAGAATTCCCACTGAAGTGAAGAACCCTTCTGTTTACCATTGAAGTTTATCATCATTCTGTTTATCATAATGAAGTCAATGGGAGCTCTGTGCACACAAGGAAGGAAGCAGCCAGCAAAACCAAGCCCTAAATGCTAGAAATCTGGAGAGAGGCCAGTGATGCACTGGCATGAAAATGGAATTGCCGTCTTGTCTTTACAGCTGGTCTCTTGAAATGCAATGGGAGAATATCAGAGGACGGACAGCAGAAATGGTACCTCTGTACGGCACTCAGGCTCTGGACACACAGACCCCTCGAGTTGGAGAGCCTTCCACATGCTGCTGGATCCATGGGGCCAGTTTCATCTGACCGTTATGAAATTAACTAATTGAAGGGAAAATGAACAAGGAGCAGAGCTATCTTGGAAATTAAAAAAACAAAAACAAAAACAAAAAAAAACAAAAAAACCAGTGCATCTTGTAAAGAAATGGTGAGTTCAATAATTCAAAAGGAAACAGTGGCTGGAGAGATGATCTTCACCACATTACATCACAGCGTCCCCTCCAACCCACCCACACCCACCACAAACCCTCATTTTCTGAAGGGCAAGATTGTCTCAAGGTCTTATCGGCACTAACTGTATTACCAAAGCACAGAGAATACAATCAGATCTCTCCCCTTCATAATGTAGATGTTGTCTTTTTAAAGCAAGCTTGATTATATTCTGAATAGGTCAGTCTGTGTGCCTGACATTTCTCCTCAGTTTCCTGTGACCTTTTAATAAGAATGACTTGGTTTTGCACTGCAGAAAATGGAACTGTCCCTTTTCAATCAGTGAATATGAGAAGCACAGTTTGAACATATCACATTTTCTGTACGGCATTATTACTCATACTACAACAAAGTAAATGAAACCCTATCTTTCTTTAAAAACATGTGTCCTGTTTGGCTTTAATTTTACCTTCTTCTGCTGCGCATTCACATACATTTGTAAATATTTAAGCAAATGTGCAGTCACATTTGCTCAGGGAAAGTAACAAATTAATAGTCTCTGTTGAACAAATCTGACTTTTATAATGTATGCTTAAACAGATGTCATCTTTGAGTAGCGTTGCGAAGAATTATTAATATGGACCTTCCATGGTTATAAAGAGACAATTATCAACAGTAATCCAATTTCTAAAATTGTGGAAATGTTCCCCTTTATTAGGTTTTTGTGATAAAGAAATCAACCAGACAGATCATCAGGACCTGGATACACATGAAAATGGGCTCTGCCACACCAGTGAAAGCTGGGACCACAATGTGTCAAGGACAACTCTTCCAGTAGGTGCAACTCACAATAGGTATCCATTACGGGCAACCCTGGGAACACAGGGTTAGATCCTCCACTGAACACATGTGTGCCGGAAGGAAACAGATGCAAGCTTATCTCCACAGCTGGACTGGTTTCCCAGTGTAGAAACTGCGTGGGACCACTCAGAGGAAGATAAGCACAAGGATGGTACTAGATGACTGAGTAGCCAGCACCGGCCATAACAGGTTCCCTATGAAGCTAAACTGAGAAGGGAACCAGAAATAGGTATTCAGCACTCACAGTGGCAAGATACCTGTGAGGCACTGGGTTCTTCTCTTGAAGATTCTATAAGATGGCCCTTGTCCTTGTGGAGGCAGGAGGAGGAGCAGACAATCAGTAAGACCCTAACGACAAGGTCATTGCTAATTGGGGTCCACAATCTGAAGAACATAACTAAAATGGGCTAGTGGAGAAAAATGATTTAAATAAGGAGTTGGCAAACTTTTTCTGTAAAGAGCAAGATAGTAAACATTTTGGGCTTTGCAGACGACTTTTGATCTCTGCCGCATTATTTTCGTATCCTTTTAAGAGAATATTTTTTACTGAGTTCAAGGGTTTTACAAAAGCAGGACAAAGGCTAAAATCTGCATGTTGACTACAATTTGCAACCTGTGGTGGCAAAAGAGGAAGGCAGGAGCTCAAGAACAATTAAGCATAAAGACTCAAGGTGGAAAATAAAGTCAGCATAAGCGACCTCCAGAGAGAGAGAGGTTGGGGCCGTGCACTGGGCTCAGTGTCTGTGGTGAGAATTAACCTACCCCTATACTATAAGCAGGAGGAAGCCACCAAAGAGTTTTGAGCAAGGGAGATGATATGATCCAATTTACATTTTTAAAAGGCCAGTCAGTATGCCTGGTAGAAAATTTGCATCTGTGTTATGGCAGACTGGCACCAGCAGCCTGAGGAGAAGGAATTAGAAGGAGGAATGTGTGAACAGGAAGGATGGGGAGGTGAGGGGTTGGAAGGGTGACAGGGGGAGAACTCCTGTTTCTTTGTCCCTTCACCTGGCTGTTTAGGGACCAGAAAAGCTGCTTGCACAGAGGTGGGCGTTTTCCATCTGGTGGCATCTAAGTCTCTCAGATAGGGCCACTGCTTCTGGGTGTTATTTTTCCTTCTTTTGAAATTCCAGGACCCCAATGCTTCATTAAAAAATACTCACTAATTCAATGTGGTTGTTCAGCAATATTTTTTAAAGCATGACTGTATGTGTCTATTAGGAGTAAATCTGTATGGATATGTAGTACCAAATGACTACAAGGGAAAGGTTTAGGAGGTAATTGGTATCTTCCTTTTCCCCACCCTTCTTCACATCTCCTTTAAAGGCAACCAACTCGATTAGACTTGTCTGGACATAGAGGAAGCAGAAATCAATTGTTTACTCTCTCCAGGATGTGACTCACTGTTTCCACCATCACATTCCCTGCCTTGCCTGCAGGACTTCTTAGCACACTGCTGCCAAAGATTCCTGTCCTATAAAATTGAGCACAGGACTCACCTTTTCCATGAAGCCTTTCCAGAAGACAAGAAGAACTGGCCTGCTGTAATCAATGATTATGCACACCTGTGCTTTGATTCTCTATCATGGGCTCAGACACTCTCCTTGGCTTCAGGTTCTTGCTCTTAGATTTCTAGTCCCGGTTTCAGCCAGGGGCACTAATGTAGTCTTCAGGGATGTTTCCTTTTTCTCTGTGAGGTTGTTCTTGAAAAAGATATCAAAAAATAGGAACAGCCTTATAAACAGACACTACTGGTGTGATATCAACTCAGATCTTAGAAAGGGGGAACCTTCTTCAAATGTGTCCCCTATTCACTTCTCAAGGGCATAGGAAATTCTCACCAGTGTGAGTTTAAATCAACAATGTCCAGTGTCTTACATAGAAGCCTATTCTCCTTAAAGACTCTATAAAAAGAAATAGCTAGACATGGTCAAATTCATCTGAGATTTTCTTTCTTTCTTCCTAATAAAGCAGATTAGCTTATTAAAGATTCTGACTCCATCCCCTTAAACTTTATTTGACCAACTGTTTCCACAATTCTTTGACCACAAGACCCACTGTTGTTCTACACCATACTAGTTCCTCAAAACACTTTAGGAAGTAAAAAGTTCAGGCATTGCCCTCAGCAGGCCTGGGATGGTGTGGCTTGGAGGAGGAGGAAACAGAAGTCATATGGGTGATGTGACCTGGTAGCGTTTCACCCTGTGCCAAATTAGCTCCTTGAACTAAGAAGATAGCTCTGAGTTGGGTGTGAGAGGAGGAAGAGAACATGATTTACCCTGTGTCTTTTCCCAGGAAGGACCAGCAAGCAGCATTGAATGGTGACATGTGGCCCTTTGAATGGACAGGTAACACTGAATCCACAGAACAGCATTGGTTTTTTGAGATTAAGAAAAGTCTATGCCTAAGTGACCTGTAATCACTAACTTCTCAGTATGGTTGGGAAGAATGACTGGACTTCAGTTCAAGACAACCAAGTCAGAGGGCTTGGTGTCTTTGGAGTGGAAAACACAGGCCCTTTGCCTCAGGCAAGATCTGGTTAAATCCAGGCCTTTCCTCTTTCCAGCTGTATGACTTGTCCTTTAGGTCCTGTTTTTCTTTTTGGGAAATGGGATTAATAATACTAATTGTTGAAAGCATAAAACAAGACTATTTTTTCAAATTAACAAATATACAGCTTAACAAACAGGATAACCTACATAATATCTGAAAGAACATCTTGGTGGACATCCTTAAACTTAGCCAGAGTTTATCACTTTTCATCTCAGATTTAATTTGTCCCTAGTGCAAATTCCAGTCAAGTATTAATTTCCATTATTATGTCCTAATCCAACCATGCCTTTATCCAAAATCTCTTATTTTTGTGATGACAGAAAAATATCTAACCATACACATTTCTTTTTTTTTTTTTAATTTTTATTAACATATAATGTATTATTTGCCCCAGGGTACATGTCTGTGAATCGTCAGGCTTACACATTTCACAGTACTTAACATAGCACATACCCTCCCCAATGTCCACAACCCAGCCACCCTTATTTCTTCAGAAAAAAATGGCAATTTCTAATGGAATTTAAAAAGAAGAACTTCTGGCCCAATGATACATAGGCACATAATGGCTGAATTTCAGAGTTACTTATGGATTGCTTAAATGTAAATCTTTTTCACTAGGCACGTCTCCTTTTTTGTTTTGTTTTGTTTTATATTTACTTCATCAGTAGGAAAGGGATGATACTTTTTATATATAAAGTCAGACTTAAGATAGAAAGTGACTCAATTGGGCAATGAAGAGATGAAATGCCTGGTGGATAGTCATCAGAAGGCTGCAGCTGCCCAAAATACACTGAAAAATCAGCTGTGCTTACAGTCTCTAATTCTGGCGGTGAAATGTTTTTGGCCCAGATAACATAGTATTTGCTACACAAAAGCAAATCAAAACACATCTCCCGTGTAAATGCCACTAAGGAAGGCAAATTATATGGAGGTGTTTGTACATGTGTCTAACTACAGGCAGCTTTAGTTGAAAAGAATCTCATTATCTCAGGTCTACCATATGCACATGTGCATATAAGTGGAAGGAAGACAAATTCAAAACATGGCCTCAGCTAGTAGGATTGTGAGAGCCAATCTAAGCTCTTTAGTTGAAGTATTACATATTAGCTTTAATACTCTGACACACATACTCCAAACACAGCTCTCCAGTCAAGAGAGGATCAGGCTACTGAGATTTTTATGCTCACAATTTATTAAAAATTAAATAATCTCCAAACAAACACAACAAAAGTTGTAGTATAATTTAAATGTTGCATTTAACAAGTCAATATTTTAAGATAAAAATGTAATGAAATATAAATGTGCTTTTCACAGGATAGTCATAAAATGTATTAAAAATATATTATAATTCACAAAGAGTGTAGTCTAGTAAGGGGACAGAAGCATCAAGCTTTATGATTAGCATTCTTTTTCATTTCTGTTAGAATTTCTCTACAGTAGTGTGTTTAATATCAAATATCTAAACTTAAGACCCTGGTGAATAGGAGGGCCAGACAAATGTCCTCTGACTATTACCTGCCAATGATAGGCTAGCCTTTCAAAAAAACTCTTCTGTGTTTTCATAATGGCCTAAAGAAGAGATATAACTATGCACATCAAATTCCATTGTTGGGATTAATATTAGATGTTACCTAATTCAATATTATTTAATGACAGATGGGAAAACTAAGACTCAAAAAGACTAAGTGACTTGTGCTTAGATAGAGAGCTTATAAAAGCTGGATAAAACCAAAAACCTATGGTCCTTAGAGCCTATTTCAAAAATATTATTATTATATCTAATTATAAAACACACGCCGAGAATCTAGATCTATTTCAGCATCATAAAAAATGAGGAAAAAATCAATTTGATAATAAATTACCAGGAGAATTTAATAAATTATTAATACTGAATACAGAATTAGCAGTACATCCACATTTAATCACATAGGAGACTATTTATATGTTATTCTAATAAAAAAAACTAGGTAAACAAATATAATAAAGAGAGAAAGATATATCAACACTTTCTAGTAAGTGTATAGAAGTCATACAAAAAAGGAGTAATACTTTGGGAAAGGACATGGTCATACATTAAGACAATGGAAAATAAATTTTACTTCTCATTTTATTTTTGTTCTGTTTGGTTTTTGTGAACATGTGTTTTTCCTAATTTTCATAAAATAGCTAAGCTTTCTATCTTTATATAAGGAAGTTAATACCCTACAGATGAATAATATGCTTTCTTTCCAAATAACTGTGAAAATTCACCCCTAAATCTCAGTAAACATAAAAACCAAAACTCATATGGCCATATTTTCTGACCCTAATGAAATAAATCTAATCAAAGGTTCTATTTAACAACAAACAAAAATTCATGTTCCCAACCTAGATGTAGTAACAGGAACTAGATATGCAGTCCCAACTGAAACAACCAAACAACTGGACAAGATATGCGAATGCTTTTTAAAACACAGAACGTCAGGCAACAAAGGACAGCCATCCCTGAGAGATAGGAAATAAAGAACGTGAGCTATATGATTGTCCATAGCTTACTTCTTGAGAGAGTTTCCAGACAATAGCACAGGGAAGTATAACCCAGGGGAAATTGAATGGACTTCCTGAGTTGAGGCAGAGCCAAAGTCCAGAAAATCAACTTAGAGTTATCAGGGCAAAGTACAGGAGAGGAAAGATGTTGCAGACAGAAAACTCCAGAGATTCCTGTTAACTAATAATCAGTGGTTGATGTCTGACCATGGCAGGTATGTGATCAGACTATCAGAGACTAGAGAAAGAACCACCTGAAAAAAATTAGAGGAAACAGTACCCAGCAGCTATCACATAGCACAGAGAGTACTGTCTGTACCTACCAACCTGATTACAAAAACTCTTAATTTGTGGGGCACTGGGTAATGTACACATAACATTTTTGCATTAGGTATGGAAATTAATTGGTTCTAGTCTAAGTACCTCATTGGACCCACCTAGTTTTCAGGGCTTGAAAGGATCAATCTACTGCTAAGTAACATTGACTGAGAAATAAGGACAGGAAAGGTCTAAAATATAAAAGATCTAAAACTTTCACTATTCAAAAAAGTAAAATTCACCAAGCCTGGCATCCAAAGAAAAGTTACTAGCCAGGCAGACAAAAGCAGGAAAATATGACATTAATGAGGAGAAAAATTAAATAACTAAAATCAACAAAAGAGCTGCATAAGCAATATAAAATGAAAAAGAGAGATCTAAAAAAGAATTTAATGAGCTTGGGGACAACTACAAGTGGCATAATACATGTGTAATTAGAATTCTAATAAAGAAGAAAGAAAGTAGTCTACAGAAAAATTCCTTGAAAAAATAATAGTTGGGAATTTTCTAAATTTAATGGCAGCTATAAAACTGCAAATATTAGAAAATCAATGGATCAAAGCCCAAAAAACATAAAGAAAAACAACACCAAGTCAGCTCATAATCAAATTCCTCAAAACCAGCAATAAAGAGAAAATCTTAAAATCAGGGAGAAAAAAGGTTACATACCAAGAAAGAAGATGAGAATGACAAAATTCTTACCAGAAATGATGTAAGCAAGAAAACACTGGAGCTACAGCTTTAGAACAACAAAAGAAAAAACTTTCAACTTGTAATTCTGTACCCAGCCAAACATCTTTCCACAGCAAAGGCAAAATAAGAATTATTAGAGCAAAACTCTACTCCCAAGAATATTATAATCATTCAAAATGAAAGAAAAGTATATCAGATGAAAATATATATTTACCAAAAAAGAATGGAAAACAACAGAAATAATAACTACTTGGAAAAAATACAGAAAACTTTTCTTTAAATAAGTCAATATTTTAAAATGATTGGCTGCTTACACAAAAATAATGACAAGGTAGAATAAAGTTGAAACATATGGGAAAGTATAGGGCCTGACAGTCATGGCACAAAGGCTTGGAGGAGAGAATGGTATATATATACTATTGTAACACTCTTGTACCATATGTTATGTGTTAAATAATATTTAAAAATAGAGCATGTGAAAACACCTGCATGGCTCAGTGGTTAAGCATCTGCCTTCAACTCAGGTCATGATCCCAGGGTCCTGGGATTGAGTCTTGCATCAGGCTCCCTGCTCAGAGTGGAACCTTCTTCTCCCTCTGCATGCCACTCCCCCTGCCTGTGCTGTCTCTCTCTGACAAATAAATCAATAAAATCTTTAAAAAAAAAAAAAAAAGAAAATAGAACATGTGAGATTAAAGATACATATTATAAACTCTAAAGCAGTTATTAAAACAATGAGAAAATGAGATATGGCTAAGAGGCCAACAAAAGAATGAAACAGAACTCATAAAAATCATAAAAACAATCTATAAAAAGTAAAAATAAGGGAAAAGTGGGCAAAGAATAAATGGAACAGTAGAAATAAATAGCAGGATATTAGACTTGATCTAACCATATCAGTACTTACATAAATGAAAATGATCTAAACCAGCTAATTCAAGGGCAATGTCATATTGGATAGAAAAAGGAAGACTCAATGATATGCCACATAAAAGAGGCACACTCTAAATATAAAGATACAAATAGGTTGAAAATTAAAGAAATAAAAATAAAAGGAAATCATGACAACATTAGTCAAAAGAAATCTGGAGTGTCTGTATTAATGTTAGACAAGATTATAGAGGAAAGAATATTATCATGGATAAAAGTCATATCATAATAATAAATCTACTCCCAAAGATTATATAACAACTCTACCCATATACACACCTAATAACAACTTCAAAACATACAAAATAAAAAATTGATAGGATGGCAGGGAAAAATAGATATATCCACAATTATGTTGGAGATTTCTATACCCTTATTCAATATCTGATAGAACAAGTAGACAGAAAATCTGTAAGCCTGTACAAGACTGACCACTATCAATAATTTGATTTAATTGATACTTATGGAATTCTTCACCCAACACCAGCAGAATATTCATTTATTTCAAGTGAGTATGTAATATTTATAAGACAAATGATATTCTGGATAATAAATAAGTTCTAATATGTTTAAAATAATTAGTCAAAGTATGTCCCCTAACTATAATAGAGTGAACTTAGAAATCATTAACAAAAAGATCTCTGAAAAATCTCCAAATATTGGAACTAAATAACATTTCTACATAATATTTGTTTCAAAGAAATCAAAAAGGAAAAGAGAAAGTAATTTGAACTTAGTAAAAATGAAAGCACAATATTTCAAAATCTGTGGAATATTGCTAAAATAATACTTGCAGAAAAATTTATAGTATTCCATAATCATATTTGGAAGAGGAAAAGTCTCAAATCAATGGCTTCCATTTCTGCCTTAAGAAATTTGAGAAAGAAAAGCAAATTAAGGTAAGTAGGAAAAAAGGAAATAGTAAAGATTTTAAAAAAATCAATGCAATAAAAGTCAGAAACACTCTAGAGAAAGTCAATGGAAACAAAAGCTTGTTTTGTGAGATAATTAATGAAAGTGACACTTTATCCAGATGAATCAGAAGGTAAAAAGAAAAGAAGAAAAAAAAATTGCCACTAGCAGCAATGGAAGAAGTATCATCAGTTTATATTTAATATTATTAATAGTTAAATTATGGATATTAAAAACATCATAAGAGACTACTGTGAATAACTTTATGCTAACTAATTTAACAACTTAGATGAAATGGACAAATTCTTTGAAAGATACAAACCACCAAAGCTTACTCAAGAAGAAATAGATAATCTGAAGAGATCTACTTTTATTGAATGAATGCAGTTTGTATTTAAAGAACGTATTTCTTGTATTTAAAGAAAACTCTGGATCAAAATGGTTTCACTGGTGAATCCTACCAAACCTTTAAGGAAGAAATAATACCAATTTTACACAAATTCCTCCAGAAAATTAAAGAGGAGGGAATAATTCTTAGTTTATTCTATGATACCAATTTTACCCAACCAGCCAAAAAATGCTTTAAGAATCAAAAAGACTGTAGGCCAATATCCCTCATAAAATGGATACAAAAATTCTAAACAAAATGTTAGTGATATGGTTCTGAAAATATATTGAAAAATAATATGCAATCATCAAGTGTCAGTAATCCCAGCATGGAGGACTTTATCACTTTTTCATATTTTTGATATGACATTAAAAAATATTATTTTTAAAATTTTAGTTGCCTAGTGTTTATTGATTGTGATTGTATTGGATCTAAGAATTTCTCACCAATGTTTTATAGTTTTCAATGTAGAGATCTTGCACATCTTTTATTAAAAATGTGATTTTTTTGTATTCTGATCTTGTATCTTGGAACTTTGTTAATCTCTTATTAGTTTTTGGTAATTTTTTTTGTATGGGATACTGGATTCCATTTTTTACATATATACACACATAAATTTCTTCTATGAATAGAGACAGTTTTACTTTTCCCTTTCCCATCTGGATGCATTTCTTTTTTTTTCTCTTTTTTCTTTTTCCTTTCTCTCTCTCTCTCTTTCTTTCTTTCTTTCTTTCTTTCTTTCTTTCTTTCTTTCTTTCTTTCTACCTCCCTATTGGCTAGAAACTCTCTTAAAATGTTGAATAATCTTGTTTCTGATCTCAGGGAGAGATCATTCAGTCTTCTGCCATTTAGCACACTCAGGGTTTTCACAGATACCATTCAATAGTTGAGATTGCCTTTCTATTCCTCCATGTTGAGACCTTTTATAACGAATGGTTGTTGGATTTTCTCAAATGCATTTTCAGCACCAACTGATAGGCTCATGCAACCAAGCACTACCATTTAAAATCATATCTATCATATGAAATATTTAGTGATAAACCTGGCAAAAGGTGTGCAAGACCTGCATAGTAAAAACTACAAAACTTTGGTGAGAAATTGAAGAGGACCTAAATAAATGGAGATACTCTGTTGTCATGTGTCAGAAAAGCCAATGTTTCTAAGATGTCACTTATCCTCAAATTGATCTCTAGTTTCAATGCAATCCCAATCAAAATCCCAGCAGGATTTTTTTTGTAAAAATTGACAAGCTGATTCTAAAATTCCCATGGCAGTTGAAGAAACTTAAATAAGCCAGAAGAAAATATCTTCTAATTTACAAAAAAAATGGTTGGAAAAGATGTCACTAATAAAAAATTCCTCTGAAGAGAAATATAAAAAAAACAAGAGAGCAAATGAGTTGGGAAGCTATCTGAGAAAAGGGAGTTTTAAGCTAAAGGAACCATAGGAGCAAATGACCTGAAATAAGAACATGCTATATGTACAAGGAACAAAATGAAAGGCATTATGATTGGAGTGTAATAAGCAGAAGAAGAATGAACAGAGATGTGATTGCAGACTTAACCAAATGCCAGATCATATAAAGCTAAAGATACGAGTAGGGAACACACTGAAAACTTATGAACAAGGAATGTTATGAGAACGTAGGTTTTTGCCAGATTGATTAGACTGAAGGTGCCAAGGCTCAAAAACCATTGAGCAAGCCATTGCAATAACCCAGTGACAGTATAGTAGCTCAAACCAGGCTGGTAAAGGAGGAAGGCATAAGAATGGTTGAATTAGAAATATATTTTGAAACTAAGGCCAACGAGATTTGTCAATTGACAAATTTTCAATTTGAAGGTAGGAGCGAAGAAAAAGTGGACTCAAGGCTGACTCCAAGATTTTTCACCTGGATGACGAGGAAGAGTGGATTACCATTTGCCAAAATCTGAAACCTTATGGAAAGAGTATTATGGCAGGGTAATGAAAAGTTTGGTGTAGTTCAAGTTATCATGCCTATCAAGACAGCCAACTGGAAACATGATTATAATGTTCAGAGAAGCAGTCCTGACTAAAGATATAAATTTGATATTTCAAGCTGTGAGGCTAGATGAGGTCACATAAAGGAGTGACAGTGAACCCTGAGTTGCCCCAATGTGTAGAGGTAGGAAAGATAAAGAAACAAATACAGACTGAAGAAACTATGAAGACGTGGCCAAAAAGATGGGAGGAGACCAGAGGAGTGTCTGGGGAACAAATGAAAATATTTTCAAGAAGAAAATAATTAACAAATGTGTCAAAACTGCCTGAGGACTGCTCACTGGATTTAGAACCAAGAGTACATTTGGGACCTGAGAGTCAATAGTTTAGGGTATAGTGTAAACATGATTGAACTGAGATCAGGAGAAAAGGGGGAAAAAGGATTCACAGATAGAAAACAACTCTTTTGAGGACATTTTCTGTAAAGGGAAGCAGAGAAATAGGTCAGTAGCTGGAAGGGGATAGGAGAAAAAGAAAATAAATGAAAGTTTGACTTCAGGTGATATGATTAAAGGAGGCTTTTTTTCCCCTCCTTATTTATTTTTGTCTAGATTTTTCAAATCCTTATAATGAGTATATTTTGCTTTAATAAACAGAAAATAATGCATTAGAAAAAAAATATGTCAGTAGTTTCTCCTCCCTCTCTCCATTACATATAGATGGTCTCTGTTAGCAAGACAGAGGATTAGTGGGATACCACCTTAAAAAAAAAAAAAAAAAAGATTCCAGGACACCGCAGCAAAAGACAAGATATGGAGTGTTTAAAACATGCATGAAAGTTCTGGTGCCTTGGCTTAGCCACATCGTGCTCTAGGCTATAACCAGAGGTGTGGATGCCACCCAAGACTCACTTTCAACATCTGGGAAGCCTTTCTTGTTAGTATCCTTATGTTATGATGATTCCAACTGCTTATAATTATTTTGAATAGAATGGTTTTAATATTAAATGATTTGCTTCTTTTTTTATGTGTTAAGAAGCTGGGAAATAAAACAATCTCATTTAAAATTGTATCAGAAAGAATAAAGTCCCAAGGAATAATTAACCAAGAGGGTGAAAGACCTGTGCACTGAAAACTGAAAGACATTAATGAAAGGAATTTAAGAAGGCACAAATAAATGGAAAGATATTCCATGCTCATGGAATAGAAGAATCAATATTGTTAAAATGTCCATACTGCTCAAAGCAATCTTCATATTCAGTACAATTCCTATGAAAATTCCAATGGCATTTTTCAAAGAAATGGAACAAATAATTCTGAAATTTGTATAAACCACAAAAGATCCCAAACAGTCAAAGCAATCTTGAGAAAAGACAAAGCCAGAAGAATCATGCTCCCTGATTTCAAATTATATTACAAAACTATAGTAATTAAAACAATATGGCAATGGCATTAAAAATAGACATATAGATCAGTGGAACAGAATAGAGATCCTAGAAATAAACCCACACATATATGGTCAATTAATTTGTAATAAAAGACCCAAGTTTATACGATGGGGAAAGCCCAGTCTCTCCAATAAATGATGTTGTGAAAATTGGACAACCACAAGCAAAAGGATAAAACCCAACCATTATTTTACCCTAAACACAAATATTAACTCAAAATGGACTAATACTTGAATATAAGACCTAAAACCATAAAAGCCCTAGAGGAAAATAGGCAATAAGCTCCCTGATAGAGGTCTTAGAGATGATATTTTGAATCTGACACCAAAAACAAAAGCAACAAAAGCAAAAATAAATAAGCATGACTATATCATACTAAAAAGCTTCTGCCCAGCAAAAGAAGCCATCCACAAAATGAAAAGACAACCTAAAAAAGTAAAACATATTTTCAAATTATATACCTAATAAGAGGCTAATATCCTAAATAAATTAAAACTTCATACACTCATTGGCTAAAAACAATCTGATTAGAAGTGGGCAGAGGATCTGAATAGACATATTTCCAAAGAACACACAGATGGCATTCAGGTACATGTTCTTCATCACTGATCATCAGGGAAATGCAAATCAAAACTATAATAAGATATCACCTCATACCCATTAGGATGGCAATTATAAAAAACAAAAACAAAAAAAAAAACAAGAAATAACAAGTGTTGGCAAGGATGTTGGAAAAAGAAAACCCTTGTACATTGTTGTAGTAAATTGGTACAGCTGCTATGAAAAACAGTAGAGAGATTCCTCAAAAAATTAAAAATAGGAAATTGGAGCAAGATGGCAGAGTAGGAGGCTGAGATAGTGTCAGATTCCAGAAGTTCAGCTAGATAGTTATCAAACCATTCTAAAAGCCTGAAAACTCAACAGGAGAGAGAAGAGAGGAAGAACAGCAATTCTAGGAGCAGAAAATCGACCACTTTCCAAAGGGTAGGATGTGTGGAAAAAGTGAATCCAAAGCGACAGGAAGAGAGACCCCGGGAGAAGGGGCTGGCTCCTGGCAGCCACAGAACAGTGGAAAACAAAATCTGAACATTTAGAAGTCTGCTCAACTGAGGGACATTGCTCCAGAGGCTAAGTGGGGGGTTTAGCTCTCGCAGGAACAGTGTGATTTCAGGACCCGTGGGGTCACAGAAGGACTGGGGGTGTCTGAGTACAGCAGAGCTCCCAAGTTTCAGGGTGGAGAAGTCTGCACCAGAGGAGTAGCCGCTCAGTGGGCTCTCAGCTCGGGCTTACCTTACACCCCAATCCAAGGGACAGTCGGACCACTGCTCTTTGAACAGGGACCCCAAAGGAGGCAGCTCCAGAAAGACTTCCTCCTTCCTCTTCTAGGAAGAGTGGTGCAGAATCATGTGGCAGGAATCTGCTAGGTTTGGAGACTCCAAACAGGGCCATGCGCCAGAGATAGAAATGCTTGGTCATAGGCCAGCTGAGCTCAGAGTGCCAGCCAGAGACACGGGAGTGACTGACTGCTTTCCTCTGAGGGCATGCTGAGGAGAGGGGGCAGAGCGCTCGGCTGTTCCGGGCGGAGGACTGGGAGGCCACCATTTTCATTACCGGTCTCCAGGGCAGTCAGGAAAGCGATCAGGGAATGAAGCCTCCCTGAAAGCGAACCCGAGCAAATTGCTTGGCCCAGCCCCTGGCAAGGGCAGTGCAATTCTGCCTCTGGCAAAGACATTTGAGAATCACGGCAACGGGCCCCTCCCCCAGAAGATCACTGAGAATATCCAGCCAAGACCTAATTAATCAATCAGTGAAAACTGCCGAACTCTAGAGTATTTTTCTCTCTCACTCATCTTTTCTTATCTTGATAAAATGACAAGGCAGAAAAACTCACCACAGAAAAAAGAAGAGACAGTACCAATGGCTAGAGACCTAGTCAATACGGACATTAGTAATATGTCAGAAATAGAGTTCAAAATGATAGTTATCAAGATGCTAGCTGGGCTTGAAAAAAGCATGGAGGATATTAGAGAATCCCTTTCTGGAGAAATAAAATCCTTTTCTGGAGAAATCAAAGAACTAAAATCTAACCAACTTGAAATAAAAAAAGCTATTAATGAGGTACAATAAAAAAATAGAAGCTCTCACTGCTAGGATAAATGAGGCAGAAGAAAGAATTAGAAATAAATAATTAGAAAGAATATAGAAGACCAAATGACAGAGACTAAAGAAGCTGAGAAAAAGAGAGACAAACAACTACTGGACCACGAGGGGAAAATTCGAGAGATAAGTGATACCATAAGATGCAATAATATTAGAATAATTGGGATCCCAGAAGAATAAAGAGAGAGAGGGGCGTATGGTATATTGGTGCAAATATTTTTTTCATTCATTACATTTAATTTTTTAACTTTTTTTAATTTTTTAAAAAATATTTTTATTAACATATAATGTACTATTTGCCCCAGGGTACATGTCTGTGAATCGTCAGGCTTACACATTTCACAGCACTTACCATAGCACATACCCTCCCAAATGTCCATAACCCAGCCACCCTATTCCTACCCCCCCCCACCTCCCTGACACCTTTAGTTCTTTTCATAAGTTTAGGAGTCTCTTATGGTTTGTCTCTTTCCCCATCCCATCTTGTTTTATTTCTCTCCCACATCCCCCTGACCCCCTGTCCTGCCTCTCAGATTCTTCATATCAGAGAGATCATGTGATAATTTTCTTTCTCTGACTGACTTATTTCGCTTAGCATAATACCCTCCAGTTCCATCCATGTCGTTGCAAATGGCAAAATTTCATTTCTCTTGATGGTTGCATAGTATTCCAGTGTGTGTGTGTGTGTGCATATATATATATATACCAACTCTTCTTTATCCATTCATCTGTTGATGGACACCTAGGTTCTTTCCATAGTTTGGCTATTGCGCACATTGCTGCTATAAACATTCGGGTGCACATGCCCCTTCGGATCACTGCATTTGTATCTTTAGGGTAAATACTGAGTAGTGCAATTGCTGGGTCATAGGGTGGCTCCATTTTCAACTTTTTGAGGAACATCCATACTGTTTTGGTATCTATTGAGACCTGATTTGTGTCCCAGGATGTGATCTATTCTGGAGAATGTTCCATGTGTCCTAGAGAAGAATGTGTATTCTGTTGCTTTGAGATGGAATGTTCTGAATATATCTGTGATGTCCATCTGGTCCAGTGTATCATTTAGAAGGTTTATTTCCTCGTTGATCTTTTGCTCAGATGATCTGTCCATTTCGGTGAGGGGGTATTAAAGTCTCCTACTATTATTGTATTGTTGTTGATGTGTTTCTTTGACTTTGTTATTAACTGGTTTATATAATTGGCTGCTCCCATGTTAGGAGCATAGATATTTACAATTGTTAGATCTTCTTGTTGGGCACTCCCTTTAAGTATGATATAGTGTCCTTCCTCATCTCTTATTATAGACTTTGGCTGAAAATCTAATTTATCTGATACAAGGATTGCCACCCCAGCTTTCTTTTGATGTCCATTAGTATGGTAAATGGTTTTCCACTCCCTCACTTTCAATCTGGAGGTGTCTTTGGGTCTAAGATGAGTTTCTTGCAGATAGCATATTGATGGGTCTTGTTTTTTTATCCATTCTGATGCTCTGTGTCTTTTGATTGGGGCATTTATCCCATTTACATTCAGGATAACTATTGACAGATATGAATTTAGTGCCACTGTATTGCCTGTAAGGTGACTGTTAACTGTATATTGTATCTGTTCCTTTCTGGCCTATGTTCTTCTTAGGCTCTCTCTTTGCTTAGAGGACCCCTTTTAAGATTTCCTCTAGGGCTGGCTTGGTGTTTGCAAATTCTTTCAGTTTTTGTTTGTCCTGGAAGCTTTTTCTCTCTCCCTCTATTTTCAGTGACAGCCTATCTGGATATAGCATTCTTGGCTGCATATTTTTCTCATTTAGTGCTCTGAATATATCATGCCAGTCCTTTCTGGCCTGCCAGGTCTCTGTGGATAGGTCTGCTGCCAATCTAACATTTCTACCTTTGTATGTTAGACTTCTTGTCCTGAGTTGCTTTCAGGATTTTCTCTTTGTCACTAACACTTGTAAGTTTTACTATTAGATGTCGGGGTTTAGACCTATTTTTATTGATTTTGAGGGGGGGTTCTCTGTGCCTCTTGGATTTTGATGCTTGTTCTGCAAAAAGGACATCCAAATGGCCAATAGACATATGAGAAAGTGCTCAACATCACTTG
>CM053606.1:101590342-101607305 GCA_028646535.1 Procyon lotor | reverse complement strand
TATTATGCTAAGCGAAATAAGTCAGTCAGAGAAAGACAATTATCACATGATCTCTCTGATAGGAAGAATTTGAGAGGCAGGGGAGAGAAATGAAACAGGATGGGATGGGGAAGGAGACAAACCATAAGAGACTCCTAAACTCACGAAATGAACTAAGGGTGGCTGGGAGGTGGGGGTGTAGGGATAGGGTGGCTAGGTTATGGACATTGGGGAGGGTATGTGCTATGGTAAGTGCTGTGAAATGTGTAAGCCTGATGATTCACAGACATGTACCTTGGGGAAATAATACATTGTATATTAATAAAAAATTAAAAAATTTAAATTTAAATTTAAAAAATTAAAAATAGAACAATTATTTGATCCTGCATCCCACTCTGGGGTATTTATATGAAGAAAATGACTGGCAAAAATCCCACCTACTTGGACAGGTAGATACCGAAATCCCATGTTCACTGCAGCCTTATTTATAATATCCAAGACACAGAAGCACCCTAAGGGTTTATCAAAGGATGAATGGATAAAAAAAAATTGTGGTTATATATACAGTAACATTCTTTTCAACCATAAAAAATAAAACTAATAAGTACAAAATAATTAACTTATTATTATGGGTGCTTATTATAGGAAATAATTACTTTGTTTTTCAAGGATCTAGAAGAACTTCACAGAAGAAGTGATTAAAGCAAGGTCTTGACTGATGACTAGTCAAGACTAGTCAAAAAATGGAGGACATTTTTGACAAAGGAAATTGTAGGAGCAAGGCAGAGAAAAAGCTCAAGTGATTTTTGGGAGTAGCAACACTCCTGTTTGGTCTGAGCAAAGAATAGGCAAGAAGGTGGAATGGGAATTATTTATAGCTGGAGAGGAAACTAAAAAGGCATACTGCAATGGGGCTCTGATGGGTCAGGATGGCCATATCAGCAACTTGGTTTGCATCTTAGGAGCACAAAGACAAGCATGAACCCTTTAAAGCAGGGAATAATAATAGAGATCTTGGATCTGTAGTCAGGAAGAGAACTCTAATGCCCGTTATGAACGCTGCTTTAAAGGTGGAGGAGTCAGGAATCAAAAACAGAACTCTTTTGAGTCATTGCCAAGATGTGGGTGAGATAAAGGAACTGAATATGAACTGTTAAAGGCCACATTGGTCCTCTGGTCTACACTTGGAAGTCCTTCTTTTTAAATTCTCCCTCCCTGTGTAAAAGATATAATATAATGACATCTGAATAATTCATTCCAAAGTGTGCAGAAGCTGGTTGGTGGGGGGTGTGCCCTGTCATCTTCTTAAAGTATCTCCATTCTTTCTGGTGGGTTGCTGGGTGGGACCAGTTTGGAAGTGCCAGTACGTGACTGTTGAAAGTCCTTCAACTCGTTTGTTCCTGTGCCAAAACAATTGAGGCCTGGGTTGCTCTTGCTCCACTCCATAATCCAAGAGCACTCAGCTCAGCTCTATTTGGAAGGTTACCACAATATCCGCATGCCTTGCAAAGCCAGCCTTACCTTGGTGGACGTTCCCTGTTGGTCTACTTGCCTCTACCCCATCAATGCACCTTCCAGTGTATGGTTGCTCCTTTGAACGCACAGGCTGGTGTACATGGTTTGGCCTCAGTACGACCACAAAAATTTCACTAAACTCCAAAATAATCCTACATCAGACTTGTTACACCTCTAACCTATTGGTTGCCTCTCCAGCATTTGTTCCTTCTTTCTTTTCAACAATTGTTAGTTTTCATTTAAAGAAACAGAGTTTCTAAAAATCTGTCTTTACCCACAGGATCTAGCATGTGCATTAAGCTAACTCAACCAGCAAAGCCCACACCTCTGGCTAAAGATAGTGGTTCAGAGGTAGACATATAAAAAATCATTTGAATAAAATTATGATTGCAGTGAGAATTCTGAGGAAAGCCCAGGTATTTTGTGTCCATGAGGAATTCACTATCTTTAAAGGAAATTTAGTATGATTTTTAGAACACTTTAGGTTCTAAGTTCTGATAAGTAAATTATCATTAATTGAAGATTGTGTGTGTGTGTGTGTGTGTGTGTGTGTGTGTGTGTGTGTGTATCTAGTCTTTATATCCCTGTCAGTTGGTTGCATTTATACACAATGTATTTGTGGAGGTAACCTAGGGAATTTTCAATAGAAGCTATTGTGACATTTTCTGTTATGGACAAATCATCCTTACAAAGGAGGGTATATATTGGTATATGCATATGAATCCATGCATGTAAAATAAATAAATATGAATTGTATATCTTTGTTTTATAACTTGATAATCAGAGGCAGAAAGGTATACATGTTGGTCTCAGTTCACATCTCCTATAATCTGATGCACTTGTATTCTGCTCTGATATAGCAAGATTTAGCTTTTGCACATGCTTTAAGGCAAAGACAAATATGACCAGAGTGAGAATACCAAGGTATAGAGTGAGGTTTGCAATGGCAGGACCACAGACAGCCTTCATTATGACATACTATGAGCAGACAATCCAATTTTTAGGTAGAGTTATAACTTCCTCCAAAAGGAAGCTTGTGATAATAAATTACAGTATTCGTATCAAACATCACCAGAATTTAATGAGAAAGGAAAAGAAACAAAGCAATGTACACGGCTATTAAATTATAGTTCTTATAAGAATAATTGGAAGTGGTAGACTAAAAATGTCTCATTCTTAAGTAAATTGTTGAATTACTCTCAACTTTATTTTTCTGCATTTTTTCATGTTTTTGCTCCCATCCAGCACAGACTACTGAAAGCTATAGACTCTCTTATTGTTCGACCAATAATAAGAAAACCAACAAAGATGACATACATTTCTTCTTTTTCCATTTGACCTCAAAAATCCACAGCCTGTCTCCTATGGGTAAGCCAAAATAGTTGTGCTTACAACAATTGATTGTCACATTTACTATTGTCATTAATATTTAAGAGTCTGTGAATTTATATTCACCATTATACATTAGCCAAAATACCCTATGTATGATCATGCTGTTCTTTCTAGAATTGCTCTGAGTCATGTTTGCAACTTCCTCAAATCTCAGCTTCCATGGAAGATGCTGCCTACACTGTGTCATTTGTGAAATGCCAAAAAAACAATCCAATCAATTCTCATAAACTATTATTAATGAAAATATTTTCCCCATAGACTTGCACATTGTGTGAAATTCCTATCATTAATGTTATTTCATAAGGTCTACCATTTGATTCACATTATCTCAATGGGTTTATCTGTTTAATTAACTCATTATTGGGGTGCCTGGGTGGCTCAGTGGGTTAAGGCCTCTGCCTTCGGCTTGGGTCATGATCCCAGGACCCTGGGATCATGCCCCACATAGGGCTCTCTGCTTAGCAGGGAACCTGCTTCCCTCTCTCTGCCTGCCTCTCTGCCTACTTGTGATCTCTCTCTCTCTGTCAAATAAATAAATAAAATCTTTAAAAAAATAACTCATTATTAATTAGCAGGGTGTAAGACAAATAGGACTCAGATAAAGGATGAATAAAATTTGGTGGAGATATAAAAAGGAATGCCAAAGATGCACACCAGATCCCTGAGTGCATCTCATAGTTGCTCAACAAAATCTTGCCCCATCTAGGGGCAGGTACTCTTGGGCAATGGGAGTCAAGGCTAAAAAAAAACACGCTAGAATCTGACTTCATGACACTGCTGAAAATAAATGAGAGATTGCCAAGGGAAACTTCAGGGGGAAATTAAGACAACGTTTTTCTTCTAAGCAATTTCATGGAAACCTCTGATCCACTTTCCCAAAACCTCAGCTCTCCTTGACTACAGTAAAATTTTTCCATCTAAGTCAATTGTCTAATAATGACATTGGTCTTCTTAATAAGTACAAAAAAGTCCTTAGCATTAAAATATAATTTTCATTAGTGTAATACCTATACTAGTACAGTAATATGTACTAATGCATCATGTAGGGAAAACAAAATCTCGATCGTACCTCCCCCATGGAGGAAAGATGGCATTCCATTGATTGTGCCTGGAAAGAATCAAGTGCTCCGTGTCCTAAATGGTTTTGAGCTTATATAGTAATTTACAGGAAGCTAATGTTGTGTGCTCAGGTTGGGGTTGAGAGCTAATTCTGTAACATTGAAGTGTTTTTTAAGATATCAGTGAGGTTGACTCATTTTAAGATAAACCACAAGTCAAAGCAGCCAGTAGAGCAAATGTTTCTTAAAAGGAAATGTATTCCCAGCATTACATTAAAGCTTCTGCTGATGAGACCAATTTAGGAAATTTTTAAAAGGCAGGTACTACTTTCCAGTTCTTTAGCTCACTTTTTGTAGTTTTAAATCCTGACTAAGTGGCCAGAGAAAAGAATCCATGGGCTGGAGGTCATGGAGTCAGGAGCTGGAGATGGCTTTGCAGACGGCTCTCATCCTTCTCACTTTTCCTTTTTCATCATTTTCTTTGTTACAGCTGATCAAAAACTGCAACTGGCTTAGATCACAGAGGGGCAACCTGCCCCTGCACTGAGAATCCTGATTTCTAGTCATCTCCCTTCCTTATCTAAAGTCCTAATCATAAACAGGAGTGTGGGGGGGCAGGGAAGGAGCAAGTAGAAAGAGAAAAAAAGAGACCACAGTAAACACAGACAACACAAACAGCATAGATCCATCGAACATAAGCACAGAAAAAGGAAAATTAAATAGATGTCTTTCTTATTTTTCAATTATATAACTAAAAGGGGGTGGGGATAAATGGGATGTGTCGCTTAAAAATTTTCAAATTATGTGTCAAAATCTTCAAGTAAATTACATTTGAAATTTGCTACTTGCCAATGATCCTAGCCTGGAAAATACAAAATGACTTATATCCTAGTTTCCTTCTTGTAATGAAATAACTCCTTTGGATAATGAATGTCAGCCAGGTCCTTGTTACCCAAAGATCTCCTAGCCATCTTTGAAGACCCACTATTTACCTTCTGGAATAGCCCTCCCTTCCACTTGACTCCTGATCCCTCTAGCACTTTGTTTTTGGAACATGCATTTGGCACTTATCACAGACCGCCTTGGTAGTTATTTTCTATTTGTGTATTTGTCTCCCCAACTGTACTGATATCTCTTTAAGGACAGAATATCTAACTTCTGTGTCACCCATAATCATTACCACAGCTCCTTGCACTATTATCACCACTACAGTAATGAAATAAAGCTAAGTGTTCTCATTTATAACATCAACTCAACCTTGACACAATCCTGCAAAGAAATTCATTGAGAAGTTAAGCAACTCACCAAGATTACATTTTAGTAAACAGCAATAATCTATTCATTTCTTCAACTGTTATCAACAAAGCAGTGATTCTGAATCTTTACCACATCACAGCACACCCTGGGGAAATTGGGCTGCTGGTGCCTGGGAATAACTGGCCCAAGCTGATGGAAATCCATTTCTTAGTATATTCATATACCGATTTGTGGCATACCACATAGCATGGCAACTGTTTGGGAAGTTCTGTTGCAAATGACCTTTTGTTTTAAGACAGTGACTTACACAAGGAGGTGGGTGCTAGACTCAATGAGCCTTGAGATTTTTCATGACGGAGTCAGGATTGAGAAATGGTGAGTGAAATAAATACACAAAGACTTCTCTCCCAAGGCCAGGAAGGCAGCAATGGCCTGATGAGAAGAAAAAAGGAGGCTTACTTAGTGCAAAATGCAGGATGACATTTATAGAGTCTTTCGGATACACTGAGTACCTACCATGCGCTTGGCCCTATTAGGCATGGGGATGCATAGTCCCAGCCCCCAACTTGAAGATTGATGGGGAAATCCCACCCATCGACACATTATTATGAGAGGGTAGCTGTGGAAACCATGGAGGTATACACAGGGTCTTGCGGAAACACAACTGAGTTGAACATTAAAGGAGAAACAATTTTATTAAGCAGAAATCTGGAGTATATGTAAGTAGGTTGATCTGCCTGAAAGGCACAGCAGAAATAAATGCAATGATGAATCATAGTTAGATAATGCCTAGAGAAATATAAAGAGAAATGCTGGTAGGAAACAAAGTCAGAGGTAAGTGTGAAGGGAAGCCGAGTGTTAAGCACATTTGTAGGCATCTGTGCTTTGCTGTTTACTAAAAACCATCAGAAAAGAAGGAAGAAAGGTGACACAAAGCCTTAAGTAGGGCAGGGAATAGGGTTCCAGACTTAGCAAATAAAATTATAGGATGTCCAGTTAAATTTGAATTTCAAATAAACAACAAATCATTTTTTTAATCTCTTGCAAGATCTGGGACATACTTAAACTAAAAAGTTCTTTGTCATTTATCTCAAATTCAAATTTCACAGGATGAAGTGTCTTTTACCAGCAGTCCTAGTGGGAGGGATGAGATTCAGAGGCCAATAGAAAGCAAGTTGACCTTAACAGTGTTTCTCAGAGTATCTGTGATTCTCCTGCAGTAGAATCCCTTGGTGAGCTCATACATTTTGAACTGTGCTGCAGACCTGCTTAATCATTATCATAATTATTCTCAAAGTAAACAGGAAACTTGCATTTCTAAGCTCTTCAGATGGTTCTGTGATTTATGAAAGTTCAAGAACAACAATAAGCAACTCTTTCTCGAATGCAGGACACAAAGAAGCAGATAGGAGTAATACTGTGAAGATGGTGGAGTGCCTGCACTCACATTGGATGACCCCTTCACCCTGAGTAGTTTAGAAGGTATCTGTAGAGAACTGAAGAACTGGGAATCATGATTGTAACTTGAAAAAAAGCACAAAAGAATTGTAGCATTTGGGGTGCCTGGGTGGCTCAGTTGGTTAAGTGTCTGCCTTTGGCTTGGGTCATGATTCCAGGGTCCTGGGATCCAGCCCTGCATTGGGCTCCCTGATCAGTGGGGAGTCTGCTTCTCCCTCTTCCTCTGGACCACCCCCCTCACACCTTGCTTTCTCTCTTTCTCAAATAAATAAATAAAATCCTTAAAAAAAAAAGAATTGCTGCAGACACTGAAGATAAGTATCCCCGAGAAATTATGGATATGATTTTCTGATTCTTACTAGTAGTGAGAACCCCAATGAAGCTAAATAGTGTGAATGTGTAACGGATTTGCTCAACCATATAACTCTATCAGTTCTTGACAGTTCAGGGGTAATAAAAGCAGCAAGAGAATTTAGAATCTAGGAATTAATTGAAATTACAATAATGAATTTAATAGCAGGCAAGAGTGATGGGAAGTCAAAGAGATAAAGCATTCTCTAAGTGCGGGCTGGAAAGGGAGGCCATCATAACTGGGAAAGTGAAAATGGACAAGGAAAATGCAGAGGAACTAAATCAAGATTGGATAACAGAGTGGATAGAAAAGAATGGCTTCTCTGAGAATGCGAGTTGGAGAAAGTCAAAGAGATAAAGAGATCAAAGGCATGGCCAGTGTCGACTAATACCAGGTGCATATAGAAGTTCCTGGAAACAAAATGTGAAATCAAAGTTTTAAAAGGGTTATCAAGATAGATGATGAAGCTGCCCTGGATGGTTGTTGGAAGTGGAGCAGAAGAGATTGAGATTCCGGTATTTTTTTAAGTGCTTATTTATGCATGGGAAGTAAATCCTAGATTCTAATGAATAAATGATTTGATTCTCACCTTTTGTGTGAAAATATTCTCCAAATGTCTCTGAGGGTTATGACAGTTAGCTCAGTCTGCATAGCAACAACCAAAATTTACCCTTCTATTTACAGCTTCCCCATTCTGTTATAATGCAAATATGTTTGTTTCCTATTGAGGAAAAACAGCGTTTTCTTTCCAATGATAAAGAGTCTTAGTTTATGGCAATCTGTGAAATGCATTAGGTGAAATGAGATTTTTTTTTGCTTTTTCTCGCCTTTTATGAAAAAATTCAATAGCTTCACATTATATGTGCACATTTTCTCCCAACTTTCTTATTTAGAAGCTATTATAAAATAGTCAAATGGGGAGTAAATGTTCTCTTTATTTCACAAACCACTTACAGGAAGGCAAAAATGTACAGATAACAGATTTGAGAAAGTGTAAGAAGAAATTCAGGGAATGCCAAGAACACAAGCAGCATTGGTAATGAATAGTCTCATCAAGATTTATACCACAGCACTTAATTCTACTTGAAATGTGGTTTCTACATTCACCAGTCCTTAGAAGATTATTATCTAGAGGGATCACCTTAGTTCTTTATCGGTTATCATTAGCACAGAAAAATATTGGCTGCATTGAACCCCCTGATGGAAAGACTGATTTAAAAATGCAAGTTTTGTGGAGAGCAAGTTTTGGGGAGCTCACTGGAGAGAGAGTTCATGATGAAATCCAGCCTGAGATGGAGTGGACCATTAGGAGAAACTGATATTGTGGAAAGTATGATGCATATTTTACCAACTCTGATTCTTGGCTGCTCTATTCCAAGGCCACCCTGCCTGATGACATTATCAAAAGTAAGTTTATATGTTATGTAACTATGAGCAATTCAAAATATCCACCACTATCCATTCCTTGATTTGCATAAGAATTGTATGTAATTGTAGTCCTAAGTGCCCAACAACATGGATTTATTACACCATAGTACATTCATGCAACACAATACAATGGGCTAACAAAAAAATCACATTCCTGAAGAATACTTAATAACATGAAAATTATATTAAGTAAAAAGGAATTGAGAGATCAGAACAACTGGTTTATTCCCATTAGTCTATAAAATATATGTGTGTGCCTAGAAAAGACGAAGTGGACCGTACAAAAAGATTTATAAAACATTAGTAGTTCTCTCAGCTTGTGGAAGTAGAGATGGATTTTATTATTCTTTTCATATCCTCATTGTTTTCCAAATGTTCTTGAGTAAATGTTTACTAATGATCCTCAATAATCAATCCAATATGGTAAAATATTTAATCTGAGTTTTAAAAACATTTGCTAAGCTCAAGTCTGAAACTCAAATAAGAATCTAGAAGCTGACAGGCAGGAACATAGCTGTTGAAGCCACAGCACAGATGAGATTGATTGCCTAGGGAGCACACATTTCTAAAAATCCACTATTAAATTAAGGCATCCAATTATCCTGGGTAAATCCCCATTAAAAATTGAATAAGGATGGCAAAGAAATGAATAATACAGTAAATGTACAACAATTAGATATATATCAAACTCTGTACACCCCTAATAGAAATTACATCTCCCTGAAAGACACTAATTTACTACAAAGGGCATCGGGCTTTGGCATCACACACACCCAATTCTGAGTCCTAGCCGTACCATGTACTAAAGATGTGATGGGCAAGTCACTTAGCTTTAAATCTATTTTTCCATTGAACAAAAGTATAGATAACAATTCTTACCTCACTGGGTTGTTATGGGGATTAAATGAGATAAATATTGAAAGCATTTTTATATGATAGGTACTTAAAAATCATTAGCTGTCTCCTTCCCCCACTATTCCAATTGTCAAGAATTTACAGACAGTACATAAACTTTGGCAGTGTACTATGCCAAGAAAAGAAAAATAAATATATTTAAAATACTAAATGGTATGGATTATTGTCTCAAGCTGCAACACTATAAAATCAAATACTTAACATGTCATAAAATACAAAGCTCATAAAGATATGCTTTCCACAATACCAATTATTCAAAGACAAGAGGAAGATCACTTTTATAGAATATTTAGAAATTAATACAGATGAAAATACTGTCAATCTAATCATATGAAATTTAGGCTGAAGATATTTTTTAAGATATCTTTCTACATAGTATGGTATGAGTCTAGTAATTTTTTTAAGAAAGAAGTTCTTCTGAGCTATGTTACCTATGGGTTTTTATACGTCAGTATATGTGTATGTAGGTTGGCCAAAGGGAGAGTCTTTAAAATTAAGAAATTTAGGTTAACCACTAAGGATCATAAAAATTTCCAACAATCTATAGTGGATGGGCACCATTGTTTCTGAAAATACAGATGTCTATATGAGGATAAAGTGATTTAAACAATAGAAAAATAAGAGTTGGATAACAAACTTAAATGCTGAATTTTGTTAAAACTCCTTGCAAATCAAAGAATAAAAAAGACAAAACAAAATTAAAATAAGAATGGAGAAGAAAATAAACTTTCTTAAGTATTATAATATACTAGTCATACATAGTATTAATTACTCAAGCAGATGGCTGAAATATATAAAATATTATAAAATAATGAGTTGGCACAGGTTAAATATAGAGGCCAATAAATATAGGAGAAATTATGAAACATTTATTAAAAACTACTCTCTCTAAAACACACTAATAGTGTTAGATTTACTAATTAATTATTTGAAATATCACAGAATAAATTATTTCCATTTTAGTTTATTTCAGAATACAGAAAAATAGTGGGAAGCCACTTAATTTAGTCAATGAAGAAAATATGATATAAACTTTAAGCTTGATAAAGATATCAAACTGAGCTAATCTAGGTAGTTTTTATAGAAATTGATAAAGATATCACACTGAGAAATACAGGGAAAAACATTTAAAGTTAAAAAAAGTCAAAGGAAATTTGTTCAAATCTGTGTAGTTACAATAATTAACTGTTTGGAAATGAGTATTTCTAGAAGTTAGAAATAACTTCTGGTACACTGGGGAAATTTTTGCAAATTATTTTGAGTCTTTATCTTTCCTTTTTAAAATGAGAGGTTATAAATTTGTTTCTTGTTTTTTCAATTCAAAATTCATTTCATTCTTGTCAACAATTTTTAAAAATTATTTTTGTTTCATACTGCTTATAATAATTAAACATTAAAAACAACACCAAATACCCAATTATAGGAGAATGAATAAGTAAATGATGGTACAATGGAATACAAGATCTATGAGTGGATTTCATATAATCATTAATAATGATCTTAGAGTTGGGGCACCTGGGTGGCTCAGTGGGTTAAAGCCTCTGCCTTAGGCTCAGGTCACAATCTCAGAGTCCTGGGATTAAGCCCCGCATTGGGCTCTCTGCTTGGCCGGGAGTCTGCTTCCCCCTCTCTCACTGCCTGCTTCACTGCCTACTTGTGATCTCTCTCTCTCTCTGTCAAATAAATATATTTTTAAAATGTTTAAAAAAATAATGATCTTGAAGAAATTTACACATTGCTATGGAAAGATACTCATGAAAACAGGCCACAATTGTACCTATGACATTCATTATATCTTCATAAAAAATATTTAATGTTATTGTATGTACATTGGAAGGAAAGAGATCTGGGAAAATCTGCAAGGAAATATTAATAGTGAAAATCTGCAAGGAAATATTAATAGTGATAGCCCCTTCTTAGTGGGATGTGTGATAGATATTCCACTCTGCCTTAAGAAAAAAGATTAAAATCCATGAAAAGAAAACATTTAAAACGCTCTATTATTCCAAGCTTTAAGATTTTTAAAGCATTTTTATTCAGTTAATTTTTAATGAATTATGCATCCTCTTTACAAGTGTTCCCACTAATTTGCCAACAATTTCTTTCTAAAATCATTCTCAACTGAGAACATACTAAATATTTTATTACTTCATGCCAAACCAGTGTCATTAAAAAAATAAATACTTCTGTTATTACTCACTGATTCCTGAATCTCAAGTCAGCATATTTAGCTTGTTTCAGTCATCAGTCTAATTTGCTCACCTGTTATTGGTCAAGATATTTATTTTTAAACAGATTAGAACTTGTTATTTACATAAAAGCAACAAGGGCATTGAAACCTTAGTTTTGATATTTTAAAGAAATGACTTTCTTTCCTAGATTTTTCAAAATAATTTTGTAGCATTTTAAGCAAGGATTATTTAGTTCATTTTCCTCCATTTTTATTTACTCTTCTAATTACCTCTCATCTTGGTAAACTGTAAAATAGTGTAAGCAGTGTATATGTACATATGTATAATTTCAGTGATTAAAATGCTATGTATGTATGTGTGTTTGTATGTATGCATACACACAAATGACTTTGCCTAGCCAAGGATTTTTTTTTTTTTTACTGTATAAAACTTTTGGTATAGAGTTTGCTGTCCATACATGTAAAGTATAAATAAAGCCATATAAATCTCTGTTTAAAAAAATTATAAATAAATAAGTAAATTTTAAAAATTTTAATGAGAATAAACTTTTTTCTTAATACAGAAAATCTATTTTAAACCAAAAGTTTAGCATTAAAAACTCTAAAGCCATTTTCACTACATTCAAAGCAACAACTAAAAGGGTGCCCACTTTTCATAATGCTATACATCATGAAAAATTAGAATTCTTAGTTTTGGAAAAGAAGAAACAGTATTGGATTCTTTAACAGATGGCATTAATATATCCTGTTTATCAACAGGAGCTATACGTTCTTTTAAAAACAAAATACTAGATTAAAATGTGGATTCCTGGGGGCACCTGGGTGGCTCAGTGGATTAAAGCCTCTGCTTTCGGCTCAGGTCATGATATCAGGTCCTGGGGTCAAGCCCCACATCGGGCTCTCTGCTCAGCGGGGAGCCTGCTTCCTCCTCTCTCTCTGTCTGCCTCTCTGCCTACTTGTGATCTCTCTCTTTGTCAAATAAATAAATGAAATTAAAAAAAAAATGTGGATTCCTGGTTAGTTCCTGTGCATTGAGTTATAATACCATTATAATAGAGCTGTGCCCCAGGTAAGTATACAAAAGTCAATATATTCTTCAACTTCTACATACTCGGCTGAAATACATGTTGGTACCCAAAAGATCTAAACCATGGTAATAAAAAATTACCTTAATAATATTTTAGGAACGGGGCACCCGGGTGGCTCAGTGGGCTAAAGCCTCTGCCTTCAGCTCAGGTTATGATCTCAGGGTCCTGGGATCGAGCCCCACATCGAGCTCTCTCTCAGCATGGAGCCTGCTTCCCCCTCTCTCTGCCTGCCTCTCTGCCTATTTGTGATCTCTCTCTCTCTCTGTCAAATAAATAAAATCTTTAAAAAAATTTTAGGAATAATTTTTAGATATACAAGTGCCATAATAAAACAATTCATAATACATTTACTATATGCAGTTTCTGCTGAATGGGGAACTAATAGCATTTGATGACTGTTCATAAAGCAAATTATAAAGTTAATTAAGCTTTACACAAAATTCCAGAAGGATTCTTATTAAAACAAAGGAGAACATTTCTAAAGTTCATAAGGAAGAGCACATAGAAAATAATATTTAAGAGATTCTTAAAGAAAAAAAAGTTACAAGAAGAAATTAGCCCATCTCTGAAATATATTTCAATAGTGAAAAGTATGATTTTTTAAAAATAGGAATACACAAAAATTCTTATTTGTACCTAGCTTTGTCTGTCATTAATTTTGTGATTGTACCAGTTTGTATCCCAAAGAGTATAGTTTCAAATTATATCTCTAGTTTTGGTATCTTCTCTACATTTATTAGTAACATTTATCAATTAGTGCTTAGTCTACTTATAAATACTTTACTAAAGTGACCACTGTTTCTTGTTTGAAAATGAGAAAATTTTGAAGACTCCATCATACTGCTAGGGAATGTTTCCTAATGAACAAGAATAATTCTAAATATTTTCCAAATATACAAAACTGATATCTTTCCAACCTGTGAAGCCATAGATGATACCACAAAGGGGGGAGAAAAAAGGAAGAAGAAAAAGTTAAAGATATCAAAGGTATTTGTTTGTAAAATGTTTTTAAAAAGTCATTGGAAACAAAGGACAAATGGATGGGTGGTCCAAATGTAATTTTCAAATATTGTTTATCAATTATTTTATTTATATTAAATATTTATATATTAAATGTTTATATATTATTTATATATTAATATATAAATATTTATATATTAAATATTTATATTAAATATTTTATTTATTTATATTGTTTATCAATTATTGTTTTTCAAATATTGTTTAAATATTGTCCTCCTATTTACACTTTTATTTTTGGTTGCTTATGCAAAAGAAAGCAAGAGTGAGGAGAGCAAGAGGCAAATGGAGTCAACAAAGAAATCCTAATGCCATAGTCTCGGGTAAAGAAAGGGAACCAAATGAAAGTATTTTTATTTTACTTCATTATATCAAAGCCAAAAAAACCAAAGATGTATAAATTATTAAATATTGCACAAAAGAGGAAATAAGATAGTATAGTTCTCCTAGATAGGAATAGAGACAGGAATGGAAATACTTTATCTAGAAAATTTGCCACTCAATATCTCTAGGAACTCAACACAAATCTAACCCCACTTGAAAATGAAGAGGTTGAAATAATCAGGTTAGAACCACAGATAATCATTTTGCACTTTGCTACTAGACTCATTAATTAGGCTTAACTTATATATATTCTCTAAATACCCAAATTATTGCTGTAGCAATCAATTTATTTGGCAATGCAAAAATGTATAAAGTCATCAAAATACAGAGTTAGGTAGAATTATAAATCATCTATAGAGTTAGGCAAAATATATAGATCATCTAGTCAGACTTTTAATATTACAGATTAAGGGGCACCTGGGTAGCTCAGTTAAGTGCCCAACTCTTGGTTTCAGCTCAAGTCATGATTTCAGGGTCAGGACATCAAGCCCTACATCAGAGTCTGTGCTCAGTGGGGTGTCTGCTTCCCCTCTACCTCTATCCCTACCACTGCTTGCAGTCACACATTCTCTCAAATAAATAAAAGCTTTTAAAAAATTCTCTTTAAAATAAATAAACAATACAGTAGAATGTCTATCATTATTAAGAGAAAATACAGTATTTCAACTATATCAAGGTTTTATGCCTTTATTTGCAATCTTGTGAGTGATATTTTGAATTCTTTTTCAAAAAGATCTGTGAAAATTACCTGGAGATAATATGTGCTTCAATGAGCTTCAGGTTATTCTTAATAGTACTCCAATAAAGTGTCAAGTAGCCCTGAGGTGGTAAGGTGTGTTGGATAAGTAAAAAAAAAAATCCATCCCCCCAAAACTGGGTCACATTTCTCTTTTCCCTCTCTAGTTAATTTAGATTATCCCAAATTTCACCAAAATTATGATTTGGTGCTGCTTTCTTGATCTATATAGAAAAACCACCTTTAGACCCTGATTTTTTCTATTGTGTTTCTATTTTTTATTTCACTGATTCCTGCTCTTACCATTATTAGTCCCCTCCTTCTACTTATTTTGGTTTAATATAGTCTTTTTAAAATCTCTTTGGATGGAAGTCTATACTTGTAGATCTCCTTCTTTCCCAATATCAGCCTTTAAAGCTATGAAATTCATGCTGACCATTGCTTCAGCAGCATTCTGTAGATTGGAATGTTTTGTAGTTTCGTTTTTACTTAGTCAAAATATTTTCTGAAGTCCCCTGTAATTCCTTCTCTGACTCATGGGTTATTTAGAGCGCTGTTGTTCAATTTGTAAATAGGTAGGGATTTAGCAGATAGATGTGTTATTGATTCTGTTTTAATTCCATTGTGATTGCAAAACATGTCTTTATTATTTCAATATTTTTAAATGTATTTAGATTAGTTTTATAACCTAGCACATGGTCTATCTGTGAATGTTTCATGTATACATTCTCTGTGGTTGTGGGAGGCATATTATAGAATCAACCAGGTCAAGTTCTTTAATAATGTTCCACTCTCCTACATCCTTACTGGTATTCTATCTGTTCTATCAATTACTGAAAAATGAGTGAAAAAATTGTAATTGTAGAGGCAACAATGTCTCCTCAACAACGGTCAGATTTTGCTCAGGCATTTTAGAACTCTCTTATTAGGTATATATGCCTTTAATATTATGTTTTGTTGGTGAATTGACCCCTTTTTCACTTTAAAATGTAATTCTAGTTCTAGTAAAATTCTTTGTTCTGAAGTATGTTTGATATTATAGCTTCTCCAGTTTTCTTATAAAAAGTTGGTCATGATACAGCTTATTCTACCTTTTATTTTAACCTACTGTTTCTTTACATTTAAGATGGTTGGACAGCATACGGTTGGATCATGATTTTCTATCCAGCCTGGCGAGCTCTTTCTTTTAACTAGAATTTAATTTAATTGTCAGTACATATGAGCTTAAATCTCTTGCTATTTGTCTCCTGTTTGTCACAGTTGGTCCTTGTTCTCTTTATTCTCTTTTTCTATCTTCTCCTGGATTATCTATTTGTATTCTATTTCATCTCCATTATTGACTTATTATTTACATGTTGTATTTCTCAAGTACTGCACCTAAGATTTACAATATATGTCTTCAACATATTTCAGTCTGCCTTCAAAAAATATTACATGTTACATAATTATAAAAATCTTAAAACAATGTACTTCCATTTGTTTCCCCATTTTCTTTGTGCCTTTTTGATCATACATTTTGCTTCTACATATATTACAACTCACATAATGCATTGTTATTATTTTTGGTTTAAATGATCATTACATAATTTTTTAAAAACAAAAAAGTATTTTATGTTCACCCACATAATTATAATTTCTGATGTTTTTGTTCTTTTGTGTAGATGTTCATATTTATCTGATAACTTCAGCTTAATGGTCTCATTTAAAATGTCTTACAGTTCAGGTCTGACGGTGATGAAATTACTCACTTCTGTTATCTGCAAAAAAAGTCATACCTTGCCTTCATATTTGGGAACAAATGTTGACCACATACAAGATTCTTCATGGACAAGTCGGTTTTTGTTGGTACAACAATTTGAAGGTGTTGGTTTGCATAGTTTCTGACAAGAAGTCTGCTGTTATGCTTTATATACAATGTTTTCTCTTTTTTTTTTGGTTTTATTTTTTTTAATTAATTTTTATTAACATATAATGTATTATTTGCCCCAGGGTACATGTCTGTGAATCATCAGGCTTACACATTTCACAGCACTTAACAGCACATACCCTCCCCAATGTCCACAATTCAGCCACCCTATCCCTACGCCCCCACCTCCTGGCCACCCTCAGTTCCTTTCATGAGTCTAGGAGTCGCTTATGATTTGTCTCCCTCCCCATCCCTTCCTGTTTCATTTCTCCCCCCCAACCCCC
>CM053606.1:101561551-101589842 GCA_028646535.1 Procyon lotor | reverse complement strand
CTTTAAATTCACTTTTTCCACACGTCCTACCTTTCTGAAAGTGGTCGATTTTCTGCTCCTAGAATTGCTGTTCTTATTCTCTTCTCTCTCCTCTTGTGTTTGCCGGCTTTTAGAGTGGTTTTCTGCCTCTTTAGCTGGACTTCTGGGACCCAGTGCTCTCTGTGCCTCCTACACCTCTGCCATCTTGCCTCTATCCTCATAATGTTTTCTCTTGAGACACCTGGGTGGCTCAGTCTGTTAAGTGTCAGCCTTCGGCTCAGGTCATGCCAGGGTCCTGGGATCGAGTCCCAGAGCTCCTTGTTCAGTGGGCAGCCTTCTTCTCCCCCTGCTTGTACGCTCTCTCTTTCTCTGACAAATAAGTAAATAAAATTTAAAAGTTTTTAAAAAATGATTTTTTTCTTTATGGCTGCCTGTAAATCTTTTTCTTTATCACTTGTGTGCAATAATTTAGAGTGAAGTGCTTGGTGTGAAAATTGGGAAATCATTTACTATTATTTGTTCAAATTTTTTCTTTGAACCCTTTTATCGTTTGGGCACTCATATGGCACCTGTGTTAGACCAGCTGTTGTCCCATAGTTCACTGAAGATCTGGCAATTTTGTTAAGTTTTGTTTTTCTTCCATGCTTCCTTTTCATTCTATTACTGTCTTTTAGTGCATTTATTTCTTTTTGGAGTGTCTAATCTGCTTTAAATCTCATCTAGTATATTTTTCATTTCAGATATAATTTTTTATCTCTAATTCTATATATAGTTTCCCTTTAAAAGTCTTTCATTTCTCACCTCACTATGTTTATATTTTCCTTTAAAATCCCACTCACACAGAGAATATAAAGTCTTTTTTTTTTTTTTTTTTTTTTTTTTTGCCAATTCTAACATCAATGTCATTTGAGGGCCTATTTTTCTGCTGATAATTTCTCTCAGCCAGAGATTGCACTTCTTATTTCTTGTCATGTCTGATAACTCCTGATAGGATGCTGAGTATTATTACATATTTCAGGTCTGGATTTTGTTATCCTTCTTTGAAAGGGTGTTAGGCTTTGTCTTGGCAGGTTTTCTTATTTGTAATTATCTTGATTCTCATGAAGATGCATTTAAGCTTTATTACGGTGGATCTAGAATAACCTTTCCCCTAATCACTGTTTAGCTCTACTTCTAAAGTGAGAACATTTAGGGATCTCTACTGAATTCCCTGGATGATCAGAAAAAACTTCACTCTAGTTGATCAAAGCTTAACTATCTCCCTCTGCTCTGTAACCTTTGAGAATTATTTAATATCTCTTTGGTGTAACTTCACCTAGCTTCAAGTACTTTCACCCCACATGCATACATTTTAGAATTAAGCAAAGACTCCAGGGGACTCTCATATAGTGTTTCAAAGGTTATTTTTCTTTGTAGTATCCACCCCTTTGGAATCTGCCCCACAACTTCCAACCTCTTCAGCTTCTCTAAACTCTAATCTCTCTGTCTTCTACTTGGGATTCCTCTCCCTACACCATGAACAGAAATGTGCTTCCAAGAAAAGTGAGAGCAATCCTAAAACTGTTCCACTTGTCCCTTCCTCTCAAGGATCACAGTGCTGTGTTGTCTCTTGTCCAATGTACAAAACTTGTTATAACATACATTTTATCCAGTTTTTACTGCTAACAGTAGCAGGCAAAATCTGATCCATGTTGTTCTATTCTTAGAATCTGAGAATATTATGGTGAAAAACCTTTGGAATAGTGTGTAAAAAGGATTGACCCACCAAAAACAAGGTGAAAATTTTAAATTCTTATTAGGCAATTGACTTAGTATTCACTAGA
Organism: Procyon lotor; assembly: GCA_028646535.1. Taxonomy (NCBI): domain Eukaryota; kingdom Metazoa; phylum Chordata; class Mammalia; order Carnivora; family Procyonidae; genus Procyon; species Procyon lotor. The sequence goes on along the minus strand of CM053606.1, from coordinate 101,588,040 downwards.
CATATCTATATCTATATATAGAGAGATATATACATATAAATTAACCAATATTCATTATTATCATTGCTTTATATATGCATTTTTAAAATTCATAGGAACATATTTAACAATAAATATTTGAAGTATATTTATGTCCACTTTGCAGAAATTGGACTATAATTTTGCACTTTATATCATAAGAATTTTAGTAATTACATTGTAATAAGTGGATTTCACATTTCATTTTCTTTGTACACTGATATTTTGTGACTTAGACTGAAATGTTTCTCTGCCAAAATGTAATGCTGGTAACCTATTTCCATTTAAAAACATACATGATAATATGTGTATGTGAGTGCATTTAATGGATACTTACTAACAGTTTTCCCCATATATTTTTCTTACTCTGTTGCATGCTAATCTGTGTATTCTAGCAGGTGACTAAACAGATCAATGAGTGACAGAATATAAAAGTAAAAATAAAAAAATTGCTTCTAAAAATATTAATGATACAATATTATTTTTAAAGAATACTACAGAAATATCATACTGACATTTTATGCTAATAAATTTGCTCTTGGTTAATATAGTATTATATGATTATTATAACATGATTCCCATGGAATTTGTCACACGCATACACAAAATTTGAGTATCACTGATGAATTTGGTATTAATTCTCTATATCAGGAATAACGCTTCTGATTTAATAGCATTCTAATGAGAAAAATGTGATTTATTTTATGATAGTCCTATAGAAGTCTTATCTATAATGATTTAGTTTATGATAGCCTTATAGAAGTATATGATGCTGAAAGGAAATCCTATTATATTTTAATGACTTAACTTTCTTTTCTATTTAACAGAAGGTAAAAATTTATTAAATTTAGGAAGAAAACAGTTTGACATTTTTAATGTTTTTCATAATACAAATTTGACTTTCTATTGAAATATTTCAATTTTGAGAATTAAGTCAAAGCCTAATGAAGAGGTAGTGAAATATCACTGCTGAAAAAAAAATGTATCTTTGCTCTTGCTGAAAGCAAAGGGTGAAGATAAAATATGGATAACAGACAGAAAAGTGAAATCGTCACACTGTCTTATCCCTTCCTACCTAAGACTTTAATCTTGCAAAAGGAAAGGCATCCATTAGGGTAACCTTGCCTGTTTTGTGGAAAAGGTTGACTTTGGAAAAGGAAAAAAAAGAAGGGAAGCTTTCTATTTTCAGAATGGCATGGTAGGAAAAACTAGGAAATTCTAAAAAAGACTACAGAATGGCTTAACAGGAAAGGTACAAAATATTAATAATTATTTGGGGCATTTTATCCATTTGATACCTGGTTATTTGCTCATTTTTCAGGACGGTAAATTTCTCACGCCAAGATAAAAGTGTACTTCTTGTGGAAAAGTAGGATGCCATTTTCTGTTTTATACCCCAGAACGGGACATGTCATAAGACTTCAAATACTAGTTTAACTCATTTTCTCAGCCTGCTGCTCTTTTCGTTAAAGTTATTTACTCTTGAATTTTGATCTTCTAGAGACTCTGCCTTCCTCTCATCTATCACCTATGGGGAAAAATGATCAAGAGAACTTGAACAGGCCTTATGACTCAGACCATTAAGGGAAAAGCTTAGTGAAAAGGTTGGAACTTTGTGCTCTAGCAGAAATATGTTTGTTTCTTTTCACCTTTCGTTGGCTGCATATGGGAGAAGTAATGGCAACAAGGAGATTGCTTGCCCTGACAACAGTGAATCAGGACTCACCCAATTGTTGTTCAGAGCAGGAGTTGTACCTTCATAATCTAGCCTTTTGAATGACCCTTAAGAGCAAGGGCAGAGCTGACTACATTTTCTGAGAAGATTAAAAATGAAATCTATTATCGGTAAGAGCAGTCAATACCACATAGATCCCCTGTTTCATCAAATAGTTAATAGTTGAGATTACAGATAGTATTAAAACCACCTGCTTCTCCACCTTCTACCATTTTACTACTAATAATAATAGCACTGAATTTGGAAGTGGAAATTTTTAGAAGCTAGCTTTTGTTGAGAACAAACAGTCTTTATACAGTAAATTTTCAAACCTAACTTTTAAAACTGTTTTCTTCTCAAATCCTGCCTGAATAATTTCAGCCTACCCTGAAAACAATTTTTTTCCACTAGTTCCCCTGTATTCTTTGGGACCTGTTATCAATATTAACACATTTTAATACAATGTCTCCAGTGTATACAAGGACCTTTTAGTATATATAAGCATACTGATTATCTATTCATTTTAGTCATATAAAAATCATTTATTGAGCCCCTGTTGTGTGCCAGGAACTCTTCAAGGTGCTGAAGACAGCATCAATCAACAACAAACAAGATGCTCCTTCTCATGGAGTTTTATGAGCAACTTACTAAGAAAATAAACAAAATAGATAATTTATATTTTAATAAGTAATACGAAAATAATAAAAGATGGTAATATTATAGAGAGTGACTAGGAAGCCATTTTAGACTGAATAGACAGATAATTAATCTTCTAATAAAGATCTGAATGAGATGCAGAAATTACACTTGAGAAGATTTCAGAAGAAAATGCAAGCATAGATGCTCCAAATTGGGAATGGATGTGGCCAAATCCAGGAACAGAACCCATCATAAAGAGTGACAAGGACTGGGGCGCCTGGGTAGCTCAGTGGGTTAAAGCCTCTGTCTTCGGCTCAGGTCATGATCTCGGGGTCCTGGGATCGAGCCCCACATCAGGCTCTCTGCTCGGCAGAGAGCCTGCTTCCCCCTCTCTCTCTGCCTGCCTCTCTGCCTACTCATGATCTCTCTCCTCTCTGTCAAATAAATTAAAATCTTAAAAAAAAAAAAAAGAGTGACAAGGACTAACTAGCTCATGTAAGAATTATAGGCAGTACTAAAGAGTTTAGATTTCTTTTCCTAAATTCAGTGAAAACGAGAGGAGTAATACAACCTGATGTACATTTCTAAAAGATCACTTTGGCTTCTTAATAGACCTAAATTGTATAAAAACAAGAATGAAAACCAGGAAATGTAAGGAAGTTTATTGGATGGAGCTGGTAGATCTTTGTGAATCTTTGAACTGAAGTAGTAACAGTAGAGATAGAGAAAAGGGGACAGATATTTGACACATATTACAGGTAGAGACAAGGTACTGGATAATGTGTTAGGTGTGAGGTGCATGAGTGAAAAAGCAGAATAGAGGATGACTCCCCAGGTTTTGGCTTGAGCAGATAAGTGGAACAAGTGCACTTCTAATTAGATGTAGGAAACTTGAGATGGAAAGATTTGGGTAGAGAATGCTGACTCAGTATTAGATACATGTTTATGGAAACCAAAGACACCCGTATAGGTATATATTGAATTTTGAAGATGGAAACCATGTATTTTCACTTTTCTTTGTAATAATTATATTAGAAGGAGAAGTACATAGCAAAAGCTAAAGGAAAAGCTGGTAATGGTCTTCAAAATGTTGTCATTAACACCTTTGAAATCAAATACCTATTTCCCTAGGTGTGTAAACTGGAGATATATATATATATATATATTCAGAAGACAATGGCTGTGTCTTTTTATGTTTAGATTCCAAGTATCTTGCACAATTCTTGGGACATAAATTTTCACTACTTATTCATTGAATAATTAATCTGATTTAGCAATACATTACCTAGACATACTCCACAATCCTCCTTCTTTACCCCCATGGCCTGCTTCTCTCAGTTCTCCTAAACAGAAACCAGGCACTTTCCTAGATCTCAAAGAGTGATTTCACATTGTGTCACCACCCAACCAGCCAGCCAACTTAACACCTGTGAACCCTGACTCCTCTATCTTTCAGAGAACATTTAGAGGTGGTCAACACTGCCCATCTGTCTTTAGGAATTGGGCACCCTGATTTGCACATTCATACTCTATTCCAGGAGTTTCCCTGAGCCATCATATAGCTAGAATTTCAAATGTATTAATACATTTTTGAGGAAGAATTGGGCAGAAGGAGAAGAATGATAGATGGGAAGGGGTTGAGAAGTTAGAATTGTGGTTCAAGACTGGTTCTCAAACCACCTCCTTATGGATTCATGTCTAAAGTTATAGAAAGGGCTGTCAGAAGAAACAAACTTAAATAATATTTGTGGTATTTTGTAAATAAAGGCAAGGCTCCTTGATTATTTCTAAGCAGTCTTGCCTTTATTTATAAAAATTTTTTAGAGATAAACTGTTAAAACATTGATGGAGGTAATGGAAAGGTTCATTACAGGAAGCAAGGACCTTCCATTGAAGGAGGTTGAGGCAATGGTAAACGCTTTTCATCTAGATATTGAAGGGATCTCACTAAAGACATCACCACACCAACTGGGGGATGAAAAATAGTAGCTGAGAGAAAAAGTGTACAAGCATTTATGATACCTTGTCTAGAATTTGCCAGAAATAATTAACAACATGTAAGGCATGGGAGGGAGATAATAAAAGGCAGAGTGGAAGTAGCCAGAAAATAACTGGAATTATTTATTATGGTAAGAATCTGTCAAAATGGTATCCCTAAGACTTTTATTTCAAATAAATGACTGAAATTTATAAACCTGGACCCATAATTTAATCCCATCCTCAATACAAGAAAATACTGATTTCTTGATGATACAATGATGATAATAATAATAATATTTTTTGATGATGATAATAAACAATTGTTTGCATTAATAATGATAAAGTTACCTGCAGTCCAGAGTTTGCCATAATATTTATAAAAATATCAATTCCAGAGTAGTCACTGTGAATACTGTTTCAACACAGAATTTGAAACACTAAAAGTAACCTGGAGACTCAACTAAATCATTTTCAGTCATTGTAATGCTGCCCTTTATATCCTAAAAGAAAATGCAAGAAGTTCAAGGTAATCATTTATCTATCAGAATTTGAAATGGGAGGAAAAAAGTGGAAAGTAATCAAAGGCAAAGGTCTCAACTAGATGAAGAGGAGATGGGAGAGAGATGAGTCTCATGATCATCTAGGAAGCTTTTTCAAATATACCATTCCCTAGTGCCCTCCCAGAAAGATTCTAACATAGACTCTCATAAGCTCCAATCCAAAGGTCCAGTTAAACAGGTACAAATTGCTAACCTTAATAAATATCTCTCCAAATGTTATTATGAACTTCTGGATACACTTGAGTAACTTGTGATGTGTCAACCTTTCTACCAAATATATATATATAAAGCCATAGTAAACTATAAATTAATTTGTTTAAAAATGTCAGAGACCTATCCAGACCAGGAGGATTTGCAAATTTGAGAACCAAAACTGATTACCTGCAGCTTCTTTTTCTCCGAAGACCATTGCTAATTCTGTGTGCAGGAGAAGAGGCTAATAATTTGGGCTTTGTCCCGGTAGGAGTCAGACAGACTCTGAGGAAAAGAGAAATATCTGTGCTTTGGGCAGTTTTATGAGGCAAGATAGACAGACTGGAGATCTGAGAGCCATTAAACAGCCACTGTGCCCTCAAGGCATTTGTAGAATTGTGAAGAAGTGTAAGTAGGAAGTACTAAGCAATCCCAGGAGTCAAATTCAAGACCAACCAGGAAGACTCATTGACCACACCAATTATCCAGTTGAAAAGCCTGAAGAGGTGTACCCTAGAATCATTGGAAGAACCAGAAGTAATCTCAGTGCTACCAAAACTTCAATCCTGGCCTGACTCACAGCCCTAACTGGATTAAGAAGACATTCAAGCAAAGAAAGAGATGTTCTGTATATCAGGATGTTTTATAATTTTATGTGTGAAGGACAAGACTAAATTAATCAAAACCAACAGAAAAAAAAAAGGCAATAGAAACAGACTTAAAGGTGATCTAAATCTTTCAGTTGGCAGAAAGAATATTAAAATAACCATGTTTAACATATTAAAGAATAGAAAATATGAAAAAATAAAAAGAATTTCAACAGAAAATTAAAATGAAAGAGAAACAAATGGAGATTAAAAAATTAAAATGTACAAAATCTGAAATGGATTTAATAGCAGATTGAAAAGATAATGGCAAAAATAACAATTCTGAATTGTTGAAGGAGATCAATCTTGAATCAAGATTCAAGAGTCTCTTGGGGCGCCTGGGTGGCTCTGGGGGTTAAAGCTTCTGCCTTTGGCTCAGGTCACAATCTCAGGGTCCTGGGATGGAGCCTCGCATCAGGCTCTCTGCTCAGCAGGGACCCTGCTTTCCCCTCTCTCTCTCTGCCTGCCTCTCTGCCTACTTATGACCCCTCTCTCACTCTCTGTCAAATAAATAAATAAAATTTTAAATATATATATATATTTAAAAATATAAATATATATAAAAATATATATAATATATATTATATAATATATATAAATAATAAAATATATTAATATATTTTATATATTATATATAAATATATATATTATATTATATATTTTAAATATATAATATAAAATATATAATATAAAAAATATAAAATATATTATATATAATATATAAATAATAAAAATATAAATATATATAAATATATATAAAATATATATTTATATATATAATATAAATATATATATTTAAAAAATAAAAATAAAAAAAAACTCTCTAAGTTTTAGTAGGACAAGTACAAAAAATTCCACTTGACATATCATATAATATGACTGTTGAGAGATGAAGTGGGGCCAGAGACATAGAATGACAGACAGATACAAAGAAAGAGATATCCTAAAAGCAGCAAGAGGAAAAAGGTGAAATACTTTTAAAAAGGAAACAGTAAGACCAGGTGCTGGGTTCTCAATAGAAATATGCAAATAAAGATGTTTTCAGATAAAATATAAAAGAAGTTTTTGCTAAGCAGAGAAGCAGAACTATACAAAAAGAAAGAAAATGATTGTTTTTAAATGAAATCAAATATGTTTAATTAAAATAAAAACAAATGATGCTTATGAGAGACATTCTAAATACAAGAGAAATCTACTATTTTTATGCTAATATCAAAGCATATTTTAACACAGAAAACATTTCTAGAGATAAAAAGGAATATTTTATAATAATAAAAGCATCAATTCCCTAGGATTTTATACAATATAAAATTAATACACTTATAATAAGATAAGGAAAATATGTGCAACAAAATTAATAAATTGAAAAATGGTATACAAATTCACAGTCATAGTGAAAGACAAAACATTCTCAGTATCTTATGGAGAAAGAAGATAAAGAGATATAAGTGGATAGAAAACTTAATTAACAAATTTAATTGAAATATATAAAACATTGATTTCACCAACCACAAAATACATATTTTTTATCTACATATGGAATATTTTCCAAATTAACCATATGCTGCATCATAGAAGAAGCTGACAATGGGGAGGGTATGTGCTATTAAGTGCTGTGAAATGTGTAAGCCCGAAGATTCACAGACATGTACCCTGGGGCAAATAATACATTATATGCTAATAAAAATTAAAAAAAAAAAAAATTATAAAAAAAAAAAAAAAGAACTTTGAAGGCTTGATTTCATTCAGAATATATAAACTGCCATTAGAGGAATTAAACTAGAAATTAATGAGAGAATATAACTAGAAATTCACCAACTATTTGCAATTAAACAGTGAATTTCTAAACACACAAATCAAAGAAGAATCACAAGAAAATTAGAAAATATTTTTAACTGAATTATAATGAAAATATTGCTTATAGACACTTGTGGAACACAGCTGAAATTCTTAAGCTAAAATCTGTAGTCTTCAGATAATATATTTAGAAATAAAAAGGCTGAAAAAGATAAGATTCCATGTTAATAAAAGAAAAAAGGTAAAATAAAGTAGAAATAAGAAAGTAATAAAAATAATAGAGAAAATCAATGTAGTAGGAAGACTATACTACAATATAAAAAATGAACAAAGGCAAAAGTTGGCCTTTGAAAAGATTAATAAAATTAATGAATATTATTGTGTCTTCCTTTAAACTCACATATTATCAGGAACCAGGACAACCTGGGTTAACAACTAAACAAAGTAATTAATAAAAATTTGGTATGGTTTGGTAGAATACAATTTAAATGATATTTATGCATGTCATTGTAAAAAATATTTCAGTAGTTAGATTTATACCCCAAATATGTTTGGTGGGAGAAATGCATGTGTCATCTATTGATATAAAACGGTGTAAGTTTCTCTTTATCTTACTTCTTGCTCCTAAGCAGTGAAACGCTAGTAGGAAAATTATCACTTCAACTAATTGGATCTATTTTTAACTCATACTACTTAAATTCCACTGGCTCCATATTATTGCTCTGAAATCCTGTCATTTGTATTGAATTCCCATTGGAGTTCATTCTAAACTATCCCAAGAGTACTGGCTCCCCAATACCACATCCAATCATAGTTATTCTTAAAATGACCTTCATTTCTAATTTCTTAAGATTTAAATCATTTAATATGAACATCTGAAATTTTCTTATTACTTTCTTTACTTTTCAGAGTTTTGGTCTCTGTTATCAAATACAAGTTCCCTGAAAACAGGGATTATAGTCTTGTCTACTCCTGTCCCTTCAGCATCTAAAACAATGTCAGAAACAAAACAAACACTTAAATATTTACTAAATGAAGATATTTCTTTAATATAAAGGACTAAATAAAGGTTTGATTTCCATGATTGAAGGTCAGTTTATTTAAGCAATAACTCCCTCTGAGAACTAAAGTGCCCGATAACATATTAGAAGTATCTTCTCAAACACATGAAAGAGGTGTCAAAAGAGTAAAGTACTAGAGGTAAAATATGAGGAAAATAAAACTGAAAAGAGGAGAAAAGGTGACCAAAATACTGGAGGCCACTTTTGTTTTAAGAATTTGCTGGTCCCTGAAAATTTAGGCTTTAGCCTGGCAACCTTATTAGGTAAGACAGATAAAACATAAAGTTTGGTGACTGCCCAAAATAAGGAGTTTAATGGGAGAATCTCTTTATATTTTGCAATATTTTTAGAAAGTGCTAAATGCTTACAAGAAAGATTTTCTTTAACCAAAGCAGGGTGAAAAAGAAAGAGACAATAATTTGAGAAGCTGTGGGTGGATTTGCAACCTAGGTTCACATAACCTGAGGAATCCAGGCTTCCTCTAGCTATGAACTGGATAAAATGGCCCCAGGACACTGTCCAGCAACAACAACAAATACCACATAAATACTGTTTATTTCCAAAGTTACTTAGGTTCATACCTTTCCCCCTCAGTCTTCAGTGGTTTGTTTTATGCAATTTTATATACTTAGATTGTTTTCTTTTTGTCACATTCTGTATCTTATCCTGTGGTCTGCCAACTTCCTAAATATTTTTTCAATTTGTGTGCATTTAAGTTACTCTTTGTACAATAAAGTTCTGTGGGTTTTAACAAATGTATAGTGTCATGTGTTCAACATTACAGTATCCTACAAAACAGTTTTCTCATCCTAAAATATCCCCTATGATTCACTTATTCAACCCCCATCTGCCCCCAAATCCTGACAACCACTATTCTTGTTACGATTTCCATAGTTTTGTCTTTTCCCAAATGTCCTAAAATTATAATCACACTGTATATAGCCTTTCAGACTGACCTCTTTCATTAAGCAATATGAATATAAGATTCACCCATGTCTTTTTGTGGCTCAGGAGCTCATTTTTTCAATTATCCAATAATATTTCATTGTTTGGATGGACCAAAGTGTGTTTATCCATTTACCCACTTGAGGACAACTTGGTTACTTCCAGTTTTTTGAGATTCTGATTAAAACTGTTATAAACATTCACATGCAGACTTTCTGTGTGGACATAAGTTTTCAAATCAGTTGGGTAAATAACTAGAAGTACAATTACTGGACCATATGATCAGACTATGTTTAGCTTTGTAATAACTACTCAGCTGTCTTCCTGTCTTCCAAAGTGGCTATTCTGTTTTACATTCTCAGAAGCAATGAATGAGAATTCTGTTGTTTTGCATCCTCATTAGCAATTGGTATTGTCGGATTTATCTTCTCTTTTGTTTTTTTTAAATTTTAGCCATTTTAATAGTCATTTATTAGATAATAGCCCATCGTTATTTTAATTTGCAATTTCCTAGTGACAATGATGTTGAGCATCTTTTCACATACTTAGCTGCAATTATATATCTTCTATGGTGATATGACTATTCAGATCTTTTATCCATTTTTAATTAGGTTTTTTTTTCTTAGTGAGTTTTAAGAGTTCTTTGTATTTGATTGATACAATAAATACATCAGTCCTTTATCAGGTATTTGTTTTATAAACATTTCCTTTCACTTTGTGACTTATTTCTGAATTCTTTTAATCATGTCTTTGAGCAGAAATTTTTAATTTTAATAAAAACGAACTTACCAATTTAATTGTTTTAAAGATTTTATTTATTTATTGACAGAGAGATCACAAGCAGGCAGAGAGGCAGGGGGAGGCAGGCTCCCCGCTGAGCAGAGAGCCCAATGCGGGGCTCGATCCCAGGACCCTGGGATCAGGACCTGAGCCCAAGGCAGAGGCTCTAACACACTGAACCACCCAGGCGCCCCACCAATTTAATTTTTATAGATCTTCTTTTGGTGCTATATCTAAAACTCATCACTAAATGAAGGATTACCTAGGTTTTCTCCTACTTTTTTCCTGGACGTTTTATAATTTTCTTTTTTACATCCAATTGTTCCAGCACCATTGGTTTTGTTTTCTTTTGAAAAATCCTTTCTCCATGAAAATGTTTTTCCTCCTTGAACAAAGATCAATTAACTGTATTACTGTGGAGGTTTTTTTCTGGGCTCTTTATTTTCTAGCAGTCATCTGTTCTCATCTATTGTCAATAGCTGAAAATTAATTTGTTGAGATTTTAATTAAGATTGCTGTGAACTTAAGGTCAGTTTGGAAAGAACTTTTTTTTTTACCAATTTTGGAAAAATCTGTATTTGACACCATAATGGCTTGAGGGCTTTGTAAAACATAAAGACTTTTCTTTTTTTCTTTTTAATTTAATTTTATTTTTTCAGTGTTCCAAGAAGGAACTGACATTTTAACAGTATTGAATCTTTCCATCATGAACATGGAATATCTTAATTTTTTTTTATTTACTTGACAGAGAGAGAGAGATCACAAGTAGGTAGAGAGGCAGGTAGAGAGAGAGGCAGAAGCAGGCTCCCCGCTGAGCAGAGAGCCCAATGCAGGGCTCGATCCCAGGACCCTGAGATCATGACCTGAGCCGAAGGCAGAGGCTTTAACCCACTGAGCCACCCAGGTGGCCCGAACATGGAATATCTTTCATTTAACATACTTTTATTTGTAGCTCCACAAAGAGAAGACAGGAAGATAAAGAGAGGGAGAGAGAAGAGAAAAGGAAGGGAAGGGAAGGGAAGGGAGGAGAGGGGAGAGAGAAGTGTTAGATGGTATTTTAGGAGGTATAGGATAAGACTTTTCCACAACTGATGGAAAACACTAAGCCATAGATTCTTCTAAACAAATCCTAGCAATAGTTTTTAAAAAAGAAAGCTAATTTTAGATGCATACAGTGAAATTACTAAAAAGTTATGCAAAATATTTTATTTTGGGGTTTCTGGGCGTTTTTTTATGTTTTTATTTATTTATTTGACAGAGAGAGAGAGATCACAAGTAGGCAGAGAGGTTGGCAGAGGAGGGGGGAAGTAGGCTCTCTGCTGAGCAGAGAGCCCCATGCGGGACTTGATCCCAGGACCCTGAGATCATGACCTGAGCCCAAGGCAGAGGCTTTAACCACTCAGCCACCCAGGCACCCTATGCAAAATATTTTAAACAGTCAGAAAATATTTTTTAATAGCACTGAAAGTAGTGACAAGCAAACTGATGGATGATATTTCAAAGAATCATTAATAAAAATCACAAATTAGTGGAACCAAATCTTTAATGGAATAAAAGATTTTTAGCCCCCAAGGAAAATATTTTTAAATTATATCTATATATTAAATAAAATTAAATATATTTAATTTATTAAATATATATAATTAAATATATATGTATATATATTATATACTCAGTAAGGAAAATTCTAAAGGATGTACTACAGGCAGATAGGGTGATACTATATAAAATGATTGAAATGCAAGAAAAAGTACAGGGCAAAAAATTAGTAAATGTGTAAATAAATTTTTTTAAAATTTACACTAAATTTACCTTAGTGTCTCTCATTTTCATACTAGTTTCAATAAAATACTAAGTATCAAAAAAACTTCTACGCATAATCAAAAGAAAAGAAACTGGCCAAAAGACTTGAATAGGCACTTCATAAAAGATGATATTCAAATGACCAGTAGATATAATGTATTCAACCTTATTAGTAATCGGGTAAAGAAAATTAAAATCAAAGTCTGAACATGGCTGATATTATACGTGTATATCGATAATACATGTGTACATCAGCATAACCACCTTGGAAGGGTTCAGCATTTTCCAAAGGAGTTGAAGATTTATATTCTCTATGTCCTATGAATTCTGCACCTAAGTAGAGAACCTAAAGGAATAAAGACCCACAAATGCCAAGAGACAGGTACAAGAATTGTCATGGTGGCATTGCTATAATAAATACAACAAATAACCCAAATAGCCACCAAAAGTAGAATTTATTAGTAAATCGTGGTACATTCAAAAAAAGGAACATTATGGGTCAGTTCATATGAATGAACTACAACTGCACTCCACAGAATGGATACATCTCACAAGCATAAAGTTGAATGAAGGAAACAAGAAACAAATTAATACATATTATGGCTCCATTCATATACATGGTCCTAAAACAGTCAAAACTAAACCATATTGTTTAAGAATGCGTAAATAGTTGTAAATGGTTGTAAATTTTAAAAGCAAGAAAACAATAGAGCAAAGAAAGACAGCAGAACTCTGGAGGCAGAGGGGACTTATATTTGGGGAAGGGAGCAGGGGATTCTTAGGAGGCAATCAAAGGTGTTTGGAAGTGAGTGGTGTTAACAGGAGTAGTTGCTTCATAATTATTCATTAAACAAATTATATATGTTTTCTTTGCTTTTTCTATGTTTTTATATCTTACAATAAAATAAATGGACTATTTTGTACTTTTTTTTTTTTTTTTTTGACAGAGAGAAACACAGCGAGAGAGGGAACACCAAGCAGAGGGAATGGTAGCGGGAGAAGCAGGCTTCCTGCCGAGCAGGGAGCCTGATGTGGGGCTCGATCCCAGGACGCTGGGATCTGACCTGAGCCGAAGGCAGACGCTTAACGACTGAGCCACCCAGGTGCCTATTTTGTACTTTTAAATGACATTATTTTACTCTTTTTCTTCACATTTCATAATGAAAGAAAGATCTTTGAAGTCGGGGGAGTTGACACTACTACTGTACTAAACTTTTAAATAAAAACTTCCAGAACAAATTAACTTCTTCTCTTTATACCTTATAATCTGCTGTCTTCCTTATACTCCCTTTGGCAAATAGAACCTTGCCTGGTTTAACTTTCCTTTCTTTCCCAAACAAACAAAAAACCTAGAAATGCAAACACAGGCTGATACCATCAAGAGAAAGGATGAGGGGCGCCTGGGTGGCTCAGTGGGTTAAAGCCCCTGCCTTTGGCTCAGGTCATGATCTCAGGGTCCTGGGATCCAGCCCCACATTGGGCTCTCTGCTCAGCAGGGAGCCTTCTTCTGCCTCTCTCTCTGCCTGCTTCTCTGCCTACTTGGTGATCTCTCTCTCTCTGTCAAGTAAATAAATAAAATCTTAAAGAAAAAAAAAGAGAGAGAGAGAGAAAGGATGAGAGAACTGGTAGCAAAGATTTGGGGACAGAAGATAAAAGAATAATGTGTGTATTAAATGCAAATAAGGTTTAAAGTGAGACTGAAATGTGAAAGTGAAAGAGATAACAAAGCACATACGGAACTTGAGATGGCTTCAGAAAAGAATGGAGGGGAAGAAGAGGAAGAGGGAGATTTAATATTGGTGAGCTTGTGCCAAGGGCAGAGTTCTGGATTTGCCCCTTCACATATTTTCCTCATAATTCTCACAATAAACTATGGTATGGATAGCATCATTCTCATTTTTACATAAAATGAGATGGAGGCTCAGAAAGGTTAAATATCTTTCCCAGGATTAATCATGGACAAGTCTGGGGTGCCTGGGTGGCTCATTCAGTTAAGTGTCTTGACTCTTAGTTTTGGCTCAGGTCATGACCTCAGGGTCATAAGATGGAGCCCCATGTTGAGTTTCATGCTTAGCACAGAGTCTGCTTGAGATTCTCTCTCTCCCTTCCCCTACTCGGAAGGAAGGAAGGAAGGAAGGAAGGAAGGAAGGAAGGAAGGAAGGAAGGAAGGGAGGAAGGAAGGAAGAAAGGAAGGAAGAAGGTATATGGAAACTTTTGTTTTCTTTCCCAAAAAACAAAAAAAAAAACTTCACGTGTTAAAGAGAGTCCATCAAAAAAAAATAATAATAATAATGGGAAAGCATGATAATCACCAAGCCCACGTCTCAGTGTTAAGGATTCCCTAGAGGTACAGAAGGGCAGATCGGGAGAAGACCCAGAAACAGCAGAGGGAGCTATATATGACTACAGGTTTTTTTGGGGTTTTTTTTGTTGTTGTTTTTTATCTTTGCTTCACCTAGAACACCTAGCACAATAATCTTTCACATAGTAAGTATCATATGATCTATGAATAAAATTTGCCCAAGGAAGTTCACATGGATCAAAAATGTGTTATTCATTGTTTATTCAATCAGTGGTTACTTAGTAAATGTTTACTTAATACTTACTATTTACTAAATTGTTAACCTTTTAAGGGATTTCATTTCATATGACATGTAACTGTGAGGAAAGCTTTACATCTGGTGAAAGATAAAACAATAACATTGATCAGAAATGGATTTTTGTAAATATAGAAAGTACAGATGCAAATTTTGCCACCTACTAGAGCTACTTCTGAGCACGTGATGAAAAAAATTAAAATACTGTTCAATTTTTATTTTGTGACTTTATGAAACTTTGACGTGTACAACTTTAAACTCCTTTGTCCTAAAACAGCTTCCAGGAACACCTGGATGGCACAGTCTGTTAAGTGTCTGACTCTTGGTTCTGGCTCAGGTCCTGATCTCTGGGTCTGGAGATCAAGCCCCACGTCAGGCTCTGGGCTCAGTGCAGCGTCCACTTGAGATTCTCTCACCCTCTCCCTCTGCCCCTCCTGATCGTGCGCTCTCTCTCTCTCTCTCTAAAATAAATAGATAAATCTGAAAAACAAAACAAAAAACAAAACAAAACAGCTTCCAACAGCCTGTGAGGCGGAGCAATTGAATCTACAATAAAAGCAGCAAAATGTGATGATTAAGGTGGACAGACTCCTAACTGTTCTAAATTTTAGAAGGAGCTTGTCACCTAAGAGCAGTTCATTCCAAGGAAGAGAAACCATCTCTTTGCACTCAGAGAAGACTCCTTGAAAACTCTCCAGTGATAAGATACTTCCAAAGAGCTTACTCACACACAGCAAAGACTTGTGGATGCAGTGAAGGGAAATGGAAATCTAAGGTAAATGAAAAGGAAGAGCAAAAGGAGATGATTCATGAGAAAAACATCAGACAAATTCCTATAGAAGCGTATCCCACAAAACCTGACCAGTACACCTCAAAACTGTCAAGGTCATCAAAAATAAGGTAAATGAGAAACTCTCACATCCAGGAAGAGCCTAAAGAAAAATGATGGCTAAATGTAGTGTGGGATCCTGGATGTGTACTGAATCAGAAAAAAAAAATTTAAGTGCCGACTAAGGAAATCTGAATAAATGATGAACTTTAGTTAATAATAACATATCAATATTGGTTCCTCAACAGTAATAAATGTGTCAAAGTAATATAAACTATTACTAAAGAGGAAAACTGGGTGAAAGTATATGGAAACTCTTCACTATCTCTTAAATTTTTCTGTAAATGTAAACTTGCTCAAAAATTACAGTCCTTTTTTTAAAGATTATTTGTACTATACTTATATTAGGTGAGATTGAGAACATGGAGATCCTGCCATAAATCTAAAGTTAGACTATGGTTAAGATTATTTGTTTAGGAATTTTTAAAAAATCAGAGAAGAAACAAACACTAGAGGTTATCAGAGTAGGATGATTTGGTTTACTAGCAGTCGTAAAGATGAAAATTTGAGGGATACTTTTACAAATCATGAGTCACTGGAAAGTAAAAGCTAGATTTGAAGAGCAAGAGAGTTATTTACTATTTAGGATTCTATTTCCACCACAATTCTGTTTCATTTGTAGGAAAATCAGAAGTATTAAAAACAGAGCCCTTTTCCACCCTGCCAATTGCTTTCTAAATTACATGAGTTATTATGTAAAATGGACTTAATCTTTTATCATCCATTTGAGATATTACCATTCATTTGAGACCGCAGGAGTTATTACATATCTAAAGTGACATTTTTATCTTCAATAAATTCTAATTCAGCTCATATATTAACTAGAGAAACACAATTTTAGTGTGCTTAATCAAAATGCTTTATGGATTCCTCATTCCATACCAGTAGTAGTAGGATGCTTTAACAAAAATAATAATTAAAGTATTCATTTGAATAACCATAAGGAGGATTTTCTCTTCAGTCCCTTTAAGGGAACCTGTCAAGTAGATCAAGCTTGTTTGGCAATTCACACTCCCCAAAGGTGGCATCATAATTCAATGATTCAATTATTTTCTTAATTTCCCATTTTCTCCAGATTTCTCTATAAGTATCATTTGCCAATTTGACTTCAAATAACTCATAAATAACTTAGAGTCTTATAAATCATAAATGCACCTTCATTGTCACTCCTATAAAGACATGTTTTAGTAACCCAATCATCTTATTTTAAGATAACTGACATAGCTATGTGATTAGAATTGCTGTTTTATTTTATACCACAAATTGTGGAAAAGTGTACACCTTTCCATACTTATAAATAGTATTTGCACAACAGTATATTCTGAACTTCTTGTGAAATAAAATACCATACTTGATTTATTCAGATAAGCCTTTACATGCAATGTTGGTGCCTAAGATTTATTTTTATCTTAAGGTATATCTTTGGTTTAAATACAGAGTTTTATGGGTTTTTTAGGCTTACATGCCTTTTTTGTAGTAATATTCCTTTATTCAAGATTTATAACCTTCCCAATGTCATTGACTGTAAGTTTAATGAAGTTACATTACTGTGTATATTTTTAAATCTAATTTTCTATCTCATTTTTCAATACCTTCACTTCCATGACCATACAACCACTAAAAGATTATTTGTCTCTAAACCAAAATGTCCGTTAGGTCAAATTTATAAAGATTTTTTTCAAGTCAAACTGTTGTAGTTGTATGCTTATATTACTCTTAAAATTCTACACAAACACACACACAGAGAAACAACAGTGTTATCTAAATCTCCTCAAAAGTTTGTTTTACTATTTGTACATCCTTTTCTTGAAAATAGTTTCTACTCCATTAATGGAAACCACATATTTAACTCTTCTTTGAACTCCAGTAGAGACAATGACCAGCCACCCTCTTCTTCAACAATCCAAATCCTTTAAACAAACTTTGACCCATTTCTTTTCTTAAGATTTTATTTATTTATTTTAGAGAGAGAGTAGAGGAGTGGGGAGAGGCAGAGAAAGAGAAAGAGAATCTCAAGCAGATTGTATACTCTCTGCTAAGCATGAAGCCCAATGCCAGGCTAGATCCCACGATGCTGACATCATGACCACGCTTGACTAACCAAGCCATCCAGGCACCCCTTGAGCCATCTCTTAACCAGAAAAAAAAATGATTACAAAATATTGAACAAATATTTTTGTTCAACAAACAAATATCAACAAACAAAATAGTGAAAAAAGTCATTTTCCTTTTTTTTTTCATTTTTTTCCATATAAACCAAATAAGTTGAATTTTCTTGTTAGTAAATAAACATGGGATCAGGTTTTATTTTTATTTTTATCACAGAAATGGCATACATCCATTTTCAACTTTGAATCTCTTTTTGACTATTAATATTATTTAGGGATACAAATTAAACTTCAAAAGGAACAAGCCTTAAATAATTTAGTCATAGCTTAAGGCAACTCTTTCTAAAGTTTTCACAGAGGATTTCAGGTTATAGGGCTGAAATATTTACCGTTAAAACACGTTTTGAATGTCCCTGTCCAGAGCCATAAGCTTGATTTTGACAAATACTAGTTCTTAAGTAAAGTAATTTCAGACTTCATGTCTAGCCACTTTCCTTCAATTTTTTAATACTCTCAGGATGTCTGGGCCCAATAATCTTTTAAACTTTAAATACAGGTTTTAGCTACTCTTCATTGCATTAATCACTCATTTGAAGTATTTTAACAAGTAAGGAAATAAATCAGCAAGAAGTGGGATAAGCTAAAATCTTGCTACAGAGTTAATAGAAACCTGCACACAATTTGGGGAAAATCTGCACAGACCTAAATTTGTTGATTATAGGATAAACTAAAGCATAGAAAAAAAGCACATTGGTAAGAGAAAGGAAGGAGTATGAAAGCAAAATATATTTTTTTATTTCTTTTTATAACATTTTATAAAACAATTGGTCTAAAATATGATATTTTAATATAGAAGCAACTACATCCCATCTACCTCATGCAGAAGAGTTATTTATAAAGAGTTTATAGTATATTTACCTACATGTAGTTAGAATGTAAGCCATCTATTTCTTATGAGTTTGACCACAATCACCATGACTGGTCTTCTGCCATTGACACTTCACTGTTCCATGACCTTAAGAGGGGACTAAGAAGAAACAAATGGTTATCTTAAATCTTAAAGAGTACAATTCAGTCTTAAAGAGTACAGTTTTCAGGATGAGCATCCTTTCCTTCTTTACATAAATTCCATGCTATCATAAATTTTATTCTCATTATATAAACTAAAGAGGCTGGCAATGAATCTCACATTTTTATATTAATGAGAAATCATAGTAGAATGTTAACTGAATTATCTCTAAACCTGCATCTAATTTAAAGTGATGGTTTATAAGCTAAATAAATTTTTCTGGGTCAATTACTTCTGTGCTTAGGAAAAATAAAACTCTAGCCAATGATAAAAGTTGAAATTAAAGAATGAGAAAAAGCAAGAAATTCTCTGTATGATTAGTTGCCTACTTGGGGATTTCTGAAAGAACAAATTTATGGAGTTAATGTAATGAGCTAGTCTGAGATCTCTTCCAAGAACATCAGCTTGTCTAATTAGGTTTTTGGACAATTTGCCAACCATAAATAAGTTACAAGATAAGTTTCTAGTTTCTATGAGTAATATATTTTCCTATCACTCCATTTCATATAATTTTTCCTTTTTTCAAGTCCCTCATTTATTCTTGAATATTTGTAACCAACAGTTTCTTTTTTATTGATGATGGCCTGATCCTGTTATTTCCAAATAAGTTACCTATTGACTGATAAACTTCTGAGGAAGGACCTTCTTTAAAACAGTTTTGGGTTTGGCATATAATTTCCTTTCTGGCTTTCTGGCAGTCAGCAAAATCTAATACTGTGGGCCATTTTAATGACTGAAACTTTTATGAATGCTTAGAACCTGTGTTTGCCTTAATGATTAACATTAATAAAAAAAGGTGGCAGAAGATTGGTGAATATTATGTAATGTACCTTATTTAACTCAGCTTATAGCATTCATATAGTTTAGTTATGCCCTATATAACTGTAATATGCTTCCCAAATGGCCCTGAAACAGTAAGCATATGGTGAACTACAAACCCAAATTTGTCACATTATTTTGATATTAAGGCTATCTAATATAAGTTATGATGGGAATGACCTAATGTGTGTATTAACACTGAGTAGCAATGGTAGAGATTGGGTTTATCTGATGCTACTTTCATTTTAGAGGGTCATTTTAGCTTGTGTACATTTGAAAATCAGAAAGCCTTTCAATTTATCTTAATCATAATTGATCTGTGGTATTCCACTAAATACTACTCAGGAGATCTCTTAGTCCTTTACTTTCAGATAATAAACAAAACATTTCTGAGGTAATTTTTTCCTTTTTTGATGAGGGGGGCCAATGGTGATTCAATATAATTTAGCATCAGTTTTGACCAACCTCTTTATTTTAAATAAATGACTTATGGTCTTTTTCCCTGCTTTTATTTGTTCCCAATTATATTAAGATATAATTGACATATGTTTAATATTGTATCAGTTTAAGGTGAACAATATCACGATTTGATATACCTATATAATGCAAAATGATTACCACAGTAAGTTTAGTTAGTATCTATCACCTCACATAGTTACAATTTTTTTGTGATGAGAAATTTTAAGATCTACTCTTTCTTAGCAACTTTCAAATATGTAATACAGTATTATTAACTATAATCACCATGCTGTACACTACATCCCAGAATTAATCTTACAACTGGAAGTTTATACTTTTTGACCCATTTCAATGCACTCCCTCGTCTGGTAAACACCAATCTATTCTGTTTTTATGAGTTCAGATTTTAGATTCCACATATCATGCAGTATTCATCCTTTTCTGACTTGTTTCACTCAGCATCATGCCCTCAAGGTCCATCCATGTTGTCACAAAGAGTAGAATTTCCCACTTTTTCATGACTAAATAATATTCCTTTGTATATATGTTCCACCTTTTCTTTTTTTTTCTTTTTTTTTAAGATTTTTTTAATTATTTATTTGACAGACAGAGAGATCACACGTAGGCAGAGAGGCAGGCAGAGAGAGAGGGGAAAGCAGACTCCCTGCTGAGCAGAGAGCCCAATGTGGGGCTAGATCCAGAACCCTGAGATGACTTGAGGATGACTTCAAGATGACTTGACTGAAGGCAGAGGCTTAACCCACTGAGCCACCCAAGAATCCCTGTTCCATGTTTTCTTTATCCACCAATCCATCAGGGGTAGCTTAGGTTGTTTCCATGTCTTGGCTACTGTAAAAATAACACAATGAACAATGAAGGACAGATACCTCTTCAAAACAGTGATTTCATTTCCTTCCAAAATATATCCAAATGTGGAATTGCTGGATCATATGGTAGTTCTATTTTTAATTTTTCAAAGAACGTCTATACTGTTTTACATCCCCCCTAACAATGCACAAGGTTTCCCTTTTCTGCACATCTCTTTGTGGGGTAATTCTAATTTTAACTTCACAAGGTGGTAAAAATGTGGTGGCATAAACTTTTTTTTTAAGTAGCCATTAAACCACACAACAGACCTTTTTACCTGCCCTTCCACACAGCATACATGGATGAAAGAAAGAAAAGAGTAGCCTTCTCAGATTGTCTATACTAATAAAGAAGGCAAGAAAGTCCTGTCCAAAGGAGGCTCCAAGATGTCTGGCTTAGCTCCACTCAACTCTAAAGGCAAAAGGAAAATTTTAATTCACACTGTAATTGGTTGTATTTAGAAATAAACTTAATGTTCCAACCACAAATATTTAATGGGTGAGTAGCCATTTAAGGACAGATTACAACAGAGTTATAGCTTAACCGTTGCTCATCATCATATGAGCAAAGGACACTTCCAGTGTAAAAATACAAGCAATAACCATGTGTTGTTTGTGCTGTTGGGTTTTCAGTAATGTGGAAGACAGTGCTAACAGGCAAAAAGTCATTCTCTCTCTCGCCTATTTATCTGTTGTCTTTGAATTAGGTGTCTTATGATAAAACAGGTGGACAGTTGGGGACAAGATGGCAGAGAAAAAGGAGATCTTGTTGCAACCTGTCCCCGAAAGTGAGCTGGATATCTACCAGAACATGCTGAACACCCATGAAATCAGCCTGAGGAGCAAGATTTTTCACTTCCAGATCTCTACGGGAACAGAAGACAGTACTGGAGAGGTAAAGCAAAGGGGAACACTCGAACAGATATTGGAGGATAAACAAAAGGGGGAGGGAGCCACCATAAATGATCCAAGGACAATAATACACCAAAAGAAAGTGCCCAGTGGCTGGGGATCAGCATTAACTTAGAGTCCAGTTAAAAACACTTAAAAAGAGCAAAAGGTTCTGAGGAGCAACTAGTGGAAGGGGGTGGTCACGGGCAGGGGCCTAGGCCCAGATTCCCAGAAAGGACACCACTCGCCTCAAAGAGAGACTGGTGGTGGGGGGGTCCAGTCTGTGATTCTTGAACCTGCAGCTTTCCGCTTCTTGCACCATTTTGTGGGTGGATCGCGCTCCTGCAAGCACCTTAGAGAGTCTGGTGTGGTCCAGGAGCCTGCAGCTTTTCTCTGTGTGCAGTGCTCTCTGGACTGTGCAACCCTGACCACAAGACATTCTCGGCCTGCAGCAGAGTCTAGGCGCTCCCAGCTGGCCCTGGAGAGAATGTGAGCAGGTGGCCTAATCTGAGGCAGGAATCAGAGTACACCCTGCACGGGCCTAGACCTTGGAGAGCACTTGTGGAGCCGCTGAATGGTGGCAGGGTGTGCACACCACCTGTGACAGGCTGTGATGTGAGCAGAATTTTGTGGAGGGGAGTGTGTCTTCTGTGGACCACCCAGAGGGGAGCAGACTGAGGCTTCTCTGTGACACGGAGATCTGGGTAACTAGGGGTAGATTCCTTGCTTGGACTCTCTGAAAAGGTGAAAAAGTTACAAAAGGCCAAAAGCCTTCAGAGAGCAAAAGACTGAGAAACCAATTCCCATAGAGCTCAGCTCCTTGACTGGGGGGCAGGGTGACTCAACCCAAGCAAGACTGACTTGAAAACAACACAGAAGGCCCCTCCCCCAGAAGATAAGTCAAAAAACAAAAGAACATTAACCACAGGTCCCCATAAAATTTTAAATACCGAACATCAGGGGAAATCAATATATTAAGCACCAGATAATACCCTTAAATCTGTATATTTCATAGATACAAGTTTTTTTCTTTCTTATTTTCTATTTTTTTATTCACTCGTTTTCACATTTCTTGTTTGTTTGTTTTTTTTTACTTTTATTTTTTTAAACTACTTAACATTACAACTAGAGGCTTAAAACAATGATAAACCCAGGAAGACCTGAAATAACCTTCCTCACCCGGAAGGAGTTATAACCACCCTCCCATCTTATCCTTCTGTCAGTGTTTCTGCATATTTGCTTTTATTCTGGTATTATATAAATCTTATTCTTGGGGTTCATTCTGATTAGTTTCATTCATTTCTTGTCATTTACTTTTGTCGGTCTATATGTTTGTTTGTGTTTGTTTAAATACCTTATAAATCTTATTTTGGGGGCCCATTCCAGCTGCGATTTCTTCTTTTGCTCTTTCTCTCTATCTTTTTTTTATCCTTATTCTTTCTTTTTGGTGGTGAATCCCAATTGCTCCAAAACCTTCCAGGGTGCACCCTGTCTAGATCATGGGTGATATATCCAGCTATACAACCTCTCATCCACTTCTGGTCAAAATGACTCGGAGGAGGAACACCCAACAGAGGAAAAACCCAGAGACTGCACACTCTCCCTCAGAGCTATTAGACATGGACATAAATAGTATGCCAGAAAGGGAATTCAGGCTGACAATTATCCAGGCAATGGCTAGGATGGAGAAAAACATTAATGACAACATGGAATCTCTAAGGGCAGAAATGAGATCCAGTATAGCCAATCTAAGAAATGCTATCAGTGAGGTCCAATCCAATCTAAATATTCTAACAGCTAGAGTTATGGAGACAGAGGATAGAATTAGTGATCTAGAGGATAAAATGGTTGAGAAGAAAGGTCAGGAGGAGAGCTAGAGAAAACTGCTCAAGAATCATGAGTAGAGACTGAGGGAAATAAATGACACCATGAAACATTCCAACCTCAGAATTCTTTACTCCTGAGGGAGTAAAGAAAGACAAGACTAGAAGATATAGCTGACCAAATTCTGAATGAAAATTTCCGCAATCTGGGGAATGGAACAAGTATTCATGTCCTAGAGGTGGAAAGGACACCTGCCAAGATCAATGAGTCTAGAAAGACACCCACACACATAATTGTAAAGTTTTCAAATCATAATTTTAGACAAGAGTTCCTGACTGCAGCTAGGGGAAAAAGATTCCTTACATACGGAGGAAGACCCATTAGAATAATGTCAGACCTGTCCACAGAAAACTGGCAAGCCAGAAAGGGCTGGCAGGATATATTCAGGGCACTAAATGAGAAGAACGTGCAGCCAAGAATACTCTTTCTCGCAAGGCTGACATTCAAAATGGATGGAGAGATAAAGAGCTTCTAAGACAGGCAAGGATTAAAAGAGTATGTGACCACCAAGCTGGAACTCCAGGAAATATTAAAGGGGGTTCTATAAAAATAGAAAGAACACCCCCATGAGTGACTTAGAATACAAATTTACAATCTATAGAAACAAGGACTACACAGGCAACATGATGTCAATAAACACTTATCTTTCAATAATCACTCTCAATGTGAACAGCCTAAATGCTCCCATAAAATGGCAGAGAGTTGCAGAATGGATAAAACGACAGGACCCATCCATATGCTGGCTACAAGAGACACATTTGGAACCTAAAGATACATCCAGACTGAAAGTGAAAGGATGGAGAACCACTTTCATGCCAATGGGCCTCAAAAGAAAGCTGGGGTAGCAATTCTCATATCAGATAAATTAGATATTAAGCTAAAGACACCATGAAACATTACAATCTGAGATACAGAAGGACACTATATCATTCTTAAAGGGTCTATCCTCAAAGAAGATCTAACAATTGTAAACATTTATGCCCCCAATATAGGAGCGGCCAACTACATAAGCCAACTGTTAATGAAAATAAGGAGTCATACTGATATGAATACATTAATAGTAGGAGATCTTAACATGCTACTCTCAGTAACAGACAGATCATCTAAAGAGAAAATCAATAAAGAAACAAGAGCTTTGAATGACACATTGGACCAGATGGACCTCATAGATCTATACAGAACATTCCACCCTAAAACAACAGAATACTCGTTCTTCTTGACTGCACATGAAACTTTCTCCAGAATAGACCACATACTGGGTCACAAATCAGGACTCAATAGATACCAAAAGATTGAGACAGTTCCCTGCATTTTCTCAGACCACAATGCTTTGAAACTGGAACTCAACCAGAAGAAAAAGTTTGGAAGGAATTCAAACACTTGGAAGCTAAAGACCAACCTGCTCAAGGATGTTTGGATCAACCAGGAAATCAAAGATGAACTTAAACAATTCATGGAGACCAATGAGAATGAAGACACATGGATCCAAAACCTATGGGACATAGCAATATGGCAAAGGCAGTCCTTAGGGGGAAATACATAGCCATCCAAGCCTCACTCAAAAAAATTGAAAAATCTCGAATACACAAGCTCTCTTTACACCTTAAAGAACTGGAAAATCAACAACAAATTAAGCCAACCCCAAGCACAAGAAGGGAAATAATCAAGATCAGAGCAGAGATCAACAAGTTAAAAACTAGAGAAACAGTAGAACACATCAATGAATCCAGAAGTTGGTTTTTTGAAAGAATCAATAAGATCGATAAGCCACTGGCCAAACTAATCCAAAAGAAAAGAGAGAGGACCCTAATTAACAAAATTATGAATGAAAGGGGAGAGATCACAACTAATCTAAAGGAAGTAGAAACAATCATCAGAAATTATTATCAACAAGTATGTGCCCATAAGTTAAGCAACCTAGAAGAAATAGGTGCATTCCTGGAAACCTATAAACTTCCAAGACTAAAACAGGAAGAAATTGACAACTTGAATAGACCAATATCTAGTAACAAGATTGAAGCAGTGATCAAAAACCTCCCAAAAAACAGAAGTCCAGGACCTGACGGATTCCCTGGGGAATTCTACTGAACATTCAAGGAAGAAATAATACTTATTCTCCTGAAACTGTTTCAAAAAATAGAAAAAGAAGGAAAACTTCCAGACTCTTTCTATGAAGCCAGCATTATCCTGCTCTCCAAACCAGACAAAGACCCCATCAAAAAGGAGAATTTCAGACCAATATCCCTGATGAATATGGATGCCAAGATTCTCAACAAGATCCTAGCTAATAGGATCCAACAGCACATTCAAAAGATTATTCATCATGATCAGGTGAAATTTATCCCTGGAATGCAAGGGGGATTCAACATTCACAAATCAATCAATACGATAGAACAAATCAATAAAAGAAGAGAGAAGAACCACACGGGTCTCTCAATTGATGCAGAAAAAGCATTTGACAAAATTCAGCATCCGTTCCTGATTAAAACTCTTCAAAGTATAGGGACAGAAGGAACAGTCCTCAACATCATAAAGTCTATCTATGAAAAGCCCAGAGCAAATATCATTCTCAATGGGGAAAAGCTGGCAGCTTTCCCTTTGAGATCGGGAATATGAGAACAATGCCCACTCTCACCACTCTTATTCAACATAGTGATAGAAGTCCCAGCGACAGCAATCAGACAACAAAGAGAAATAAAAGGTATTCAAATTGGCAATGAAGAAGTCAAACTCTCTCTCTTCACAGATGGCATGATACTTTACATGGAAAA
>CM053606.1:101534219-101561051 GCA_028646535.1 Procyon lotor | reverse complement strand
GAAGAGATTATGCGGAGTGAAATAAGTCAAGCAGAGAGAGCCAATTATCTTATGGTCTCACTTACATGTGGAGCATAAGGAAAAACATGGAGGACATTGTGAGAAGGAAGGGAAGGGTGAATGGGGGGAAATCAGAGGGGCAATGAAACATGAGAACTGTTTCTGTGTGAACTCTGAGCAACAAACTGAGGGTTTTAGAGGAGAGGGTGGGGGGTTGGGCAAGCCTGGTGGTGGGTATTGAGGAGGGCACATATTGCATGGAGCACTGGGTGTGGTGCATGAACAATTAATCTTGTAATACTGAAAAAATAAAATAAACATATTTGGGAAAAAAAAAACAGGTGGACAATGTGATTATTTGTGGGAAAGAAACCAACAAAAAAGGTTGATTTTCTTGTACCTAAAACTATTTTCTAAGTACCCCCCTGAAGGCCCCTTTCCTGTATGACTCTATTGTCCTCAGTGTTATTCAGTGATACAAGCCATAGCTGTTCATCAATTTCTGTAGTCACCCATCCCAGTCTCCCCCTCACTCTCTTGCTATGTTAATAGTTCCCCTGAAATCCTATCACTTTGCTGGAGGATTGATGTAAGTCTCCAGCAATTAACATAATTACAAGCCTGATTATCTTCTAATTGCATTATGAGTATTTGGTTATTCACTACACAAATTAGAGAAAATTAAAGAGGAGCAAGTTCCTGTGGTGTGGGCGTCAAGCTTTCTAAAACAGTTATGAGTATTTAAATGCAAAGCGATAATGCAAAGGTGAAGGCCATTTTACATTTCTCATGGCTAACAACTGATACATTTCATTTTGGAGAAAGGTACTTTCTTTTTCTTGTTCCCCTCCCCCCCACCTTTTTTGTTGTTTGCTTGCTTTTTGTTTTGATTAATGGCACACAAAACTCTCTCAATGGTTTAAAAATTCTCTTCAAAATACCAGAAGCATAAAATAAACTGCAACAATTCCATGTGGTCTGTGTTGGTTCATGTAATAAGATCAGAACGAATATAAATAAATAAATGAATAAATAAATAAATAAATAAATAAACAAACAAATAAATGTTAAACATATTCTAAGTAGGACATGGAAACTGTGACGAAAACATTAATAATTTTTAAAAAATCATCATCGTCGTCATTACCATCCTGGGACCGTTCTTTATAATAAAGAATCTAAAGCATTAAACTCTGAGGTCGGTAGTCTATCAATTGTGCTGCCATATCAGACTTGGAAAGTTGAATTGGTCATTAGATAGAGGCAGAAGTATCTATGATTGGGTAAACTATGGTGGAAGAAGTGGAGTCACTCTTCTCTTAACACCCCTTGGCGTCAGACTCCTTCACTTTAATTCTTGCTGCCCTGCCTTGGCTTGACCCATCAGGAAGTAACACCCCTTTTAATATTATGACCATACCTGGAAACACATGTGAAGACAAACCAGCCAAAGAGGACACTATTCTAGTGATTAAACAAAGGGGCCAATAGACAAGTGTGGTTCTAATGCCTTGGCGGACTACAAAAGCAAACAGAAACTTACGCCAGGATCAGTTCCTCTAAATGCTTCAAAGACGAGAAAAGAAACCTAAAACAACCAATCACAAGCAGCCAACTAATCTTTCCCAAATAAGGCTGCTTCAGTTTTAGCCAATCAAATCATTCCCTTGCTATGCCTCTGCCTTTCTTCAACTACTGTTGGCTCCATAAAAACCTTTCTTAAGCTCTGTTGGCTGAAGGTGTCAAACCACTTCCTGTTGGGTGTTACCTTCGGATTCCAGTCAATGTTTGTTGAAATACACTCTTCAAAATTTCAATGTACCTCAGTTTATCTTTTAGTTCCACAAAACACACACTTTTCCTTGGTTCCTCATTGCATATTTGGGACCAGCTGACATTTTTTTTAAGATTTTATTTATTTATTTGACCAGAGAGACAGAGACAGGGAGAGCACATAAGCAAAAGGAGCTGCAGAGGGAGAAGCAGGCTCTCAGCTGTGCAAGGAGCCAGATGTGAGGTTTCACCCCAGAGTCCTGGAATCATGACCTGAGCCAAAGGCAGACACTTAACTACTGAGCCAGCCAGGTGCCCTAACTGACATTTTCAAAGAGAAGTTATTAAGTCCTAAGAGAGAACAAAGTGAAAATAATTAGAGGGGGAAAAAACAACGTAAAAATAACCAAGTTTCCAAAATATAGGTACCCAACTCTATAGGAATTTCCAACTATTCCAGTCTCCATGAGGAGTGGCTATTTTCAGCCACCTACAAGGCATATGTCACATTATTTCCTTTGCCACAAACACATTACTTTTAATATCTCAGTATTTTTCATGTTGGGAAACACACTTAGGTTTCCCAACCCATCTTGGGCTCTAACAGTGAGAAAGACAAACTATTTCCATGGCCATTTGGCAGGACTGGATGATTAGAACAATGTTCTCCATCAGCACATCCAGGAAAACCTTGCTTGCTAACTTCCCTGCTTCTAATAGGATATGATGTGGTCCTACAGGGAAGGGATAGAAAAACCAAAAAATGTGTCTGTAACTTTTACTCAAGAATCTCTAACTTTTTCAAATACCCAGACTGAAAGTGTAGGAATATGCAAGAAAGTATTTATGCTTAGAGTAGGGTCCTCACTGACAGCTGAAATCTTCTTGCCCATTCACAATTCATTTTCTTGCCTGAATGTGAAAAACCTTACATTGATGATTCTATGTGTGCTTTTGCTAAAACCACAGCCCAAATAAAACTTTCTCCTGGTTAAATAGGGGCATCTTAGCTGCTATATAAATTATTCCTCATATGTAACATAGTAACATCCTTGTACTCTGAACCCCTAAGGCACTTTTACCATCTTCACTTGAGTCTTATTCATTCACTCAGTCAAGATCTATTCACTGAGCATCCACTGCATGTTGGACCAAACCAGCTTGCCCTCATGGAGAGTACTGTAAAGTAAGAGACACTTGCAGAGCTGTGCAAGGGTAGCAGAAGTATACAGTGTTCGATAGGAGCTCATAAGAAAGGGCAACATTGGAAAGATTTGAACTTTATTAAGACAGAACAAGTCAGGCAAAGTTGGAGAGTGGGGAAAGGTCAATACAGGAAACACAAGTGTGCCAAATAAGAAATACAAGGGAACATCTTATGCAAAGGAAAAAGGACAAGTGACTATGGAGTGTTTAGCAAACAAAATGACTTGCTATGGTCGCTGGAACATTGCATATGAAGAAGTGAGTGTTTTATAACTATTAGCATATTTGATAAATCAAAGTTTCCATTGCTCATTTACTGCCTATCTTGGACTACAATCTCTACAAGCGGATTCATGGCATTTTTATACTGCTCATCATTCAGACCTATGAACACACCACTATCTGGCACATACTAGGTGCACTTAGTAAATCCTGGTATAGTGCAACCCAACTAAGATGAGATTGGGAACTGACCAAGAAGCAAGGCCTGCTGTGAATTATATGCCATGTGAAGGTGTTTGAACATTATCTTGAGTACAAGGAAAGATTATGTAAAGGATTTCAACATGAGGAGAACATAATCCCACTTGAATTCTGGAAATGCAGTTCATATATTTATTTAAGAAAAAACAGTGATTGTGAAGGGAGGGGAGTAGGGGGTAAAGTAACCGATGATAGCTATTAAGGAAGGCAGGTGTGGTGATGAGCACTGGGTGCTATGTGTAACCAATGAATCATTGAACACTATATCAAAAACTAATGATGTACTATACGTTGGCTAATTGAACATAAAAAAAAAAGAAAGAAAAAAAAGAAAGAAAGAGTGATTGAGTTTCAGGTGATGTGATTATGTCTGGAAATACAATGATAAGCCAAACCAGATATAGCTTCAGTTTTCCTACAACTTAGCATGTATCTGTTGAGAGTATGCATGAGGTAAGCACTATGAAGAGACAGTGGCCACTCAGACCCTGATGCAGGGAAACTTGAACTAGATTGCTGGGTCAAGAGAATTTTTCCTGAGGAAATGACACTTGAGGTGTGGTGTGTAATACAGGAAGGAATCCTGGACAGTGTTGTGTGGGAGGAGACCAGTGTGGAAAGAACATTCCAGACTGAAGGATGTGGCTTGAAGGAATGTGGAACCTGTGAAGAATAGAAAGAAGGCGGATGAGAGTTGAGGAAAAGAGGAAGTTCAAGCTAGATCATTCATGGCCTTGGTGCCATGGTAAGGGCTCTATTCTTTAGCCTCTCAGAGTAATGGGGAAATGTAGTAAGAATGCTCGAAAATATCATGTACCATAGTGTGGAAAACAAGATTTGGCTGGAGGAGAGGAGTGGCCCATGCAGAGGCTAATTAGAGGCCATTAGAAATTTGGGGTTAGATTCAAGATCGGCAAAGTGGCAGTGGTGATGGAGACATGTTAATGGTGGATAAATAGATATTTAACAGGTGGCACCTGCAAGACTTGGTAACAAGTTAGACATTGAGAAGATATTGAGAGAATAAGACATAACAAAGGTGACTCCAGTTTCTAGCTTAAAGCTTGAAAAAGAGAAAAGAGAAGCTCATAATCCAGAATGTTATATGTTGATCTTGGGAAGCTTTGAGATAATGAGACATTCAAGCAGAAATATTTAGAAAGTGATTGAACAGCTTAATCTGGACCATAGAGGAGAAATCTAGAGAATCGGAAAAAGCATGATTGGCCTATGGATCCAGAAGTAAAGAGAGGGCAAGCCTGTGATTTTGCTGGGAGAGAGAATTAAGGGAGAACAGAATTAAGGAATTCTGTGGAGAAAGATACACCTGCAAAGGGAAAAGAGGAGAGTGTTTAGAAGGAAGAATAGATGGATTGGAGTAGAGGTGACTTCGAAGATGGGTTAGGGGAAGGCTAGGGTAAGCCTCAGTTCAACAAACCAACAGAAATACCAGGGAACTTGAATGAAGATAAGGTCCACAGGAATAGAAGAAAATGGAACGGCTGCCAGAGATTTTAGTATGTAGTTTGGGTAACTAGGTAAATTCACAGAGATAGGAAACAGGGATAGGCATTGTGGGTTTTTTGGGGGAAAGGTGAGGAGAATATATGATTTCACTTTAGAATTTGGCAAAAAAAATGGTGCTCAAGAACTTGTCAAGAACAGTGTCAGTGAAGGGGTAGGAATATTAGCCTCATTTAAGAGGGCTAATATTTAAATTTATGTTATAGTTATTTAAATACATTTCCTAATTGTTTCAACCAGATTCCCTAATTGTTCCTGCTAGATTTTAAGTCCTACAAAGAAGGACAGAAGAAGAAAGATAACGAGCTAATAATTCACACTGAGGGGAAAATAATTAATAATTATTAAAATAAAATCTAACTAATAACATAGAGATGCAAATTAAAACAATGGCATACTGATTTAGGGCAGAAAATTAAAACAAAAACAAGGCTATGGCAGCTTGTTCACTTACACCCTACACTACAGTTTCTATTTCCAATTTTACTTTTAACACAATAATATGGAATAAAGGTTCTCATGAAAAAAATATGTATACTATAAATCTTTAAATTGAGTCAGATGCCTTCTAAATGTCCAGAAATATGAAAATACAAACCTTCTAAAATATAATGCAATCATGTTAAGTATAATTATAAAACATTACTCTCAAGTTTAAATCTAGTTATCATCTAAGGTAAAGCAAAATAAGCAAAAAGTGACTTTTATTCTATGGTTATAGAAACGATCATGCACTCAATTGAGTCTTTGTTCTACCTTGGGCATTCTGAGTGGACCCAACTTTCCTGGCAACTCAAAAGGGACAAGAAGACCCATCTCACAAACAGACTTCTACAGTTTCTCCCATACCAGTCGCCAACATTTGCTGTTCCAAGTTTCCTTGCAGACAGCCATGCTGACAGAACAGGAGAGAGAGCGTGGATTTGCAACCCTGCGCTTTGGAATTCACAGTGACTCCCAGCAAAATCAGTGGAAGAAAGAACTGCTGTCCTCAGAAGCTTTCTTATAACCTCACCTCCAAACCCACTTTTCATGAGCTCATCCTTGGACTGCAGCACCAACTCCTCTCAAACACCTCCCTGACTTTCTCCAAGGCAGAACTAAGGAGACACAAGTTATTCTTTTCTTTCCTTTTTGCTTCTTGTGTAAGGTAGAAATTTGTAGAAGGGGGAATTATCAAGAAGAAGGACCCTCTCCAAGGCCATCATGTGTGGCATCTGAAAATCAACCTTTCAAAGGACTTTAACTCTACCTGGTTACTTTAACAACTGTGCTCCTAGCTCCTCTCATTCTTGAATTAAAAAACATACATACATATATATGCACACATATATATAAATATATATACACATAGATACACAATGCATGTATACATATACTCATATATACATATAAACATGGATATATACATATGTATGTGTGTGTGTGTATATATATGTTCATATATATATAAAATTTCAGTTATGCCAAGTCCATTTGGTGTTCTGTCTATTACTTAACAAGGTCTTGTAGACCACTACACCTTTTCCTGAATTTACTAGTAACACTTTTTACTTTTAGTACCTGACTTTGGTAATTTTCTATACTTCTAAAAGCAAATAATATCTCAGAATACCCCCTCTGGCCCGATAATGATTATTTCTCAGCTATAAGCAGTCGAAAAGGTAAAATTTTATTTTCCTTTTAAGATTTTGTTTATTTATTTATTTGAGAGAGAAAGAATGCATGCCAGTGAGAAAACAAACAGGGGGGAGGGGCAGAGGGAGAGGGACAAGCAGGCTCCCCCCAGAGCAACACATTGCTCCATCCCAGGACCCTGGGGTTATGGCCTGAGCCAAAAGCAGAAATTTAACTTACTGAGCTACCCAGGTGCCCTAAAAGGTAAAATTTTAAAAATTAAAATTTTTTTACTAAAATTATTTTACTAGGATAAGTCAAAGGAGATTATTTTCTTTTTAAAATTCTATGTTGTTTTAAATTTATTTTTGTGCAAGAATACAATTTTTAAAATTAAACTTTTTAAAATTAATATAAATACTTTGAATTAATAAAAAATTCTCAGACAGGAGTTTGAAATTTTCCCTAGTGACTTCCCAGGATTGGGAGGGACAAATGAAAATGTTTATATGGATAAATGCTCTGCAGATAGCAAGCCACCTCACAAATGAAGCAGATTATCATTTTACAAATCTCTACACTTGTTGGAACACCTGGTGTGGCAACCTGGACAATCCATACCAAATTATTGCTTATGGAACAAACTAATTATTTAATATACAGCTGGATTTATGCAGCCAAAGGTTCTTACCGTTTCATACAGCACATTATGCATTTATTATAAAATGAAACTTATAATTTCTGGGAAAATAAAAGTAACAAATTTTTCCATTCTAGCTGAAATGATTAAGCCATGATACCAAAGGTGGAAAGCAAAAGAGACCTCATTTATTAATTTTCCAGGGGAAGTGGTTTTATTTTATAATGTTTCGTGGAAGATTTACCATGCTTTATAACCTAACTTTGTTTTTAGTAAACTTTATTTTTTAGAGCACTTTTAAGTTCACAACGAAATTGAGCGGAAGATACAAAGATTTCCTGTATACATCCAGCCACCACACACACCATTTCCCCAACTAGCGACATCCTGCCCCAGAGTGGCCTATTTGAGACAATTGATGAACCTGTACTAACATATCATTAACACTCAAAGTCCAGAGTTTACATCAGGGTTCACTCTTGGTGCTGTACATACCATGGGTTTTGACAAATGTATAATGGCCCGTATCCACCATCATATTATCATATAAAGTAGTCTCCCCACCCTAAAACTCCTCTGTGCTCTGCCCATTCATTCTTCCTTCCTTCTAAATCCTGACAGACACTGCCATTTAGCCAAACTTTTATAATAGTAACACAATTTCTACAATAGATGTGTTAAAGTGCCTTTCGATGCTGTCTCTATTGGTTACATAAACTTCTATGCAGCTATCTCTCTCCCACCACCACCTTTCCCACCATTTTTTTTTACGTTATTTGTTGTAGAACATTGTTTTCGGAAATAAAAACCTATAAGCATCCATGCAGGAGAGTTCATTAAAATTTTAAATGTAAATAGCAGTGATGCAATTATTCATTGGGAAAATATGAATGGGACTCCACTGGGAAGTAAGCTGTGGGTATAAAACGATGAACAAGACAGGTACAACTCCATGTCCTTGTGTTACTCACATTCTATCAATAATATCTGATACACCAAGTATCCGGGTGTGGAGTGGGCTGGGACCTATCTGCATTCCTGATCCTGCTTCTTGTACTTAGCAAATGAGGAAACAACAAGATAGGGTAATAAATGTAAGATTCTTAGTCCCAAAACTCTACCCACAGTCATCTCTGCATGGCTTTCTGGAATATGAACATTTTCACTGTTATTGCTCTGATGAAGGAATGTCACAATTAGAACTAATGTTTCAAAGAAGTTAGGGCTAATGTGATTTTGTTTTCCTTAAATTATTTATTTATGGGTTCCAAGTAAAAATTTCTAAGGAAGGTGTCTATAGAAATAAAGAGAGCCAAGTTTTCTCTTTATTATAGTCTCTTGGGCAGTTGTAATAAAAAGAACAGTTATCATATATAGGGTATAGTCTAAATTCTTCATATGTGCATATATATTATCTTACCACATCCTTTCAAAGTAAGTATTATTGGCCACATTTTACCCCCCTCCAAATACCATGCTGAATCATAGCGAATTTATTTAACATCGACATTGACAGAAATATGACAGTTCTGAGATGATCAAAAAATTATGAGATGTTATTTTCAAATCTAACAATGATCAAGATATCAACATAAATTGGAAGTAAATTTATTAGTCTTTCTCTCAATTCTTCATTCTATTATTTTATCAAAGAACTGTCAAATGCCCCACTCTTTACCAAGCCCAATGCTAATTTTAGGAAATGTCATGGTTAATAAGACATAATCCCTGCCTTCCAAGAGTGCTGTTTAGTGCTCAAAGGCAACAAGTAAATAGGCAATTAAAATAATGTTTACTAATCACTAAGCTATGGGTATTTACAGGGCAGCCAGAGAACGGAGATGCATACTAAATAGATATTTTCTGTATACCCCCCTCCAACCTCCACACAAATTGTTGAATTCCCCTATGTCCCTCTGAATATGATGTTGGAAGCTATTATGAAAATCTCTGATAGCTATTTTTAATTTTTTTACTACTGTTGGCTGGACCTAAACAGGGGTTATCAAAGCTACAAATTCAGTACCTTCAACTCAACATGAGAGAAGATGTCCAGGAGAACATGGGGAAAATAAAAATTAGGCTGGAGAATAAAGGAGAACACAGAACTTCTTTTAATTAACATGCAAAGGCACTCTGTGGCCACATTGATCATTTCCAAGAAAAAGCCTGCCAAATACCCAAGGCTGAAAAAATAGTTTGTAAGTCCTTATATCAACTAAAAACTGGTGTTCCATGCAAAAAGTGGTTAGTTCTGCTTGCAACAAAAACAATCACAAAGATGTTTTTCTTTGGAGGCAACCATAATATGTCTGTATGCAGAGCAAATGCTTTCTTTATACTTACCATTTCACCACTTAGAATATAAAAAAGATATGAACTCAAGGATTGAGATTTCAAAAAAATAATTACTTTTGCTGTTTTAAGGATAGACATTCTTTTTCTTCCCCCTTGAATATGTCTTTTTATTTTAGTACTAAGAAACTTTTAATTAATAGGTGGTAAAATTGAGTTTTTCTTTTGGTGTACAGTCCTATGAGTATAGATTTATATAACCAGTATCAAAATTAGGATACAGGGATCGCCTGAGTGGCTCAGTCAGTTAAACGTCTGCCTTTGGCTTAGGTCATGATGTCAGGGTCCTGTGATCAAGTTTCGCATGAGGATCCTTGCTCCATGGAAAGCCTACTTATCCCTCTGCCTCTGCCCCTCCCCCTGCTTGTGCACTCGCTCACTCTCTCTCTCTAACAAATAAATAAATAAAATTTCATTTAAAAAAGAAAAGCAATTAGGATACAGAGTAGTTCTCTTACCCTACAACATTTCTTAGTTTCCAGTACCCTTATTGTTGTCATCACAACCTGCCCCGACTCCCAATCTTTGCAAACCACTCTTTTCTTTGTGATTATCATGTAATCATTTTGACAAATGAAATACATTAGCATGTGATCTTTTGAGAATAGTTCCTTTCACCCGGTATATACTACCTTTTGATATTCATCCAAGTTGTTGCCTGTGCCAATAGTTTGTTCTTTTTCACCGCTAAGTAGTTTCCCTTTCTATGAATGAAACATATTTTGTTCAACCATTTACCCATGGAAGAACATTTAGGATCTTTCCAGTTGGGGTAAGTCTGAATACAGGAACTATAAATATTCATATAAAAACTTCTGTGTGAACATAAGTTTTCATTTCTTTGGGGTAAATACTTAGGACTGAGATTGCTAAGTCTATGTTTCCTTTTATATAAGAAACTGCCAAACTGTTTTCCAGAGTGTCTGTCCCATTTTTGCATTCTTACTGCAATATATGAAAGTTCTAATCACCTTACATCCTATCCATCACTTGATATTGTCAGTATTTTTTTATTTTAGCCACTCTAATAGATGTGCAGTAGTATCTTATCTTGGTTTTAACTTGCATTTCTCTAGTGGCAAATAATTTTGAACATCTCTTCATGTCTTTACTTAACCTTCTCTTATCCTCTGATGAAGTGTTTAAGTCTTTTGCCCATTTTAAATTGGGTTGTTTGATTTTCTACTGTTGAATTTTTAGAGATCCTTATACATTCTAGACACAAGTACTTTGTCAAATATATAATTTTCAAGAATTTTCTCCAGTCAGGAGCTTGTCTTTTCATTCTTTTAACAGTATCTTTCGGGGCGCCTTAATGACTGGGTGGCTCAGTCATTAAGCATCTACCTTAGGCTCAGGTCATGATCCCAAAGTCCTGGGATGGAGCCCCACATCAGGCTCCTTGCTCGGCGGGAAGCCTGCTTCTTCCACCACCATTCCCTCTGCTTCTGTTCCCTCTCTTGCTGTGTTTCTCTCTGTCAAATAAATAAAATCTTAAAAAAAAAAAAAAGTATCTTTCATGAAGTAAAAGTTTTTTTTAATTTTGATAAAGTCCAATTATCATTTTTTTCTTTTATGGGTTGGGCTTTTGGTGCCATGTTCAAGAACACCTTGCCTAGCTTCAATACGGAAGATTTTCTCCTATATTTTCACATAAAACTTTACAGTTGTATGTTTGGCATTTACATTTATAATCCATTTTGAGTTAATTTTTGTATAAAGTTTAGGTGGACATTCATTTTTTGCATATGATTATCTAATTATTCCAGTACCGTTATTGAAAAGACCACCTTTCTATATAAGAATATCCTGTCTTTTGCAAGTGCATGGTGATAAAGAATATAATGACTTCTAGTACAGTTTGGTGTCACTCCCTTGATTCACACTAAAGTTCTAGTGGTTTTAATGATTTTTTTCTGCACCAATCATTACTTTAGTACCATCAGTGCAAATATAAAAGATGAATGATGATTTAAACTTCTTGGGAATCTACTGGCTTCGTTTTGAAAAATGCTACATCCCAGCATTTTATCCTATTCTCCTCCTACTCATTTCTGTTCCCTCGCATTCTCCACTTTTTGCTAACTCCTTTTTATTCTTTAGTTCTGGGACCCATAAAACACAGTAAATATTTTTCCTATGTGCTCCTATAACACATTGTGCAATGTAAAAGATATTTAAGAAGAGGGGCGCTTGGGTGGCTCAGTGGGTTAAAGTCTCTGCCTTCGGCTCAGGTCATGATCTCAGGGTCCTGGGATTGAGCCCCGCATCAGGCTCTCTGCTCTGCAGGGAGTCTTCTTCCCCCTCTCTCTCTGCCTGCGTCTCTGCCTACTTGTGATCTCTCTCTGTCAAATAAATAATTAAATATTTTTTAAAAAGATATTTAAGAAGAATGAGATGCTGCTATTTTCAAATCTAACAATGATCAAGACATCAGCAGTAGAAACATAAATTAGAAGTAAATTTACTCATTACATCAAGTGCCCTCCTTCACTGAACACTAGGGATTACATGCAACTGATGAAATCACCAAATTCTACCACTGAAACTAACAATACACTATACATTACCTAAATTAAACTAAAATTAAAAAATTTAAGAAGTAAATTTACAAGTTCTTCTTTGACTTACTACTTCATTTCATTTTTTTAAGCAAAGAAGCCTTTGATACAATGTGCCAAGCCCAATTCTAAGTTTAAGAGATGTCATAATTAGTTGGACCTCATCAAACAAACAAATAGACTTTACTTTACAAGAACCTTGTAAAGAGGATAAAAAACAAAACCAAACCAAACAAAACAAGTTTAAGATTGGAGGAAGCATTTGCAAACCACATATCTAACAAAAGACAAAAATTAAGAATATATTAAAAACCTCTAAAATTCAACAGCTTTTTTTAAAAGAATATAAATCAAAATGAGCCAAAGGTATGAATAGACGTTACTCCAAAGAGGATATACAACTGCAAATAAGCACATGAAAAAATTTTAACTTTATTAGCCTTAGGAAAATGTAAATCAAAACTACAATGAACTATCACTACACATTTATTAGGTTGGCCAGAGTAAAATACAGTGACAAAATGTAACTTAGCATGCAAAGAAACTGAATCATTCATACATTGCTGGTGAGAATGTAAAATGATACAAATCCCTCTGGAAAAAGTTTGACAGTTTATTATAAATCTAAACATGTGCCTGCCCTATAGCCCAGCAAATTTATAATCCATTTTGAGTTAATTTTTGGTACTTTATTCCAGAAAAATGAAAAGTTGTGTTCACACAAAAACTTATACACAAATTTTCATGGAAAATTCATTTATAACAGCCCCAAGCTTCAAATAACTCAAATATCTTTTAATGGCTGGATGGTTAAACAAACTAGTACATCCATATCATGGAACACTACTCTGCAAAACTACTGATGTATGTAAAAACTTGGAAGAATATCCAGAGAATTGTGCTGAGTAAAATAAAGCTCATCTCAAAAAGTTACACACTGTATGATTCAGAGATACAATATTTTTGAAATAACAAAATTGAATGGATGGAAAGCACATTAATGGATTTCAAGAGTTCGGAAGAGAGGAAGCAAGAGGCATAGTTATAAAAGAACACAAGAAGAACCCTTATAGCAAGTGAACTTTCTATATCTTTACTATGGTGTTAGGTCCATGATCATACATATATGATCAAACTGCATTGAATCAAATGCACGCACGTACATATAAAAGAAGTGAAGTATGAATAAGGTAAGTGGATTTCAACAATGTCAACTCTCTGTTTGCATTGTACTCTAGTTTTGTAACATGGTACCATGGGGAAAATTGAATAAAAGGTTCATGAGATTTCTTTTTTCTTTTTTTTTTTAAAGATTTTATTTATTTGACAGAGAGAAACACAGCGAGAGAGGGAACACAAATAGAGGGAATGGTAGCAAGAGAAGCAGGCTTCCTGCAGAGCAGAGAGCCCGATGCGGGGCTTAATCCCAGGACCCTGGGATCTGACCTGGGCCAAAGGCAGACGCTTAACCACTGAGCCACCCAGGCGCCCCTCTTTTTTTTATTTCTTACAACAGTTTGTGGATCTACCACTATCTTAAATTAAAATGCTAAGTAAAGAAAAATACATTAAAATTGTAGGACACCAAATTAACACATAAACCTACTGTGTTTCCATGCATTAACAATGAACAATCTGAATAGGAAATTAAGAAAGCAATGACATTTACAGCAACGTCTAAAAGAATAAAATATCAGGAATGAACTTAACAAGGAGGTGAAAGATCTGTACTCTGAAAAACATAAAAAAACTATTGAAACAAAGTAAAGAAAACAGGTAAGTAGAATGGCATCCTATGTTCATGGATTGGCAGACAATATTATGAAGTCAATACTACTCAAAGTCATCTAGAAATTTAATATAATCCCTCTCAAATTCTCATTCTGTTTTAGTAGAAATAGAAAAATATACATAAAATTCATAAGTAATCTCAAGGGATACCAAGTAGTCAAAACAATCTTGAAAAAAATGGGCAAAGCTGAAAGATTCAGTTTTTATTTCAAGACGTACTACAAAGTTATATTAATCAAAACAATGTGGTACTGGCAGAAAGACAGACATATAGGCCAATGAAATAGATTAGAAAGCCAAGAAATAAACCTTACAATGATGCTGGAGAAACTGGATATCCACATGCAGAAGAATAAAGTTGCATGCTTACCCTACATCATGTATAAAAAATAAACAAAACTGATCAGACATGTGTAAGCTAAAATGTACAGGCTAAAATGATTAAAATCTTGGAAGAAAACATAGGATGAAAGCTTCATGATATTGGATTTGGATATTAGATTGACTTTCTTGGCTATAATATCAAAAGCAGAGGCAACAACAACAAAAATTGATGAATTGGATTTCATCAAAATTAAAAAGTTTTGTGCATCCAAGGACGTTATTGACAGAGTGAAATGGTAACACATGGAATGGAGGCAAATAATTGGAAATCATATACCTGATGAGGAATTACTATCCAGAATAGATAAAGAACCCCTAGAGTTCAACAACAATAGTGAAACAATAATCCAATTTAGAAATTGGCAAAAACTTGAACAGACATCTCTCCAAAGAAGATACACAAATGACAAGTACAAATGACAATGAAAAGATGTTCGACATCATTCATTTTTAGGGAACTGCAAATCAAAGCCACAAGCAGATGGTACTTCACACTGGCTAGGAGGTACTACAAAAACAAACAAACAAAGAATAAATAAAATAAAAATTAAAAAAGAAGTCAAGGAGGACACGAAAAAATCAGAATACTTGTACATTTCTTGTGGGAATATGAAACAAAGCAGGTACTGTTAAAAAAAACTATGACAATTTGTCGAAAAATTAAACATAAGGAATTGAAAAAGATATAAACAAATGGAAAAATATCCTATGTTCATGGATCAAAAGAATTAACATTGTTAAAAACTACCCAAAGCCCTCTATAGATTCAATGCAATTGTTATTAAAACTTCAATGGCATTTTTCACAGGTTAAAAAAAATTCCTAGGGGCGCCTGGGTGGCTCAGTGGGTTAAAGCCTCTGCCTTTGGATCAGGTCATGATCTCAGGGTCCTGGCATCAAGCCCCACATCAGGGAGAAGCAGGCTCTCTGCTGCTTCTCCCTCTCTTTTTGCCTGCTTCTCTGCCTACTTGTGGTCTCTCTCTCTCTCTATCAAATAAATAAGTAAATATCTTTTAAAAAATCCTAAAATTTGTATAGAACCACAAAACACCTTGAACAGCCAAAACAATCCTTTTTTTTAATTTCACATTTTAATGAAATTATTATTTCAATTATTTCAACAATAATTGAAAACTTTTCTCAAACATTAGACCCAACTATGTGTTGTTGTTGTTGTTGTTTTTTTTAAGATTTTATTTGTTTGACTGAGAGTGAGAGAATACGCACAGGGGGAATAGCAGGCAGAGGGAGATGGAGGATCCCTGCAGGGATCCCGATGGAGGGCTGGATCCCAGGACTCCAGGATTATGACCAGAGCCAAAGGCAGATGCTTAACTGACTGAGCCACCCAGATGCCCCATAAACTCAACTATTTTGTTAGGTGGTGTCTATGGAGGATTCTAGATCAAAGCATGAAAGCAAATTAGGAGGTAAAACAGAGCAGACTAGCAGAAGCTTAGCTTCAGAGAAAAAGAAATCAATAAGATAAGACAGAAATTAGTAGCTCAATTAAGCATTTAAAACAATAATTTCATAACACCAATTACAGTAAAATATATAGCCTAAGGCAAAAACAAAATTTGCTCATACTGCACTGACATCAATTCTTGACCACTTTAACTCTTCTGGAAGAACAAACTTGGAAGCATTATACTTCCTGTTTTCAAACTATACTACAAAACTGTAGTAATCAAAACAATATGGTACTAGCATAACATTAAACATATAGACCAATGAAATAAGATAAAAAGCCAAGAAATAAATCCTCACATATACAATAAACTAATATTTGACAGGAGAGCCAATATTATTCAATGGAGAAAGGTCTCCTTTGTCCTCTCCAGACATTCAATGGAAAAGTCTCCTCAATAAATGGTATTGGAAAAACTGAAGAATATTAATACAGAAGAATGAAATTGAATTCTTATCTTACACTACTCACAAAAATGAACGTGAAATGAATTAAAGACTTAAATATGAGTCTGAAACTGTAAAATTCCTAGAAGTAAATATAGGGGAAAATCTTCCTAACATCGATCTTGGCACTGAGTTTTTGGAGGTGTCACTAAAAGCAAAAGCAACAAAAGGTGTTGAGAGAACCTACAGAATGCGAGAAAGTATTTATATATCATATATCTGATAAGAGGTAAATATCCGACATATATAAAGAACTTATTCAACTCAATAGTAAAAAAAAAAATCCCATTTAAAAAATTGACAGAGGAACTAAATAGACATTTCTCTAAAGAAGGCATTTCTTGTGTCTGCCCAACAGAAACAAGAAAGGGTGCTTGATATCACTAATTATCATGGTCAAGGAAGTGCAAATCAAAACCACAATGAGATGTCACCTTACATCTGTTAGAAAGGCTTGTCATCTAAAAAACAAGAAATAAATGTTGGTGAAGATGTGGAGAAAAGTAAAAACAGTAAAAAATAGTATGGAGGATCCTCAAAAAATTAAAAAGAAGTACTGCTATAGGACCCAACAATCCCACCTTTGGGTAGATAACCAAAGGAAATGAAAACAGGGTCTCCAAGATATATCCTCACTATTATGTTCATTGCAGCATTATTCATAATAGTCAAGACATGGAAACAACCTAAGTGTCTATCAACAGATGAGTGGATACAAAAGACATGGTATGTATACACAATGTGATATCATTGCCTTTAAAAAGAAGAAAATTCTG
This sequence comes from Procyon lotor, assembly GCA_028646535.1. Taxonomy (NCBI): domain Eukaryota; kingdom Metazoa; phylum Chordata; class Mammalia; order Carnivora; family Procyonidae; genus Procyon; species Procyon lotor. Next base: position 101,544,024 of record CM053606.1, on the reverse strand, counting down.
TCATTTGCAACAATGTGCATGAAACTTGAGGGTATTATGCTAAGTGAAATAAGTCAGACAAGGAAAGACAAATACTGTATGATCTCTCTTGTATATGAAATCTAAAAAAAAACAAAACAAAACTCATAGGAACAGAAAGTAGAATGGCAGTTACCAGGAACAGAAGGGTGTGGGGGATAGGAGGAGATGTTGGTCAAACCTTGAACTTTCAGGTTTAAGATGAATAAACTCTGGGGACCTAATGTACAGCATGATGATTATAGTCAACAACACTGTATTACATACATGAAAGTTGCTAAGAGAGAAGATCTTAAATGCCCTGACCACAAAAAAGAAATGGTAAAAATATGATGTGATGAAGGTGTTCATTAAGTTATGCTAGTAATAATATCACAATATATGTGTATCAAATCAACATATTGTACACTTTAAACTCACAGTGTTATATGTCAATTTCCTTGATCAGGAACAAAACTGAAAACAGAAAAGAAATAATTGATCAGAAGACCATTAGAGACATAAATGTCTAACCGTGAACACAAGTGTCTAAGGAAAAAAATTTTTAATTTAAAGGCATGATGCAGAATAAATTTAGGATGAAAAGATGAGTTAAATTCACCTCCTTGATGATAACACCAGAAAGGAAAACAAAATGTTGACAGTACTGCATTATTAACAGGGATTGTAAAAAGCAAGAAATTATCTCAAAGAAAAAAAAAACATCAAAAAAATGTAAATGGCTTTATAAGTCCCTTAGATGCTGAATCTGGAAAGTAAAAACTATCATGGGAAGAAACATGGTTTCTGTGGGCATCACATTCCTTATCTTCAAAGTGAAGCTCTGGATTAGATTAGGGATATTAAACACAATACCCTCATGCTGGCCTCCCTCCTTAGCACCCATGGCAGCCACTGATAACAGATCAAGGGATTTCCTTGCTTAGACCAGACCCAGCTCTATGACCCTTCTCTACCCAGGCAGGCAGCAACCACCCATCAACTCCTTTATTGCTCAAAATGGAATGAATTTGCTTTTCTTGTTTTGATATTAAATAACATGCCTTCCAATTTTAAGGTTCTATATTTGTATAACTAACTGGAGTATTCTAGAGTGATAACTTTGTGATGTTTAATTTGGAAATTTCTTAATATTTTTTATGCCAAAAATATTTGTTATGCCAAAAGAAGGCATAAATGCTAACAAGGTCAAAGGAAATAGCTGTTAACTTAAAATTATAATACAAAGATAAATTCTTAATTAAATCTTATGGTCAGCATTATCAGTTCAAATTGATAGAATTTGCAAGCTAGTCCTATATTATTTGTAATAAAGATGGTGGAATAACCTATTTCCACATTATTTTACCTATGTCCAAGTAAAACTTTTTTTTCATTCAACAGAGAGAGAAAGTGCACAAGCAGGGGGAGCAGAAGAAAAGGGAGAAGCAGATTTCCCGCTGAGCAGGGAGTCCCATGTGAGGCTCTGTTTCAGAACCCTGGAATTATGTCCAGAGCTGAGGCAGACACTTAACTGACTGAACCACCCAGGCGCCACTCCAGGTAAAACTTTTTAAATAGGGGAACATTACCAATGTCTACAACTGATTGGGGTAAAAAAATGTATTGAATAAGATGTATTATATAAGCTAATTTATTACTTTAAAAATGAAATCACAAACCATGACAAACCACAAGCCCCTTGTATAATGTAATATTATACATATTATATACATATACATGTAATAACACACATATTATATACATTATGTAATATATATAATGCATTATCCATTTCTTTATCCATTCATCCATTGGTGGACACTTATATTGCTTCCATATCTTGGTTATTGTGAATAATGCTTCAATGAACAGAGGCATGCATATATCCCTTTCGTTGGTGGTGATGGTTGCACAACAATATAAATATATTTAATAGCACTGAATTGTAATGATAAAAATAAATAAAACATTCTACCTTGGACAGATATGTATAATGTCAATGTGCTATGGTTTTAAAAGAACTTAGATTCTTACAATTTAGTCATAAAGCCTTATAATTTGATCCTAATACATTTTTAAGGCAAAGAATATTTAACTAGAAACTAAAGAAATAACTGTGGAGTGAATGTATGAATTGAAACAAAGCTAGTGATATCATGTATTCTGCAATTCTAGAGTTGAAAGCTTACTTCTCTTGAGATGTGATTCTCACATACTAAAGGTGAAAAGCAAATAAAGTATTGCTCTGTTGCTTCATCACCTTATTAAGAAAGGTTGACTCTGTGCTTAGCTAGCAGGAAAAATAATTTATTTATCTGTCACTTTATTTATTCACCTACAGCAAGGTAAATATAAGGTGTTACTTGTTATTTATTTAGCTTTTTTAAGATACCTACCCCATTACCAGAAACATACCCTATTAGGAAAGCAATTCTCTTCTCTTGTTCAGGTAGTAAGTATATCAGAATTATTTATAATAAAAGCTTTCTACATATAAAATGTTAGCATCTCTAAGGAAAGGTATGAAAACTTTAAAGAAAATTAATTTTCAATATGACACTGTTGAAGTCATGTAAGTGGTTACAGTAAAACGGAAAGCAGTAGTCTTCTCCATACTTACAACATTTGATTACGTATCTCAATTTCAATGGTTTTAAAAGAGATTATAATTGAATTGAGTCAAATAGATTCTTACATAGATAAGCCCAGATTCAGCCTTGTAAAATCTTTTAAAGACAGATAATTTAATAATTATGGTACAGTTATATCTGAAATAGAAGGACATTTAGGGCATTTAAAGGGGCGCCTGGGTGGCTCAGTCGTTAAGCGGCTGCCTTCGGCCCAGGTCAGATTCCAGGAGCCTGGGATCGAGCCCCGCATCGGGCTCTCTGCTCTGTAGGAAGCCTGCTTCTCCTGCTACCATTCCTTCTGCTTGTGTTCCCTCTTTCGCTGTGTTTCTCTCTGTCAAATAAATAAAATCTTTAAAAAAAAAATAAAAAATAAAAAATCAGCATATTTTTATGACTTTTACAACTGATATGGTCTTTGTAAACTTGAGAAGACCTGGTAGTTGCTGATTACCCAATCCTAACGTCCCTATGGATGAGTCTTTCAAATCTTAGTCAACTTCTTTGTGTCATGGAAATGGAAAGCTTGAGAAGAGATATCATAAGTGTGCCTCAGTAGAGGGAAAACAATTAGTTTTGTTATTATACATTAGACCAAACTGAAAGGGGCTCTAGAAATTGACTATCAGATCTCTTTTCAACCTCCTTCCAAGAAATCATGATTGTCTGAGTGTCCCTAAAATAAATTGAAAATGTTACAATGAAGGACCTTTACAGGATGAGGCATGACCCACCAACTTCTTTCTTAGTCTGTTCATAAAGTCTCATTGTGTTCCATTACAGAGAATACAGAGCAAAAATTGCAGACCATGTATTTCTTCATAAAGGGACTGAATGTTTCCATATATTAAAGAAACATTCTTCTATTGGTCACACTGAACTGCATCTGCTATGACTTTGGAAAGTGGAGGGAGCTTTTTTTCCCCCTATGGTTCTCTGGAATTAGATGTTCAGTGGTCCTATGAATACTCACTCAATGATTGCTTTTAAAATATTTAAATTTATCTTAAAAAAATATGTTAGAACACAAAGCATTCTGGAGTGGAAAAAGAGGGAAAAGTAAAGAAGAGTCCAAGTCTAGGATGAGTAACTCAGCTGTTCAGCAGGCTCCCAAAAAATATAGCCAGTAACAAAATCACAGTGGCTGGACAATAGTCCAGCTGTTATCAGGCACATATTTATATTTAAAGGGTCTGATCTATAAGGGGGGAGGTTAGCTTTTTATGATAAAACTATCAGTCTGAAGGATGATGATATAAATGTGTTGGGAGACCCTTCCAATGTAGAACTGGTAGGACAAAAGCAGGCTTCAGATCTCAAGAAGTTATCAAAAACAAAGCAGGCAATCGGGGACATAGCCAGCTAGGTTGGATTCAATATCAAAGGCCAGTCCTAGAGACAAACAAAAATATATATTTATTTTAATAACTGGAGTAGAAACCAAGTCTTAGAGATGGAGCCTACGGAAGAGTTATTGAAGGTAAAGCTAAAGTTCAAGAGAAACACAGTGTTTTCACAGTGTTTTCAGGGCAACACAGGATATAAATACAATCAGTTCTACATAACTGGTAGGAATAGAGTTTTTAACATATCCCCCAAGCCAAAATATATATAACTGAGCCAAAGAATCAGAACTGAAACTACTCTCGAAAAAAAGACACGCAACTTCTCTTGGCCACAAAATACATTATTCCATTTGACTGGTTATGCCTTATCTTTATTTAAGCTATATGTAGAGGTAAAGTTAATAGCTAATTAAAATATTCTTTTAAAATGGGAAGTACAATTGAAAACATTATATGGTTGCATGCTTAGTTGCATAAAAAGCATTTGAGTAAATCCAATATTCATAATAAATATCCTTAGCAAACTAGAAAGAAAAGTAACTCTAATCTGGCAAAAATCATACAAAAACCTTGCACCAAACAAGATTCAGTGGTGCAATCTTGAAAACTTTCTTTAAGATTGGGAAAGAGACAATGACCACCACTATGACCAATTCTATTCAACAATTTACCAGATACCTGAATATAATGAGGCCAAAAAAACTAAATAAAAGGCCCAAGGAAATGGTTATCATTTAAGACAAATGGCTGTATACGTAGAAAATCCAAATGCATCTACAGACCTCCTGTAAAAATTATTGAGCAGGGGCACCTAGGTGGCTCAGTCGTTAAGCATCTGCCTGTAGCTCAGGTCATGATCCCAGGGTCCTGGGATCCAGCCCCTTCCAAGCAGGAAGCCTGGTTTCCCCTCTCCCACTCTCCCTGCTGTGTTCTCTCTCTTACTCTGTGTCTCTCTCTGTCAAATAAATAAATAAAATATTTTTAAAAATTAAAAATAAAATAAAATTAGTAAGTAAATTTAGCAAAGTTTATGGACACAAAGTCAGTAGAAAAAATGCAATATATATATTTCTATATATCATTAAAAAGATAAAATAAAAGTAGTTATTAGAAGAAAATTCAATAGAAAATCTTTGTAATCTTGGAACAATCAAAGGTAATTTTTAAGACATGGAAAGGCAAGAAAAAAAAAAGGCCAACAACCATATGAAAATATGTTAATGTCACGAAGCATCAGAAAAATGTAAATCAAAACCAAAACCACAATGAGATAATATACCAAGTAAAATGGCTACTATAAAAAGAGGCAAAACAAAACAAAAAGCCAAAAATAGCAAGTGTTAGAAAGAATATGGAAAAATTGGAACCCTTGTTCTCTGTTGGTGAGATTGTAAAAATGGTGCAACTCCTATGGAAATTAGTATAAAATTTCCTCAAAAAGTTAAAAATGGAACTATCATATGGTCCAACAATCCCACTTCTGGGTATATATCCAAAAGAATTGAAAGCAAGTTCTCAAAGAGATATTTCCAACCCATGCTCATAGCAGCACTATTCAAAATAGCCAAGAGGGAGAAAAACCCAAATATAGACAAATGAATGGATAAACAAAAGTAATACATACACACAATGGAATATTATTCATCCTTAAAAAGGAAGGAAATTCTGTCACATGTTACAACATAGATCATCCTTGAAGATATTATATTAAGTGAAATAAACCATTCACAAAAAAACCAAATACTGTATGATTCTATTTACTAAAAGTATGTAAAGCAGTTAAAATTGCAGAAAGGAAAATGGAATGGTGGTTACCAGGGGCTAGGGAGGATGAAGGAAAGAGTATTTGTTGTTTAATGAGTATAGAGTCTCAGACTTACAAGATAAGAAAGTTCTAGAGTTCTGTTTCATAATAATGTGGATATAGTATATAATGATATAAATATACATTAAAGTGTATACTTAAAAATGTTTAAGATGCTAACAAAAAAAGGGGTGCCTGGGCGGCTCAATTAAACACCCAACTCTTGATTTCAGCTCAAATCATGATCTCAAGGTCGTGAAATCAAGCCCCATGTCAGATTTCACACTCAAAGGACTAAAAAAAGACATGAAAAGCACTAAATTAGACCATATTAAAATTAGGATTCTTTTTTTAATCAGGATTTACCATTCAAAGCTGAAAAGGCAGTTGGTAGAATGAAAGACTATATTCACAATACATGTATTAACATGATATCTATCAGGAATGTATTTTTTAATTCTCAGAAATCAATATGAAAAAGACATATAGTAGAAAATGGGCAAAAGTTTGTATAGAAATGAAAAAGGAAGATATTCAAATGGCAAATAAACATGTGAACACCAGGGGGAGGAGGCAAGATGGTGGAGGTGTAGGAGGCTGAGATAGCGTCAGATCTCAGAACTTCAGCTAGATAGGTATCAAACCATTCTAAAAGCCGGCAAACTCAACAGGAGAGAGAAAGGAGGAAGAACAGCAATTCTAGGAGCAGAAAATTAACCACTTTCTGAAAGGTAGGACATGTGGAAAAAGTGAATACAAAGCGATGGGAGGAGAGACCCAGGGGGGAGAGGCCGGCCCCAGCAACAGCAGAGCCGTGGAACACAAAATCGGAAGTTTTAGTCTGCTCTGCTGAGGGACATCGCTTCATAGGCTAAGCTGGGGGTTTAGCCCTCACTGAAACAGTGTGGTTACAGGACCCATGGGATCACAGAGAACCAGGAGTGCCCAAGTGTGGCAGAGATCCCAGGTATTGAGGTGGAGAAGCCGGCAGCAGAGAAGGAGCCACGCAGTGCCCTATCAACTTAGGCTTACCTTACACTATGATCTGAGACACAATTGGGCTACTGCTTTTCAAGAAGGGACCCCACAAGAGGAAACTCTAGAGAAAACCCTTCCTTCCTCCTGAGGGAGGAGCGGTGCGGGAGCATGCAACAAGAATCTGCTGGGTTTGGAGACTCCAGACAGGACCATGCATGACAGATAGAGGTGCTCCACCCCGAACTAGCTGAGCACTGGGCATGGGCCCCAGACAAGGGAGACAGGAGTGATTGACCGCTTTCCTCTGAGGGTATGCTGAGAAGCAGGGCACCCAGCACTCAGCTCCACTGGCCTGGAGACTGGGAGGCCGCCATTTTCATTCCTGGGCACCAGGGCGGTAAGGAAAGCACTCAGGGAACAAAGACTCCTGAGAGTGAACCTGGGCAAAGTGCTTGGCCCTTCCCCTGGCAAGAGTGGTACAATTCCGCCTCGGGCAAAGACATTTGAAAATCACAACAACAGGTCCCTCCCCCAGAAGATCAGTGAGAATATCCAGCCAAGACGTAGTTAATCAAGCAGTGAAAACAGCGGAACTCCACAGTATTTTTCTCTCTCACTCATCTATTCTTACCTTGATAAAATGACAAGGCGGAAAAACTCACCACAGAAAAAGGAAGAGACAGTACCAATGGCTAGAGACCTAGTCAATTCGGACATTAGTAATACATCAGAAATAGAGTTCAAAATGAACAGTTATCAAGATGTTAGCTGGGCCCGAAAAAAGCGTGGAAGATATTAGAGAATCCCTTTCTGGAGAAATAAAATCCCTTTCTGGAGAAATAAAAGAACTAAAATCTAAACAAGTTGAAATTTAAAAAGCTATTAATGAGGTACAATTAAAAATGGAGGCTTTCATTGCTAGAATAAATGAGGCTGAAGAAAGAATTAGTGATATAGAAGACCAAATGATGGAGAATAAAGAATCTGAGAAAAAGACAAACAACTACTGGGCCACGAGGGGAGAATTCGAGAGATAAGTGATACCATAAGACACAACAATATTAGAATAATTGGGATCCCAGAAGAAGAAAGAGAGACAGGGGCAGAAGGTATATTGCAGAAAGTTATAGTAGAGAATTTCCCTAATCTGGCTAAGAGAACAAGCATCAAAATCCAGGAGGCACAAGAACCCCCCCTCAAAATCAATAAAAATAGGTCTACATCCCGACATCTAATAGTAAAACTTACAAGACTCAGTGACAAAGAGAGTATCTTGAAAGCAGCTCGGGACAAGAAATCTGTAACATACAAAGGCAAAAATATTAGATTAACAGCAGACCTATCCACAGAGACCTGGCAGGCCAGAAAGAACTGGCATGATATATTCAGAGCACTAAATGAGAAAAATATGCAGCCAAGAATATTATATCCAGGTAAGCTTTCACTGAAAATAGATGGAGAAATAAAAAACTTCCAGGACAAACAAAAACTGAAAGAATTTGCAAACACCAAACCGGCCCTCCAGAAGATATTGAAAGGGGCCCACTAAGCAAAGAGAGAGCCTAAAAGGAACATAGAACAGAAAGGAATGGAGACAATATACAGTTAACAGTCACCATACAGGCAATAAAATTACACTAAATTCATAACTGTCAATAGTTACCCTGAATGTAAATGGGTTAAATGCTCCCCACCAAAAGACACAGAGTATCAGAATGGATAAAAAAACAAGACCCATCGATATGCTGTCCACAAGAAACTCATCTTAGACCCAAAGACACCTCCAGATTGAAGGTGAGGGGATGGAAAACCATTTACCATACTAACGGACATCAAAAGAAAGCTGGGGTGGCAATCCTTATATCAGATAAATTAGATTTTAAGCCAAAGTCTATAATAAGAGATGAGGAAGGACACTATATCATACTTAAAGAGACTGTCCAACCAGAAGATCTAACAATTGTAAATATCTATGTCCCTAACATGGGAGCAGCCAATCATATAAACCAATTAATAACAAAATCAAAGAAACACATCAATAATAATACAATAATAGTAGGGGAAATTAATACCACCCTCACCAAAATGGACAGATCACATAAGCAAAAGATCATCAAGGAAATAAAGGCTCTAAATGACACACTGGACCAGATGGACAGCACAGATATATTCAGAACATTCCATCCCAAATCAACAGAATACACATTCTTCTCAAGTGCACATGGAACATTCTCCAGAATAGATCACATCCTGGGACATAAATCAGGTCTCAATCAGTACCAAAAAATTGGGATCATTCCCTGCATATTTTCAGACCACAATGCCATGAAACTAGAACTCAATCACAAGGGGAAATTTGGAAAGAACTCTATGTAATACATGGAGGCTAAAGAGCATCCTACTAAAGAATGAATGAGTTAACCAGGAAATTAAAGAAGAATTTTAAAAATTCAAGGAAACAAATGAAAATGAAAACATAACTATTCAAAATCTTTGGCACACAGCAAAGGTAGTCCTGAGAGGGAAATATATAGCAATACAAGCCTTTCTCAAGAAACAAGAAAGATCTCAAACACATAACCTAACACTACACCTAAAGGAGCTGGAGAAAGAACAGCAAAGAAAGCCCAAACCCAGCAGAAGAAGAGAAATAATAAAGATCAGAGCAGAAATCAATGAAATAGAAACCAAAAGAACAGTAGAACAAATCAATGAAACTAGGAGCTGGTTCTTTGAAAGAATTAATAAAATTGATAAACTCTTAGCCAGATTTATCAAAATGAAAAGAGAAAGGACACAAATTAATAAAATCATGAATGAAAGAGGAGAAATCACAACCAACACCAAAGAAATACAAACAATTATAAGAACATATTATGAGCAACTATACGCCAGCAAATTAGGCAATCTGGAAGAAATGGCCACATTCCTAGAGACATACAAACTACCAAAACTGAACCAGGAAGAAATAGAAAACCTGAACAGACCCATACAGACCCAAACAGAGATTGAAGCAGTCATCAAAAATCTCCCAACAAAGAAGAGCCCAG
>CM053606.1:101500007-101533719 GCA_028646535.1 Procyon lotor | reverse complement strand
TATACAATGGAATACTATGCAGCCATCAAGAGAAACGAAATCTGGCCATTTGCAATGACGTGGATGGAACTGGAGGGTATTATGCTAAGCGAAATTAGTCAGTCAGAGAAAGACAAGTATCACATGATCTCTCTGATATGAAGAACTTGAGAGGCAAGGCAGGAGTTTGGGGGGGTGGGGGAGAGAAATGAAACAGGAAGGGATGGGGAGGGAGACAAACCATAAGAGACTCCTAGACTCAAGAAATGAACTAAGGGTGGCCAGGGGTGGGGGGGTGGGAGCTAGGGATAGGGTGGCTGGGTTGTGGACATTGGGGAGGGTATGTGCTGTTAAGTGCTGTGAAATGTGTAAGCCCGAAGATTCACAGACATGTACCCTGGGGCAAATAATACATTATATGTTAATAAAAATTAATTAAAAAAAACCCTGATATTCGAAAAAGTACTATTCCCCAAGAAGTGTTTGTGAAGAAATGAATGACACAGTCACAAATGTGACTGCAAATATGATATTGACCACATTTGTCTTATGTGTAGCATCGTTTTCCAAAACATAAGGTGGTCCTTGATTAAAATGTTCTGTAACAAAATAAATTTGGGAAATACTGCCCACCAAGTTCGGAAATGCATCTACAGTGCAAGTCCCATGACAAAGAAACCTGTTTAACATGGTGTCTTCCAAACACTCCTGAGCTGGGACCCCATATTTCATGAAATGTCTGTTAAACATTACTTAGAACACATCTTGAGAAACATTAGCTATAAGTTTAAGCAATTTTCAGATACTAATTTAAAAGCAATCAATAGCTACATTTATGCAACCACAGGGCTAATAAAGCAAATCAAGAATATATTCTAAGTATGATTTATGATATTAATATGAATAATATATTTTAATAGCCATTGAAAATAGTCACAAGGACTTGATTTGTTCATATTCTGAATTGCAAAATCTAATTAGGCTGGATTGTTGGCTTCCATTTATGCCTCAGCATCAAAGACCTTCTGTTATTGGTACAGTTCCTCTGATGCAGATTGGAAAAATAATGCTTGCTGTTTACACATTTATTGTTAGTCTACAGATTTGATGTTTTTGTGAATCTTTCCATGATTTGTTAAATAATGGATTTTTTCCACATAAGCAAGATCAAAGTCACTAATTTACAGCAGTTAGAAATGATCATTACTGCTATCTTTAATGATGGTTTTGACTTTCTTAGATGGAAGATTTATTTATTCATTCATTTATTAAGTACATATTCAGCATGTATTGTATGCCAAGCATTGTCCTGGGGACTTGAATTCAATTTTAAATAAGGTGGTCAGTGTAGGCCTCTTTGGAAAGCAGACATTTCATTTAAAATTTGAAGTTAAAGGAGTTTAATAACTGAGAGAAAAGTTTTCTTATCAGAGGTAATAGACATGCCTGGGTTAGGAGAATTTCATGGCATGTCCAAGGAGAAGCAAGGAAAAATGGATAGAACAGAGTGAACTCCAGGGAGAAAAGTAAGAATGAGGCCACATAGGTTAATCAAGGACTTGGAAATATAAGCTCTTATGGGTCATTGTAAACTTAGGCTTCAATGTTAATAAAATGGACAGCTACTTGCAGAACTCTAGGAGATACATAACATGATTAGTTCACACTTCATAAGAATTAATCTGCCATTGCCATTGTTAAGAATAGACTGAGGAGGCACAGGAAGAAGCAGACAGCCCAGCTAAGAAGCACAATAACAATGGAGGTTGTAAAAAGTTTTTGTACTCTTGATATTTTGAAGATATAGCCCAAGGAGATTTCCTGAAGACTTGGTTGTGGGGTTGTGAGAGAAAGAGATGTTTCAAGAATAGCTCCAAGGTCTTTTTCCTGAAAAATTGGAATTGTAGAGTTGCCTTCAAATGAGATGAGAAAGCTTCTCAGTAGAGAGACTGAGGGAAACTATCAGAAGTTCAGGGGTGGATATAACAAGTTAGAGATGTCTTATCTATTATTCACCCAAGTGGAGATGGTCATAAAGAGTAAATATATAAATCTGGAATTCCAAGAAAAAATTCTGAGCTGGAGACATCAATTTGGGAATCATCATCACTTAGGTGGTTTCAAAAACATAAGACTAGATGAGATCATCAAATATGTGAGTATAAATGGAGAAGACAAAAATATAAATAACTAAAATTAAGGCACTATAATATTAAGACACCGTGGAGAAGGTGAGGATAACCAACAAGGAGACTGAGAAGGCATAGCCAGTGACATAAGAAGGAAACCTAAAGAAAATGATGTCCTCAAAGCCATGTAAAAGGAGTATTTCAATGAGGTGCATGAAATCAACTGATGATTCAATCTAACAATATGGAGGTCTTTGGTGATCTTGACAAGAGTGGCTAAGTGAAGTAGTAGGAGTAAAACTTTGACAGAAGGAAGCTTAGGTGAAAATGAAAACACAAAAATTGAAGGAAATCAAATGTTAAGTAATGTTTTGAGAACTTCTCTTTCAAAAAGGAGTCGAGAAATGTGGATATAAATTACACAAATGTGGTGTCAAGAGACTTTTAAGTACCATGAGAAAAATAACAGCATGTTGGTATAGTGATGGAAAGATCCATCAGAGGGCAAAAATATTGATGATGCAGAAGAGACAGTGTTGCTAGAAATGTGTCCTTGAGTTGACAAAAGGAAATGGGATCTTTTGCACAAGACTTTCCTAAAACATTCAAGCTGTCATTTGACATTGATTTCCAGACATCTTTTGGCATCTTCACAGAAGTGTCACTAAAAGTTAATGAACATAAGTAGATTTTTATGACATTTTCCTTATTATTAAAGAAAGCAAGAAATCCTTAGGGAATGAATCCCTCCTACTTGGAATTTGGTAATCCCACAAAGAATTAAGAATTAATAAATATTTATGGCTTTATTCATATAGAGTTCATAAAAAGCATGAAAAAATTTCTGGTCATTCACCATTTTTCAAAACCATAAATTATATGCCCAGAGAAATAGTAATCACAAGAGAGTTTGGATAAATAATAAAACATGTATTAGTTGTGGTCTTCCAATGGCTAAAAATAACAACCACAGTATATTTCAGTGTGTTTCCTTGAAAGATGGGGAACAGGTGGTCCAATTTTCTCTAGTTACTTTTATGTTGTATCTTTGCCATTTTCACTACATCATTTAAAGATTGACCTCTTACTAGTCAGCTAGCAGGTGGCAAAGATGGAGATAAATGGAGAGAATATCGTATATGGAGAAAGCATAATTTCTTTTATGTGCCTCAATCTAGAAGTGACATATATCACTTTGCTCAAACTCCATTGTTTGGAAGAATTCATGTGGCCCTTCCTAAGTACTAGGACACTAGGAAATGAAGTTTAAATGTGTGCTCAAAAAGAAGTAATGGGTTTGATTAGCATCTATCTAGTCTATCAGAAAACATGAACAATGTTATATCTTAATGTGAATTGTTAGACCTGAATTTCTTCATTTGGCTCATATACTACAAGGCCAATTATGGGATAGTATGCCAATGTTTGATAGTCTGTGACAACCACTGTCCAAAGATGACTGTATATCATGGCATAATATGTTATTGCTGATTAAATTTAAAAAATTTAAATCCTAAAAGTCATCCAGAAATAAGTTTCATTGAAAATGTTCTAAATTGTGATAGTCATATATTGGTTAGCAAAGAAATTAAACAAAATAAATGCAAAGTTAGATATATCTCTTTAGGAGATTGGATAACAATGTTTCAGGGATATTTCAGGGAAATAAAATAGAATGTGAAAAAGATCCAGGCTAAATAAAAGTGTGGGAAATGTAAAGTTTCTGAAAGTAGGATGTGTATGAGGCAATATAGATCCTAAGAGATATGCTCAGGCTATTACTACAAAAATTTTTGTCTACCATTCCAGAAATAAGTGTTTTATTTTCCACTGTGACATCACTTCAAAACAAAGCACAAGACCAATATAACATAAAATGTCTATTTGAAAATAGTATTAAAATGCAGATAACATGAAATAAGATAATGTATTTATATGCAAAACATCCCTAACTCATCCTTTTCAGCCAAATACACATTCAAAAAGTACTTACCAGCATTATAAGATTTCTGCATTGCAAATAAAGAAATCATAGTGTGGCAAAATTTCAGATGATGAATCCTCTGACTAGCCCCCTCTCTGGGAATCAATACACTGACTAGAAGTATGGGATCTTAGCAATGGGAGTGGGGATACCTGAGAAGAGCTACAACAGTTGGTAAACCCTCAGCGTAGGACCAACATCACTGCTTTCCCCTTCCCACTCTCTTAACAAATCTATGATTGATTACACTTCTGTTTGTAAAAGGAATTTAACTGGAACGGAACAGAGAGATAAGAGGCTCCTTGTTAACTCATCACAACTCCTATTCATGACCATTAAAAGTCCAGGAAGCAGAAAATAAATCATATGGGTCAAACCCACAAGAATGCTGCTAAGGTAGAGACCATGGAAATGGCCTAGGGGTAGGTAACCCCAAAGACTCAATAAACCACAGAAGATCATTTTTAAAGTACTTATAGGTAGAACTTTCAATCTGCATAAGATGCCATTGACCTGTCTTTCCCTGTTCATCCCTGCTAAACACAAGTAAAAATCCTTGAAAGGGTACAAGAGACAAAAAAAGGGAAACTCTAAAAGGCAATAAGAAAAAGGCAAACCAAGTCCACAGTCACAAAGACTTAGCCCATGTTTTCTTCTAAAACTTGTCTAGTTTTAGCTCTTACTTTAGCTCTTTGACCTGTTTGAGTTAAATTTTGGGTATAGTATGAAGTAGAATGTCCAAATTAATTTTTTGCATATGACGATCCAGTTATCCCAGCACTAAAAAATAAACAACAAAATAAAAAATGGATAAATTGGATTTTATCAAAGTCAAAAACATTACACTTCAAAGAACATGATCAAGAAACTGAAAAGATAAGGCACTAAACAGAAAAATGTATTTACAAATTATATGTCAATAAGGGACTTGCACCTAGATTATATAAAGAACTCTTACAACACAGTGATGAAGAGACAAGTAACCAAATACAAAAACACGGAGAGGGTTAAGAAGACATTTCTCTGAAGATACACAAATGGCCAATAAACACAAAAAAAGATGTCCAAAATCATTATTCATCAGGGAAATGCAAATCAAAGTCAAAGTGAGACTTTACTTCATCATCAGTAGGATGGCTAGAATCAAAAAGTCAGAGATAATAGCCAGCATTGGTAAAGAAATAGAGAAATCAGAACAGAACACTCATATACTGCTGATGTGATGCAAAACGTTAGTCATCTTGGAAAAACTTCTGATAGTTCCTGAAAAATATTGAACATAATATTACCCTTTGAGACAGCAATCCTACTCCTAAGTATATACTCAACAGAAATTAAAACATTCACTCACACAAAAACTTATGTATGAATATTCATAGTAGCATTATTCATGATAGCCAAGGATAGAAACAATTCAAATGTCCGTCAACTGGTGAACAGTAAACAAAATATAATATACTCATACCATGGAATATTATTCAGCTATAAACTTAATGAAATACTGATAATATGCTGTAACATGAATGAACCTTGAAAACATTAAGCTAATTTATATTTTTTTAAGAATTTATTTATTTATTTGTCAGAGAGAGAGAGAGAGAAAGAGCACAAGCAGGCAGAGAGGCAGGCAGAGGCATGGGGAGAAGCAGTCTCCCTGCTGAGCAAGGAGCCCGATGTGGGACTCGATCCCAGGACCCTGGGATCATGACCTGAACTGAAGGCAGCTGCTTAACTAACTGAGCCACCCAGGCGTCCCACATTAAGCTAATTTAAAGACAGTTATCACAAAGACCATGTGTTAAATTATTGCATTTATATAAAATGTGCAGAAGGCAAATCTATAGAAAGAAAGTAAATTAGTGGCTGGTTGTGACTGGAGTAGAGGACGGGGGAAATGAAAGGACCGTGGGGTGATGGTTAAAGGATATAGAGTTTCTTTTTGAAGCAGTGAGAATGTTCTAGAATTGATCATGATGATGCTTGCACAATACTATGTGTATAATAAAAAACTATTGAATTGTCACACCAGTCAGAATGGCTAAAATTAACAACTCAGGAAACAGATGTTGGCTAAGATGTGGAGAAAGGGGAACTCTCTTACACTGTTGGTGGGAATGCAAACTGCTATAGCCACTCTGGAAAACAGTATGGAGGTTCCTCAAAAAGTCAAAAATAGAACTTCCTTAAGACCCAGCAATTGTACTACTAGGTATTTATCCAAGGATATAAACATAGTGATTTGTAGGGGCACTTGCACCCCAATGTTTATAGCAGCAATGTCCACAAGAAGCCAAAATATGGAAAGAACCCAGACGTTCATTGACAGATGAATGGATAAAGATGTGGCGTGGCGTGTGTGTGTGTGTGTGTGATGGAATATTACTCGGTCATCAAAAAGAATGAAATCTTGCCATTTGCAATGACATGGATGGAACTAGAGTGTATTATGCTAAGCAAAGTAAGTTAGTCAGAGAAAGACAAATACCATATGATTTCATTCATATGTGAAATTTAAGAAACAAAACAGATGAACATAGGGGAAGGGAAGGAAAAATAAAATAAGATGAAAGAGGAGAGGGAGGCAAACCATAAAAGATGAACTCTAGGAAACAAACTGAGGGTTGCTAGAGGGGTGGGGGTGCAGAGGGATAATTGGGTGATGGACATTAAGGAGGGCATTTGATGTAATGAGCCGTGGGTGTTATATGCAAATGATGAATCACTAAATTCTACCCCAGCAACTAATAATGCACTATATGTTAACTACCTTGACTTCAAATTAAAAAAAAAAAAACTATTAAATTGTACACTTTAAGTGAATGAATTTTATGGCATGTGAATTATATCTTAATAAAGCTGGTACCAAAAAGCAGAGTGGCAATGTTAATATCTAATAAAGTCAATTTCAGAATGAAGAGAATTCAGAGGAACAATACACAATGATAAAAAATAAAGATTAATCCACCAGGAGAATATAATGATCCTAAATGTGTACATCCCCAATAACAAGAGCCTCAAGATACATGAAACAAAAACATAGATGAAAGGAGAAATAGGCAAATCCACAATTATACTTGGAACTTCCCATGCTACTTTTTGCTACTAATAGAACTCCTAGACAGAAAATCAGCAAGGATATAGGATATTTGAAAAATGCAATCAGCCAACAGCATCCAATTGAAATGTATAGAATACTTCACTAAATAACAGCAGAATACATATTTTTTTTCAAGAGCCCATGGAACATCTACCAAGATAAAATATATCCTGGGCCATAAAATGAACCTCAAATTTAAATAAATCAAAATCATACAGAGTATATTCTCTATCATAGTAGAATAAATATGGAAATCAATAACTAGAAAGACAACAGGAAAATTTCTAAACACAGGAAATTAAAAGCACACTGCCAAATATTCCATGGTTAAAGAAAATGTCACGAAAGAAATTTAAAATACATAAAATGGAATGAAAATGAAAACAAAATTATCAAATTGTATGGGATGCAACTTGAGCAAGACTGAGGCAAATTTATAGCAATAGATGTTTACAGGAAAAAAAAGAGGAAAGATCTCATCAATAATTTAAGTTCCTACTGAAAAACTAGAAAAGGGAGAGCAGAATAAACTCAAAGGAAGTAGGAGGAAAAAATATAGCTAAGAGTAGAAACCAGTGACATTGAAAACAGGAACATAAGAGAGAAAATCAATGAAACAAAAAGCTGGTTCATCCAAAAAAATCAATAAAAATCAAAGTCTCTAGCAAGACTGGCAAGACTAAACAGAGAAGACACAAATCCCTAGTTTTGGGGACTAAATAGGGACTATTACTACAGATCTTGCAGCCTTTAAGAGGTGAAGAAGGGAATGCTATGCCCTTATGCTTATGCAGTTTATTCTCTAATATGTGTCTTAAACAGTAAACAAGTTTAAGAAGCACGAAATAAATTAGAGAGCAACAGCTATGATAATATCTCAGGGGGGTGCAAAAAAGTGACTAGATAATGATTTGAGTTGGAGAGGTCAGGGAAATTTTCTGCAATGTTGATGTTTAAGCTGAGAACAAAATAGAGAAAAAGAGACCATCCTGAAATGCTCTGGGTAGAAGGAGAGCCTTCAGTGCAGAGGTGACAACTTGTGCAAAGGCCCTGAGGCATGGAAGAATTTGGTATGTTTCAGGATTAGAAGAAGGCAACTGTGACTGGCATCTGTTGAGCAAGAAAGACACTGACAAGGAGTAAAAAAAAGTCACCAGAGTTCAGATCAGGTGAGACCTTCTAGGCCAGGGATGGGGTTTTGAGTTTGTAACTATTGTGAAGGGGATGCTTGGGGGAGTTTTAAGCAGGTAAATGACTTG
Organism: Procyon lotor; assembly: GCA_028646535.1. Lineage (NCBI taxonomy): Eukaryota > Metazoa > Chordata > Mammalia > Carnivora > Procyonidae > Procyon > Procyon lotor. Next base: position 101,525,271 of record CM053606.1, on the reverse strand, counting down.
TTACAAACCACATTTTAAAAATATCAGTATATGAGGTGCCTGGGTGGCTCAGTCAGCTCTTGATTTCAGCTCAGGTCATGATCTCAGGGTCCTAGGATTGAACCCCAAGTTAAGCTCTACACTTGGCAGGGAGTCTACTTGAGATTCTCTCTCCTTCTCCTTCTGCCTCTCCCCCTGCTCACTCTCTCTCTCTCTCTCTCTCAGATAAATAAATAAATCTCTAAAAAAGATTTTAAAATAAAAAGATCAGTATGGTTGCCTTTGGAGGATGGATGGAGAAAAGACAATAGTGGAGGGACAGATGGGTTAAAAGATTGCTGTCACAGAGGTGGTAGGAGCATGGGCATGGTTTTTAGCTGTGGAAGTAGAGAGAAGTGAGCAGATTCAAACATATTTTGACAGGTGAAAACTTTTTACCCCAACATTAGAAATTAGAATAAGGAATTTGCTGTTTTTTTTCTCAATGCAGACTTGTTAACAATATTTTAAGTCTTTCCTGTTTTCTTTCTACAATTATTATGTATTCTCTCCACTTCATCATATTTCCTACTGATACAGTGTCAAAAGAGAAATCATGTAATAGGTACCACATTTATTATTCCAAAAGAAAAAGTTCTGGAATGCTAGAAAACATTTCAAAATTACCAATCAGCATTCAATTTAAGCTGAAAATTCTTGTTTTTTACTAAATGTATACATTTTTCCAAACATCTCCTTCCTCCCAATTGGATTCTTTGGTTTCCATCTCAATTCTCAGAGAGCACTTTACGTAGTAAGACAGGCATCACAATCATTAAAGTGTTTTTCATATAAAAAAACATTTTGGTTTTACAATTACTGTTGTCAACTAAGATTCATCTCAAGTTCATCCATATGACATGACCACATGCATAAATAAAAATAATAAGTAGGGGCATGTCTGGGTGGCTCAGTGGGTTAAAGCCTTTGCCTTCGGCTCAGGTCATGATCTCAGGGTCTGGGATCGAGCCCCGCATCAGGCTCTCTGCTCAACGGAGAGCCTTCTTCCCCCTCTCTCTCTGCCTGCCTCACTTCCTACTTGTGATCTCTCTCTTTCCCTCTGTCAAATAAATAAATAAAATCTTAAAAAAAAGAATAAGTAGGAATTATTTGTAAAGTATCGAAGTTATATGATTTTCCAAGCAGACTCATGGTTAATATTAGTTATGCCAAAAAGGATACTCTAAACCTTTTCAAGATAGTCATCAACAGAATATTTTTGTTTTTGACAGCATATGATTTTGTAAGTGATCTGGGTAAAAGCGGAAGTGCTAAAAATCTACAAGTATAATCTGGTCCAACAATAACATAAGTGTTTCTTAATGGTTCAGACATGTAACTCTTAGGTCAAGAGTGGAGATTATCTTTACTTCCTTCTGTGGAAGGAGGTGAGGGAGATAACAGAGGGCTGAGTATTTATAGCTACCTCTTCATCTCCTATCTTCTAAAAGTACAATATACTGTATTGGATGAAGTAACTGGTCTTCCCCAAAGCATGACACAGACTTTTTCATGCTCATAAATCCTGTCACCTTCTGCCTTATCATCCATGAAGAGAGAGAATGACTTTTCTGGGCTGCATATCAGAGCCAAAAGCTTAATAAACTACCAAGTGACATTCTTATTATGTTTTAAGTGCTTTCCTTACGTTTCCTAATTCAATCATGCTTAACAGTGGAAAAAATTAAACTTCCTCAGATGGAAGTTTTAATTAATAGTCATACCAAAACAAAACTTAAATTCTGATACACGTTCACAAAGAAAAGTCTTGAAATTGATAGAATTCTGGTGTTCAGATTTTCTCTATCACTAAAGAAACTACAAGAACTTTTTCTCGAAAAAGATCTCAACAATGAGGCTTTGTGTTCAACTCACACTGACAAGATATGCCTGGATAGAAAAAAACATTTGTTTCATAGACACATAACTGGCAATCTGGAACCATGTAGCTAAATTAAAGAAAAACCTCCATTTCAAAAATGAAAGTGACTCATATATTCCCAGTTCACATTAGTAATAAGAAAAGTCAGGGATCCTTGCTACTATTGTTCTTTTATTTGTTAATTTTTTTTATTTGTTAATTTGATGCATATTTATTTGTCAAAGTATTAGTAAGTCTGACACTGTTCTGGGTAAGGGACATACAGCTATGAATGAAGCAAAGCCTATCCTCTTAAAATATGTATTCTACAGAGTCTACCAGTATAGAGGGGAGCAAATCATATTGTATACTAGGTGATAAAGTTCACAAGGGTCTTTCACTCCCACCTGACCCTCATTAGGCTCCTCTGAGCATCTGCAGGCACCTGCTTCCCTTCCAGCAACAGCTGGTGGAGCAGGGCCATGCCACCGCTAAATTGTGGGAATTCCAGCCCTGCCCACCTCACCAACCTGCTTTCCAATATTCTGCCAGCCCAGTCAGCTCCAGCACTCTTCCCCAGCTCTCACCCAAATCATGGCTTTGGCTTTGACCCCCTTCTCTCAGATGTTCACACAGCTAGCTCCTTTTTGTTATCCAAATCTCTGCTCAAATATCCCCTCTTCATAGAGAGCTTCCTTGATCACATTATTAAAATGTGTGAAATGGGGGCACCTACCTGGGTGGCTCAGTGGGTTAAAGCCTCTGCCTTTGGCTCAGGTCATGATCTTAGGGTCCTGGGATCAAGCCCCATATTGGGCTCTCTGCTCAGCGGGGAGCCTGCTTCCCCCTCTCTCTCTGCCTGCCTCTCCTCCGCCTGTTCTCTCTGTTAAATAAATAAAATCTTAAAAAAAATACTGTTTAAAAAATGTGTGAAATGGATGAAAGGGAGTAGAAGGTACAGGCTTTCAGTTAGGGAATGAATAAGTCAGGGGGATGAAATGTACATCATGAGAATATAGTCAAGTGGTATTGTAATAGTGTTGTTGAGTAACAGATGATAGCTACACTTCTGGGGAGCACAGCATAAAGTATAGAGTTGTTTAATCACTATGTTGTGGCACCTGAAATGAATATAACTGTGTGTGTCAACTCCAATTAAAAATAGATTTATTTAAAACAAATAAAAATAAGAAGGAATTCCAAAAACTAAAGATGGATAGTAAAGTGTGTCCCCTTTTGCATCACATTTTCAAGTTCCGTTTTATTTACTTATTATCTGAAATTACTCTATGTCATTGTCACTTGATTACTATATATCTTCCAGACTAGATGCGAGCTTCCTAACAGAAGAGACCTTGTCTGTCTTGTTCACTGTAGCATCCAGCCAGCCCATGGAGTGGTGTGTGAGACAGTAGGCACTTGGGATATAGTTATTAAATGAGTGAAATGAAAGTCATTGCTACTGTACATTTCTTTTTCTGAGCCTGGCCCTTTGGATTGCCCTTTCTCATTCATAAGTGTGATTCTTATATCACTCCAGAAAAGAATAAAGTTGGAAAGAATCACACACATGGAGAAGGAAAGACTTGCATTGCTTGGATCAAATCATCATAAGATGAAGATCTTCACCTTTCCTTCCAAAATTGTCTACACTGCCAAACATTAGTCAATAAAATTTTAATTCAAGTGTTATACTCCATGGAAGTCTTCATTTTCCTAGGCAGAATTATACATTTCTTGTTTGATATCCCATAGCATATCATATTTATCTGCAGAGCAAAACCTATGTGATAGTGACAATGAAGTGAGAAAATACTAATTTCTAATTTGCTACTTTGGAGGACATGGGATAGCTAGAAGGAGTTATTAGTCAACAGGATACCTGTTTTCAAGTTTGCCTCCAAAAGTAAGTGACTACATCAAAGAGAATCAGAAGTTCCATCACTTTTAACACAAAGTACAGATCACTTAGCCCAAAGAGGAAATACTGTGAGAATATTTAAGTTAAAAAGACAGAGTCATGGCATCATTTCTAGAGTTTAGAAACAAGACAGGCTGGCTATGATACCAAAAGCATGAGAACAAAAAATGAATATATGTATATATTCATACTTACATGAATAATCATATATATGTGTGTGTGTATATATATATATATATATATATGGCTTCATCAGTATTTAAAACTTTGTTAGTCAACTTTGTTAGACATTGCCAAGAAAGTTTAAGTCAACTTATAGAATCGGAGAAGAAATTCGTGAATCATATCTGATAAAGCTTCTAGTATCCAGAATATATAAAGAACTCCTACAATTCAACAACAAAAAGACAAAAAACTTAATTGTAAAATGGGCAAAAGACTTGAATGGATGTTTCTTCAGAGAAGATGCACAAATGGCCAAACAAGCACACAAAAAGATACTCATCATTAGTCACTAGGAAAATGCAAATCAAAACCACAATGAGGTACCACTTCACACCCACTAGGGTGTCTTATAAACTTCTTAATGAAAAATAAATGTTGGCAAGGATGTGGAAAAACTGACACTCTTTTGCATTGCTGGTAAAAATGTAAAATATTGCAGTCACTATGGAAAAAAGTTTTACAGTTCCTCAAAGGTTAAACTTGGGTGGCTCAGTCAGTTGAGCATTTGCCTTGGGCTCACATCATGATCCCAGGGTCCTGGGATTGAGCCCTGGACTGGGATCCCTGATTGGTGAAGAGCCTGTTTCTCCCTCTCTCTATGTTGCTGTCTCTGCTTGTGTTCTTTCTCTCTCTTGCTCTCTCTCTCTGTCAAATATATAAATATTAAACTTGGAATTAACATATGACTCCCCAATTCTTCTCCCAGCCATATATGTATCTATCTCCAAAAGAATTGAAAGCAGAGACTCAAACCACCGCTTGTACACTTATGTTTATAGCAGCACTATTCATAATAGCTAAAGGGTGGGAATGGCCCAAATGTCCATCAATGGATGAATGCATAAACAGATTATGATACAAACATGAATTGAATATTATCCATCCATAAAAAGGAATGAAATTCTGGTATATGCTAAAATGTGAATGAACCTCCAAGACATTATGCTAAGAAAAGAAGTCAAACACAAATGACCACACATTGTATGATTTATTTATATGAAATCTCAAAAAAAAAAAAAAAAATCCGTGGGTCAAAATGTGGCTTGGTAGTTGCAAGCAGCATGGAGAGGTAAACAACAGAGAAACTAGCTAATAGGAAAGGGTCTTGCTTTGGGTCGATGGACATGCTTTGGAATCACATTGAGGTGGTGATTGCAATAAAATGTACTAAATGCTTCTGAAGTGTTCAGTTTAAAATTATTAATTTTCTGTTATGTGAATTCTTTTTAATCTTTTATGAAAGACACAGACAAGAAGCATTTAGGAGAATATATGAGTGAGTAAGAAGAAATCAATTAGTTCAAATTCAATACTTAAGACATGTCCATCAAGACCTTGATGTTGAAATGGCTCCTCTCTCAGGATCATGGAGACTGATGTCCAAACCAAAGCCCAAACTGGGCAAAGAAATTACTGGTCTTGCCTTATTTACCAGTACTACCGCCACCCACTCCAAGTTTTCTGATTTGTTGAATAACCATAGGAAAGAAGAAACATTTCAGAAATATTAAGGCAGGAGGAACCCAGATTGAAAGTGTGTCACCATTCTAGGGGCACCTGGGAGGTTCAGTGGGTTAAAGCCTCTGCCTTGGGCTCAGGTCTTGATCTCAGGGTCCTGGGATCGAGCCCTGCATCGGGCTCTCTGCTCAGTGGAAAGCCTGCTTCCCTGTCTCTCTGCCTGCCTCTCTGCCTACTTGTGATCTCTCTGTCAAATAAATAAATAAAATCTTAAAAAAAAAAAAAGAAAGAAAGAATGTCACCATTCTAAAAGGAGCACTTTCTCAGGTAAAGAGCTGCAGTCTGAGGCCAGGAAAGAAAGAGCTCTGGTGATAAGCATCTCACACTTCACTGGGAGAGAAAGTCAGAAAGCCAAATTGGAACAGGCTGAGAAAAAAAATTTTTTCTTACAAATACAAAAAATTTTATAATATATAAATATTATATATATAAAATATATAAATATTACATATAATATATAAATATATATAAAGTTTATATAGTGTACCTGTATATAAAGTATGTAGTATATATACTATATGTAAATCTTATATATATACTATATATTATATATAAAATATACTATATATAAGATTTATATATAGTATCTATATACTAATATATATGTAACGTGTGTGTGTGTATATATATATATGTATATATGATTTATATATAGTGCACCAAAGATATGTAGTATATATACTATTTATATATATAATATATAAAAATTTTTCTCTGTAGGATTACAGAGAAAATTAGGCTAGGAGCTATTCACATCACCCAAGTGAATACTCAGGTTTGGGTAGGTTCATAAGTATTATGATAGCATTATGAAGGAGGAGGAATTAGTCTTCAGCACATTTGATATGCTGAGAAGTCCATCATTGCTTCTATCCTAGGGCACTGTGGTTAAGTCCCTGCCTCCTATTTGCATGACAGGGTTAGGTCTGGTGGCATTCTCCTGATGTTGTTCCATGCTTAAAGACCCAGGAATTGATCTTCTGCAATGACACAGAAAGTTGATGAAGGAAATCCTGTGGAGCCATCTGTGGCCCACGTGCATGAAATCTTCACTTAGCCATTTCCTCTCTGGGATCTTGCCAAGTTTACAAGATGCTAATCAAGGAAACATGTTCTACTTCCCTTCTTTTCCTTTTTCCTTACCCCTTTTTTATTCCTCATGCCAGGAAAATCTTCTAGTTCCTGAAAAAATCTACCCATCCCTAATCTTACTTTTCTGTCAAAAGTACCTCTTTACCCTGATGTTTTTTTGCCTCCAACATAATTGTCTTTAATTAGTTTAGGTAATTAAAACTAAATATCAGGAGCACCTGGGTAGCTCAGTGGGTTAAAGCCTCTGCCTTCAGCTCAGGTCATGATCTCAGGGTCCTGGGATAGAGCCCCACATCGGGCTCTCTGCTCAGCGGGGAGCCTGCTTCCCCCTCTCCCTCCATCTGGCTTTCTGTTTACTTGTGATCTCTTTCTCTCTTTTAAATAAATAAATAAAATCCTTTAAAAAAAAAAACCCTAAATACCAGAGAATTTTGGTCTCTCCTACTTTAGTCTTGATGATATATCCATATGATTCAACAAACCCATTCAGCTAGAATTGGGGGTTGGGAAAAGATAACATGGAATTAAGAGGGAAAAAATAATAATTCAATAGTAACCTGTCATAATGTTTCAATTTTATTATCAATACTATAGAAAAATACTTTTACCAGCAACAAATGTTCGAGAATTTAAATAAAAATTATACATATGAGGTGTATATGATTGGTGTATTATGAGCTTATTAAATAATGGTCTTAGCATTAGAAGAAGTAATACAAGTAGTAATAGAAGTATGGTATAGTAATAAAGATAGTAGTGGGTGTATAAATTCCCCTTTAGCTAGACAATTAAGAATAGAAGTCAGTGGGGCACCTGGGAGGCTCAAGCAGTTAAGCATCTACCTTCAGCTCTGGTCATGATCACAAAGTCTTGGGATTGAGTCCTCTCTGCTCAGCGGGGAGCCTGTTTCTCCCTCTCCTCCCTGATAATGCTCTCTCTCTCACTATCTCAGTTTCTCTCTCTCTCTCTCTCAAATAAATAAATAAAATATCAGAAAAAAAATGGAATTCCATATCCCTATGGCAGTGAAGTAAGCCAAAAATTTGAATTCTCTGTTAATAATTCATTAAAAGAGGAAAACGAGAAGATATTTTTTCTTCAGGAATAAAAAAGTGAAAAATAATGATATTTAAATTACAATGAGATAGAGAAAGAAAACAAACTTCTATGAACTTAGGAAGATAAGGTATCTATTTATATATTAAAGAAGCCAGAAGAAAAAGAATTAAAAAGAAATAAAGAAGTCAGAAGGATAATTTAGGAAAAGGGTGACCTGCTCAATATGATGCAGAAGCAACAGCCTCTCTGACATAAAGCAAAAAATCTATCCCCGACTACACTGAATGAAAATACAGCCAAATAAAATGAAAGGACTAAGAAAAGAAAGGACTAAGAAAAATAAATCGTAAGAACAGAATAAAGATCTCCAGTTGGGTACTAGACAGTAAAATTAGCACTGCAGAAAATCGCTAGGGTGGAAGATATACTTTTGAATCTCTTTAAGAATCTAGAGAAGAAAAAGATCAAGATGAAGTAATTATAAGGAAAATGAAAGCAAGAACATAAAATAGATATAATTGTATTACAAAAATTCAAATAAAATAGCAAACTATGACAGTAGGTAAAGAAGCTACAATCAGAGATGTAATTGAAGAAAATGCGTCAGACAAAAATATGCCAACCACAGTGGCACATCTTTAAGCAAATATTATCTCAAGTCCTCATCCCGTGGCCTCATCCAGGTTACTTGTTTTTAATTCCAAAGATTAAAACAATATTATCTAGTAATCATGGGGAAAAAGTAAAAAATGGAGAACAAAATGATCCTTATATTTCTCAGTGCAGCACTAAGTTCCAGATCATAAAATGTTTGTAGAATTTTCAGAAAACAGGCTGAGAACTAAGAATTTTAAATAATTAATTTTTTAAAAAATTTTATTCAATCTATCTAAGCTAAAAGAAAAACCCCAGCTCACCCATTTTTCCCACTCCCCTACCCTCTACAACTGGTAACCACTTCTCTGTTCTCTGTATCTATGAGCTTGGTTTGTTGTTGTTTATAATTCACATATAAGAGAGATCATACAGTATTTTTCATTCTCTGCCTGACTTAACAGCACTTAGCATAGTGCCCTCAAGATCCACCATATTGTTGCAAATGGCAAGATTTCATTCTTACTTAAGCCTGAGTAACATTCTCCTATATATTATGTATATGTATATGTATATGTATATGTATATGTATATGTATATGTATATGTATGTATGTGTGTATATATATATATCTCCATATACATGTATGTATATGTGTGTGTGTGTGTGTGTATAATTCATCTATCAATGGACACTTAGGTTATTCATTTGTCTTGGCTGTTGTAAATAAGGCTACTATAAACACAGAGATGAATATATATCTTTTTGAGTTAGTGTTTTCATTTTCTTCATATAAATACCCATAATAGCATTGCTGGATCATACAGTAGTTCTATTTTTAATTTTTTGAGGGCCCACCATACTGTTTTCCACAGTGCTTGTACCAATTTACATTCCCACCAACAGTGCATGAGAGTTCCCTTTTCTCCACATCCTTACCAACACTTATTTCTTGTCTTTTTTATAACAACCATTCTAACAGGTATGAGATTATATCTTATTGTGGTTTTGATTTGCTTTTCACTGATAATTAATGATGCTGAGAATCTTTTCATTTATCTGTTGGCCATTTCTATGTTCTTTTTGCAAAAAGTCTACTCAGAACTTCTGCAGACTTTTTTAATTGGATTGTTCAGGTTTTTTATGTTTGTTTTTGCTATCAAATTATATGAATTATTTATGTATTTTGGATATTAGCCCTTCATGAGATATATGATTTAAAATTATTTTCTTCCATCCAGTAAGATGCCTTTTTATTTTGCTGATGGTTTCATTTGCTGTGCAGAACTTTTTAGTTTGATGTAATCTCACTTATTTTTAATTTTGTTACTCTTGCTTTGGGTTTCAAATTTAAAAAATCATTGCCAAGACCAATGTTAAGGAGCTTACCTTCTGTATTTTTGTCTAGTTTTATGGTTTTAGATCTTATATTTAAGTCTTTAACCCATTTTGAGTTAATTTTTGTGTACAGTGTAAGATGGTGAGCCAGTTTCATTATTTTGCATGAAACTATCCAATTTTCCCAACACCGTTTATTGGAAAGACTGTCCTTTCCCCATTCTTGGCTCTTTTGTCAGGAATGAGTTGTCCGTATATGTGTGAGTTACTTCTGGGTTTTCCATTCTGTTCTATTGATCTGTGTATCTGCTTTTCTGAAAATATTACGCTGTCTTGATTACTATAAATTTGTAATATAGTTTGATATCAAGACATGTGATGCCTCTAGCTTTGTTCTTTCTCAAGATTGCTTTGGCTATCCAGGTCTTTTGTGGTTCATACGAATGAAAAAATGAAGCCATTTGGTTCTGAACTATTGTTTGTTGGAAGGTTTTGGTTACTGATTAAATCTTCTTGCTAGTAGGTGGCCTACAATTTCCTTGTTATTCAGTTTTGGAAGATTGTGTGTTTCATATTCATTTCTTCTGGGTTGTCCAATTTGTTGGCATAAAATTGCTTATAGTAGTCTCTTATGGTCCTTTATATTTCTGAGGTATTAGTTACAACATCTCATTTCTGATTTTTTATTTGGGTCTTCTTTCTTTTTTTCTTGGTAAATGTAACTAAAGATTTGTCAATTTTGTTTATCTTTTCAAAGAACCAGCTATTTGTTTCATTGATCTTTTCTACTGTCTAATCTCTATTTCATTTATTTCTGACCTAACCTTTGTCATTTCCTTTCTTATACTAAATTTGGGCTTAAATTTTTTTATTCCAGTTCCTTGGGGTGTAAAGTTAGGTTTTTTTCTTTGAAATTACCCTTGATTTTTCCTTGTTTGTTTGGGTTTTTTTTTATTTGTTTGTTTTTTTGAGGTAGGCATTTATCGCTACGAATTTCCCTCTGATAACTATTTTTGCTACATCTCATAAATTTTGTTATGTTATATTTTCACTTTCATTTGCTTCAAGGTTTTTTTGATTTATCTTTTGACTTCTTCTTTGACCCACTGGTTGTTCAATAGCAAGTTATTTAATCTCCACATATTTGTGAATTTTCTAGTTTTCTTCCTTCTAGTCTCATACCCCCTGGTTGGAAAAGATTCTTTTTTTTTTCCCAATAAGTTTATTTTATTTTTTCAGTGTTACAAGATTAATTGTTCATACACCACACCCAGTGCTCCATGCAATACATGCCCTCCTCAATACCCACCACCAGGCTCGCCCAACCCCCAACCCCCTCCCCTCTAAAACCCTCAGTTTGTTGCTCAGAGTCCACAGTCTCTCATGGCTCATCGCCCCCTCTGATTTTCCCCCCCATTCACCCTTCCCTTACTTCTCAAAATGCCCTCCATGTTTTTCCTTATTCTTCACACCTAAATAAGACCATAAGATAATTGACTATCTCTGCTTGACTTATTTCACTCTGCATAATCTCTTCCAGTCCTGTCCATGTTGATACAAAAGTTGGGTATTCATCTTTTCTGATGGAGGCATAATATTCCATTGTATACATGTACCATATCTTCTTTATCCATTCATCTGTCAAAGGGCATCTTTAGCCATCAGGGAGATTCTAATAAAAGCTATACTGAGATACCACCGTACACCAGTTAGAATAGCCAAAATCAACAAGACAGCAAACAACAAATGTTGGAGAAGATATGGAGAAAGAGGAACCCTCTTACACTGTTGGTGGGAATGCAAGTTGGAAAAGATTCTTGATATGAATTCAATCTTGCTAAATTTACTGAGCCTTGTTTTGTGGACTAACATTATTGTTCTGGAGAATGTTCCACATGTACATTTAAAGAATATGATTCTGCTCTTTTGGGACAAAATGTTCTGTATGTATCTATTAAGTCCATCTGTTCTAATGTGTCATTTAAGTCCATTGTTTTCATATTGATTTTTTTATCTGGATGATCTCTCTTTGATGTAAATTGGGTATGATAGTCATCTGCTACTATTATATTGCTGTTTATTTCCTCCTTTAGATCTATTAATATTTGCCTTACTTATTTATTTAGGTGCTCTTATGTTGGGTACATAAACATTTACAGATATCACAAACTCTTATTGGGTTGGTTCCCTTATCACTATTTAATACTCTTCTTGGTTCCTTATTACAGTCTTTGTTTTCAAATCTATTTTGTCTGATCTGGTATAGCTACTTTGTTTCCATTTGCATGGATATCTTTTTCCATCCTTTCACTTTTAGTCTATGTGCAACCTAACATCTAAGATGTGTCTTTTATAGGCAGTATTTAGATGGATCTTATTTTTTATCCAGTCAGCTGGATCTATGTCTTTTGAGTTGAGAAGGAAGCCAGTTATTTGTTTAATTGACTTTAAGCATTATAATACATCTTAAATGTTATACATTTTTCCCTCTGACTTTTCCCTCTGACTGTTTTTAAGATATCATTGCCTTTGGTGTTTTATCATGTCATTATGATGCACTTACTTGGACATCTTTTTAAAAGGGAGTATCATGGGGCACCTGGGTGACTCAGTGGGTTAAAGCCTCTGCCTTCGGCTCAGGTCACGATCTCAGGGTCCTGGGATTGAGCCCCACGTCAGGCTCTCTGCTCAGCGGGGAGTCTGCTTCCCCCTCTACCTCTGCCTGCCTCTCTGCCTACTTGTGATCCCTCTGTATCAAATGAATAAATAAATAAATAAAATCTTTAAAAAAAAAAAGGAGTATCATATATGGCTAAGAGCATGAACTCAGGACCCAAATTGTTCCTGTAATGTCGCAATGATGAAAACTTGGGCATATTATTTATCAATTAGCTCACATGTTGTGAGGATAAATAGCTTATACATATAAATTGTTTAGAATTCTGTCTGGCTTGTGTTGAACATTTTCTCCTTCTTTGTTTGTTTTAATCTTTTTTTTTTCTTGCTTGTGACTCATTGAACTTCCTGATTCTAAGATTCACTATCTTTCAACATTTATACATTTAAATATTCATACTTCCTCATTCTTTCTGTGATATCTTACAACATTGACTAGACTTTATTGGAGTGTTTCATTCTATCTTACAAGTCTCTTAATGTCTTATTTTTCAAATAGTTTTTCCGGTCTACTAATTCTTTCTACAACTATTTCTAATTTACTCTTTGAGTAGTTCTTTCAGTTTCTAATTTCTAAAGAGATTTTGGTAGTCTCTTTTTTCAGCCATACTTTTATACTTCCTTTTTTAAAGACATGCTAAACATATTGCTTTATTTTTTTATCAGATAATTCTAACATCTGGTGACTAAATATCTGATTCTATAGTTTTTTGTTTAGTATAATTTTCACTCAGATAGCTTGGTTTCTCCTATGTCCACACATACTTCCTAGAATGTCACCTGTGGGAATTCCCTGTGATTAGTTAGCTGCATTCTCCAGAGAGAATTTGCTTTTGCTTCCTCTGGGTTTGGTTAAAGCCTGAGATTAAGATTCAGTATGATATGCTGCCTTGATATCTGAAAACTGGAGGGCCTCAAATAGCCTATGTACAACTCTCCTTCCCTCCTCTACTCCTCTGGATAAGGTCCTCTAGCGAAACAACTCTACTTATCATGGAGACCAGGCACAGTGTCTGCTTATCTCTAAATAGTAAGTTTTAGTTTCCTGACAGGCTACATAATTATGCAAACAAGCCAATCACTCCTCCCACAGGAATCAGGAGTCATCCTAGCCCCTTAATACTAAAGACATTGATTCTCACAGCCCTTACTTTTCATTCTGTTTGCAAATGTAACAATATAACCCTGTATGATGTATCCTCTTCCCCGAGGCCATGAGTATATATGATTACTAAATTGTTGTCCCTCTTTTCTGTCCAGTGATGAGTGCCCTGTGTTGGGCCATCCTCATATCCCTAGGGCACGAAATCCTCCCTCACCAATAGGATGAAGGGGAGGCAAATAAACATATAGCTCTGAGGTCATGACCAACATATTACACTTCAACTAAGTTTCTATCTTGAGAGTTTGGATACCTATCTTATAATGTAAAATCAGGCCTCAACCCCAAGTAAGTGTAAAGCACAGTTTATACCCTCTTTCTAAATAGTTCTTTTTCTTTCTCATTCTTTTTCTTCTTTACCCAGAGTCAAAGATAAGAGACACACACACACACCATCTTTCTAGGGAGTGTTTTTGCTGTCTATGATGGGACTGGGGGGGCTGGAGATCCCTTAACAATTCTTCTTTGTAGGTGAATTTCTCCAATTTGACTTTTAGCCCTGTTCAGTCCTGTGGTTTATTTCCTACCCCCTACACACAGAAGTTATCGAATCCATTCAAAGCTACTCCCAAGTGAAACACTAATGCTTGTGCTTACTTACTACACAGTTTCTCCCTTTCTTATCCTTTCAGCAAAATGTAATTTTTTAATAATTTTATCATTTTTTAATTTTAATTCCAGTATAGCAAAACATAATTCTTTCCCCACATACATTAAAAATATTTTTGTTCATGGGTTGCCTGGGTGGTAAGCATTGGACTCTTGGTTTCAGCTCAAGTCATGATCTCATAGGTCATGGGATCACACTCTGTAGGGAGTCATGGGAGTGCACTGTCTGGGGAGTTTGCTTGGATTCTCTCTCTCCTTTTCTCTCTGCCCCTCCTCCCACTCTCTCTCCTAAAGTAAACAAATCAATCTTTTAAAAAATTAACATCTTAAAAAATATTTTTGCTCATGTATGTTATACAGATGCACCTTTTTTTTTTTTTTGGTTATACGAGTTTTCTAAACATTATTCTCTCTCTTTCTTCCCTACTTCCTTGCTCCTTTCCTCCACTACCTCTCTCTTTCTCACACACATGCACACACACACACACAATTTATAAAACTCGAACCTTTCTGCATGTCATTATGTATTCCCCAAGCATGTGATTGTATTGGCTCCGGAACATTTAATCATAGAAATGTAGATAATTTGGCTAATTTCTACTTTCAGACATTAAGATTTCAGAAATATTAATATTTTTACAGCTATAAACAGTGCAGCAACTCATATCCTTGTATAAAAATCTTTGTATCTTTGATTATTTCCTTAGAATAGATTCTTGGATGGGTTATTATCCTGACAAAGGGTATGAACTCTTTTAGGGCTCTTGATGGATTTTGCCAAATTGCTTTTTAGAAAGGTTGTAGCAATTTACAATTCAGTGCAGTGTGTGATAGGTGAAAAGTGCTGTCTCTTCGGTGATTTAATGTGCATTTCCTGATTACTCGTGAGGTTAGACATTAACTGAATACACTATATGTTTAACCAATTCCCTTGTAAGAGTATCAGGTGATTTTAATTATCCCATTTGAAGCTTTGTTCTTCACTCAAAATATTTGTGCATCTTCTTCTAAGCATAACGCTGTGCTATAACTAAAGATTAGTTCAACAGCCCAGCATACTTCAATACCCATGGAATAACTGGCATACAAGGGAACAATTATGTAATGATGCAAGGAAATGTAGCGGCAAATGAAGGCTTCTGCTCAACAAACCCACTGCTGTACAAAAGCAAAGATCCTTCTTTCACTGTTTTAAATAATCAAAACGAGGCTTAATATAATTTCATGCTTTCTATTGAAAAGGAAAATACCATATTCAAATCTGACTTTAAATGATTTTTAATTTAGCTATTTTGCAGCTAATATTGTTCTTCCACCCCAGGGGTATTTTGGAATGATTCAACATGTCTATTTTCTGTACCAACATCTTGCTCAAACCCACTGCTTGTTTCCATTATCTCTGGAAAGGGATCTGCTAATTGTCACCTAAAGGAATTCTAAGATATTATTTAACAAACTATTACAATTTAATATGATGATAGTAAAACCATCTGCTTTTCTCTTAGTTTTATAAATCATAGTCTTTGGAAATTAACTCTTTCCTTCTAAAAATATTCTTTCCATGTGAAACATCCCTTGGAACAGTCATTTGTCTTTTTGTTACATTATTATCCATTAACAATCTTTCTTCTTAGTGAAGGCCACTCGTGAAAATATGGACATCTCAATGAAATTTTGTGATATCCCCACCAGGATGTTCCTTTAAATCCTAGATAAAAAGCTTTACATCTCTTCATTCCCTTGATATCCAGAAACAGAGGGTCAGTTGGTCATGGACGCCTCTGGCAAGAATAAAAACATGTGCACGCATCTCATTTGCACCAAACAACAAAAGAGAAATATATATGTTTCCATTTGAAATAATACAACTAGGTAAAATCTAATACAGGAAAAAAGTAGACTGTGTATCAAGCAGCTCTTTTACTGAGAGAATAATTTTTGTTTTATCATGAAAATTTTTACACTGTTTTCTGGGTGCACTGGCTTCATGAAGAGTCTGTTTGCATTCAATGTTGCCAGAACTAAGAAGTGCTTTGCCTAATCTCCATTGCTATAGGCTTAATCCTGGTAGATGTGATGGGTAAATGATGTACCAATTGAGTACATCATTTATGGCAATTTTAAAGAAAACTGTATCTTTATTTAAAGTGGGAAAGGGGAGCACCTGGGTGGCTCAGGTGAATAAGCGTCCAACTCTTGATTTCAGCTTTGGTCATGATATCAAGCCCCATGTCAGACTCTGGGCTGAGTATGGAGCCTGCTTACATTTCTCTCTCTCTGTCCCTCACACCCCTGACCCCCACCTGTGTTCTCTCTCTCAAATAAATAAATAAATCTTAAAAAAAAAAAAAATGAAGGGAGAAAGAGAAAGAAAAGAGAAGAAAGGGAGGTAGGGACAGAAACAGAGAAAGAAGGAAGAATCTACAGGGTGGCCAGGCAATGCTCTGTTTTCAGTTGCATTTGACTGTCCATCTGCAGTCAGCTTTGCTGATCTTGGCTGGTCTCTTCAGCATGGTAGCCTGAGCTTGCTCTCATAGTGGAAGAACAGCTAAAGTTAAAAAAAAAAAAAGGTGCGTGTGAGGCCTCTCAAACCAGCATACTATAGTCTCTTCCATTTCTAGTGTCCAAAGCAAATTCCTATATTAATCTGACCTTAACAAATAGGGAAATGGACTGCACCTCCTGATAGGAAAATCTGCAAAGTTTTGTTTCAAAGGGTATGGATAAAAGAAAAGAGAAAATTGGGGCTATTTTTGAAATCCAACTACTAAAATGATAACAATTGTCTAAAATAAAGTTGCATATATTATTCCTCCCAATTTTTCCTTAAGTTTATCACATCCTACAATGTAATTTTAATAATAACAAATCATGCCGTATTTACCTCTGTCTGTTATGTAAATAAGTTTATTGATAAACAACTTCTGGGTCAATATATATAGCTAGATCATTCCTTTAATGTCTCCACAAGGCTTCATAACTCAGTATATCATTATTTAAGCATTTCCTATGGGTGAAAATACACTCAACTTTTCTTATTGCAAGTATATCTCTACGAGCACATCTTTGTATACTCAGGATTTTAGATATAAAAGTTTGTTTCCTAGAAAGGTGATTTCTAGTTCAAAGGATGGCTATTCTTTCATTTTACTGGAGTAAATTTATTTTATAGAAAAGAGCTATTTTGGGTAATATATCTGTCAAAGTAATTAATGACAGTTGTTGAAACAAAGAACCCCAAAGTATAGCCACTTAACATAAAGAAAGTCAGATATGGGTCAGGCAGTCATCTTGGATAGCTCTCTACCACAGGGCTACTAAGGAACCCCAGCTCCTTCCTTCCACCATGTGCTTTTGCCACCTCAGAGACTGACCTTTGAATTTCTTCACCAGATCCTCTGCATTCAACAAGATGCCAAGAAGATACAGTGCTAGGGTAAGGAGATAATGGGAAATATTTTAAGACCAAGGTTTGGTGTGTCTTAATTTCTTCCATTGCTATTTCTCTGGCCAAAACTCAATCACATAGCCTCAATCTAAGTACAAGGGAAGCTGGGAAATGCAGTCTTCTTATGTGCTCAGGACTAGGAACCATACTGAAGAACATCTGGTCAGCTTGTGTCTCATGATATATTTTCTGTATGTGATATTTCTATTATGTCATTATTATTCAAAAATCCTGAAAAACTCAAAAAGGAAAATATCTTGCATAATTCCAGACCTTTTAAAATTGTACAAAGAAGCAAATGCTCCTTATCCATCTCATCCCAAACCTAGAGGTAAACTTTATTAACATTTTAGAGTTTATCCTAGTTTGTTTCTGAAATATGCATCTATTTATCAAGTATCTACCTGTCTATACTTGTTACATGTTATATGTTAGGGGCTGAATTGTGTCCCCCAAATTCATATGTTAAAATGCTCAAGCAGTCTCAAAATGTGACTGTTTTTGAGATAAAGTCTTTAAAGGCGTGATTAAAGTAAAAAGAGATCATTAGGGTGGGCCTTAATGCAATAAGATCGGTGGCCTTATAAAGAAGAGGAAATTAGGATAAAGACAGGCATAGAGGGAAGCCAGTGCAGACACAGGAAGAAGAAGGCATTTATGAGCCAAGGAAGGAGGCCACAGAAGAAGCCAATCCTGCTGATACCTTGATTTCAGATTTTTAGTTTCCGGAATTAGGAAAAAATAAACTTCTGCTGTTTAAGCCATCCAGGCTTTGGTACTTTGTTATGGCAGCCCTAGGAGACAAATACACTTGACATAATTGCACATAAATTATATGCTTTCAAACTCCTTCACATTCCCCATTGTACATAAACCTCCCCCCATCCCACTTTTTTTTTTTTTTTGGCTGCAAATAAATCTTTTTAAGTTTTTGCCTATATATTTTTTAAAGCAGTGATTTTCATTTACATTTCTCAGTTTTTAGTGAGAATTAGACTTTTTTCCACGTTACTATTTGCTTATTTGCATGTTTCCTTCTGTAAATTCACTATTTGTGCCATTTATCTATTTTTAAAATCATTTTATTCCCTTTATTTCTGATGTGAAGACATCTGTATGTTATAGATAGCAACACTTCGTTGCATAAATTGTGAAGATTTTTCTCCCTATCTGCCATTGGTATTTGGACTTGATTTATGGGAATGCTTTGATTTATAGAGTCTTTCCATTTTGTTATTTCTTCATGAGCCTCTATTCGTTAGACATCATGCTAGTTGTGGTGGGATATAGCATAATAAGCATGTCAGAATCTCTATCCTCAAGAAGATTATAGTCTGTCGGTTAGTTGAGATAGATACATAAATATGCAGAATACATAGCAGCATAGGGAAGACATCATAAAAGAACGCACATGCTGAGGCAAGAAGATGAAGAAAGACTTTACCAAGAGACCATTCATGGAGCATCTTGAAACGTGAGGTGAGCCAAAAAAGCAGGTCTAACTAGTATCCAAGATCCGTTTATTAAAGTCTTCCGCTCACACAGTCTGAAATAGCTACTTTAAGAGTATTCCTTTATTTGTTTGGCTGCTGACGTTTAAGAGTAGCGAGGTAGAGGGAAGTGTGGAAATAGTTGGCAAGAAAAAGCGAGAAAGAGAACGGGCTTCCCCTTATGCTTCTAGAGAAACTCAGAGCAGAGTAGTTTCAGCAAGGTGGCGGAGGAATGAAGGAGGAAATGACGTCAGGGCTGGCGTTTGGGCTCCACCTCCTCCGAAGCAGGGAAGGAACTGGGGGCTCTCACCAGTTTTGAACAACTTCCTGGGCTTTGTTGGTACAGCTCAGGAGTACTCAGTGTATTAAGTGCAAACATGTCCATGTACTCTGAAGGCACCGTGAGTCACGTGTGGCCATGCCTATGAGAAAGCAGTTTGCATAGTAAAAGAGGGGGCATGTGCAGAGGCGCCATGCCTGAGCTGAAATCCTGGTTATCACTTTCCTACTCTGGGACTTCCCTACGTGGTGACTTTACCTCTCTGTGTCCCATGTTCTCCTCTGATGAATTGATATTAATAAGAGAGCCTCCCTCGTGGTGTAAGAAGTCGAGTGGGATAATACAATGTAAGGAATTTAAACCCGTGCCTAGGCTAAGGGCTCAATACATAGAATTATTATCTTACAGTCATTGTCAATCTGCCTACCAGAAAGCATACTGTGTCTTCTTATTAGCATCCTTGTTGTACAGATAGGGAAACTGAGCATCAAAAGATGAATCCACTCCACAAAGTCTGGCAGATAGCATAACTTGTATGTACAAGACCCAAGATGGTTGGGTCCAAGAACAAGGGTTTGTAATCCGCAATTTTTTCTACTCCTTGGCAGAAGTTGTTGCTTGCATTAGGGTAGTTTCAACCTAAGGACAGCAAAGCCAAATAGTGTCATCTAAAAAAGAAGAGGTAAAAAGAGGCTTATTTAATTATCCAGGCTTATTTAATTATCCAGATAAATGAAACCTTAGAACTACACATTATTTGGTGCCCATAGACCAAATATAAGGGCAGATTTACTTGCTGAAGTTTTCTTGTGATCTTTGTTGGCCTGGAGCAGGAGGCCAACATTCCTCCAAATAGCCAGGGAGCTAGCACTTTATGCACATTGGAACTGGACCCTTCAGAAGGCAGCCAACAAAGGCAACAGCCAGCAAAGTTGGGAGTTTTCCTTTCTGTACAATTCTTTTTCTGTCTGATCACTTGGCAATGGGAATTATTTAATCTGATTTGTAGTCTCTATATCCTGCCAGAGCATCACATTCTCAAAATATTTTAGAAAATATTTTAGAAAAGAAATTTTACACTGCCTATACAGTAGAATACCTACAAGATATTCTCAACGGAGAGGCTGTTGCACTGAAAGGGAGGTCTCGGCCAAGAAGATAGCGGAGAACTGCCCATGGCTTTGAAACTCACTTGGGAAAAGTCAACTCAACTTCAAAGAAGGAAGAGTTGCAGGCAGCTCAGGTGAATTTTGACACAGTTGTTAAAGGACATTGCAGAAAGAGACTCTGCCACTCCTGTTTCCCAGAAAAACCCCAGCCATGAAAGAAAAAGAATTCAAAGTTATCCCCAAATGCAGAAGGACATTCTGTGTCTCCACATCATTTCAGCCAGTTCTTCCTCAGATTCTAAAATTGAATACAACAGTGCTTTCAATTAGAATAAGCAGTCACTTTATGTGGGGACAGATTAAGTTAGTGTTAGTTTTTAGACTCCCTTTTTGGATTTTCAGATCTCAATCCTGAGATGAAAGATGCTTTGTAGTTCCCTTACTCTTCCAACTTCTTGAAGCCTAAAGATCCAGAATAAACCACTGAGGTCTAAGCCAGGTCTATTACAAACCCCACATCCTTGGCTTTAAACCCATCTTTGGGGGCACCTGGGTGGCTCAGTGGGTTAAAGCCCCTGCCTTTAGCTCAGGTCATGCTCTCAGGGTCCTGGGATCGAGTCCCACATCAGGCTCTCTACTCAGCAGGGAGCCTCCTTCCCCCTCTCTCTCTCTGCTTGCCTCTCTGCCTACTTGTGATCTCTCTCTGTCAAATAAATAAATAAAAAATAAAATAAAAAACCCACCTTTCCACCTTGGAGCCATTGATGACCGCTCAAGAGTCTAGGTCTTCAAGTCAGGGATGCTCTATCCAATAGTATACAGTAAATGTCATTGCATCTCTATATCTCTACATCTGTATCTTATACATCCTGAAAAAAAAATGCAGATAGACAATGGATGATGAGTCATAATAAATTTATTAAAGGAGGGGCGCCTGGGTGGCTCAGTCGTTAGGCGTCTGCCTTCGGCCCAGGTCAGATCCCAGGGAGCCCGCATCGGGCTCCCTGCTCCGCGGGAAGCCTGCTTCTCCCACTACCATTCCCTCTGCTTGTGTTCCCTCTCTCGCTGTGTTTCTCTCTGTCAAATAAATAAAAAAAATCTTTAAAAAAAATAAATAAATAAATAAATAAATTTATTAAAGGAATGCTCTTTAAAGGTATATATACCTACTCTTTGAAACTAATGTCACAGAAAGAATAAAATCTTTTTTTTTTTTTTTCACACACTGTTAAGGAGAAAACGTTCGGTCTTATTACGACAATTTTTAGGTTTTAGTGATTACAGCTAAACTACATAGCTAGACCAACAACCTTGCAATGCATATTCTGTTTATTATTGGAGAGGCAACAAAGTCCTGCAATTTAAAGTGTAGTAAACTGTCGTGTTCAAATCCTGGCTATACCGCTTCCTGTGATTATGAACTTGTTAGAATTATTTTGTCAACACACATTGAAGAGAAATTATTTGAACTCCATTCAACTCAACAAATAATTACTGAATACTTCTTATGTTTCAGAAATTGTGCTTGGCATTGTAGAGCCTCAGAGCTGAACAGGACATGGGAGGACTGCCCCAACAACTTATGGAGAAAAGAGAATAACAGGATCCTACGCAACCACACACACCCCACACCCCACACACTATATAACTCTAACATAAGGTGAAATGTATGAAGTCCTATGAAAGAATGAAAGAATCACCAATAATTGTTCAGGGAAGGAGAATGAGGAAAGTCCAGATGGGATAGGAAGAACCAGGAGGAGTTTCAGAAGAGAGAGACGGTAGTGGTGGTGGTAGGAGGAAGTGGAAGGCAGGGCTAGGCCTTGCCTAAGAACAAACACATAGGAGCTAGAAAAAGACAGGTTATGCTAAAAGAATATGAAGTGATCTGCTCTGTTAGATACACAAACACTGAGAGAATTAAGACTAGAATTTAATATATTAGAGATATGGAAGGCTGGATGTGGAGTCCTTACTGAACTCCAAAAGCAATAAAAATGGGCAATATTCACTGATATGCACCAAGTGCCTCTGGAAGCTTCTAGAAAGAGATGAAATACTGACTTAAACTCTAGATGCAAAGATACTAAATCAATAGGAAGCAACATTATGAGTTTTCTTATGTGAAAATAGCAGATTAAACTTTGAATGGAAATTTATAAATTAATTTACAATTTTTAAGAATGTGTTGGAACTTTATCACATTTTACCAAGAGGCAGCCTCTCTGAAAGACCTTTCTTGCAGGAATTGAAATAATTAAATTGAAGATTCAGTGTACCTTTTCAATCATTTTATTAAAAAGCTCATTCTGGTTTTCTCTGAGGGAGAGATAAACCACCGCTTAAGGAAGTGGCTAAATCTTTTTTAAACTACTGTATTCACCATAAAATATATGACACTATTCCCAAATAACACCTAATAGAAGCTGGTCACATCAAAATCAGAAAAGAATTTGCCCTTTCAAAATGAGTTTTTTGTGCTTGTCTTTAAAGCAGATGTTAGAAGTACAAGGGTGATTGAGATATAATCTAGAATGAGAGAAGAAGAGCTTATAAACAAATCCTTACAACACGGTAATGAAAGACTCTACAGTGTGCCTGTGGTGGGGGAGGAGGGCTTAGCACAGCTTGACTGAAGGAATATTTAAGTCTTGAAGGTAATAGGAGCTATCATGTGAGTATGTGCTAGGGAGCGTGTTCTCTCTAGACTGAGGGAACCGTAGGTGCAAATGCTTGAAATTAAGATGAGCACAAGTAGCTAATTGCTGGAGAGCAAATGGTTTGATGTGTTTGGGTATCAGAAAAGCTGTCAGAGGCATTTAAGTGGGGCAATGGTGTGTTCCAAGTGCCTGCGAGGTTGACAGTCATGGCAGGTGCGTAAATTGTAGGTAAGAAGAATCGGTAAAAGACTCGGTAAAAGCAATAGTCCAGATGAGAAATGACAAAAGATGAGACATATAGTTAACTATGGGATTGAGTGTAACTCTTAAATGAGATATGCATTCCAAGAGAAAACTATATGTGTATTGCATTTATCAAGGTTTATGTGTGTATTTAAGATTTTATTTATTAAAAAAAGATTTTATTTATTTATTTGAAAGAGTGAGAGAGAGATAACAAGAGAGCATGCGTAGGGGGCAGAGGCAGAGGGAGATGGGGAGCAGAGAGCCGATCTCGGACTGAGGGCTTGATTCCAGGACCCTGGGATCATGACATGACCAGAAGGCAGACACTAGAGCAACCCAGTCACCTGCGATTTATGTATGTTATGTATTTACATGTATTATCAGTTCCAATGGCTGAAGAAATACGGCCAGATATAGCTGATAGATGGATGGAAATAGGCACCTGGGAGTCAGAAAATAGAAAAGGGACATTGATTAGACAGGGATTAGAAAAATAAGTTGTAGCTGGAGCTATGAAAGGAGATAATCATTAAGGAGAGGGTATAGAAAAGCTTTTGTGGCCCTGGAACCCCACACTCTGTCTGGCAATGAGTGAGCACTCAAGTGGTATTTGTTCTGTGGATGATTGAGTGAGTGAGAAAACAGATGAGTGTCCACCAGTCTCTCCCAGAATATTCCTCCTTGGAATCTAGGACTCCATGTTCCCTTGCTTTCTCTTATCTCTGTTTCTTGTCATGCTGCTCTACCTGTTTGTTCTCTTCATGGAGATGCTCCCCAGTTGTCTATCTAGAAAAACAAATATAAGACAGGATCCCTTCACTTAAAGACTTCAGTCTAACAAGGAACCAATTTATAAAGCCCCAAGAAAGTCAAGAAATGTGAGAAATAAATTGAGATCAGGAATCATTTTAAGAAGTTTAATAACAATAGGCTGGGAGATAATAGAGCCATATCTGGAGTGGGGCAATGTCAAAAGTCATTTTGTTGGGGGAAAGGGGCTCAGGGCATGAAAAAGTTGGCCAAGAACCCGACAAAGCATAACAAATATTGTCTTTGACCTCAAGGAGCTAATTGTTTATTACAGAAAACAGACACGTAAATTGACCAGGAAGGTAGAGTGTGATAGATGTTATGACCAGCCTGGAATGTGTCAGTTGGAGATTCTGCAGTGCTATCCTGAGGAGAATAATGATCTGATGCCTGATCAGAATCTAAAAGAGAAATAGGACCTCTGCATGCAGATACCAAGAGGAAGGGGATGCTGGGTAGAGGAAACAGTGGGAACAAAGGCAGAAGAATATTAAAAACATAAGTGTTACAAGTCATTTGTCATTTTTTCCCAGCATGTGGAATATGTTTTCATTTCATTAACAATGACTTCTGAAAAGCAAGGTTTTAATTTTTTTAAAATTCAATTTATCAAATTGCATTTTGTGTCCTAAAGAAGTTTTGTGTAATCCAAGTCATGATTTTATCCTATATTTTCTTATATTATCTGTATGGTTTTAGCTTTTAAATTTAGGTCTCTGTTTAGAGTTAACTTTTGCATATGATGTGAAGTAAGAGTTTATTTTTGCATTAAGGTATCTAATTGTTCCAGCAGAATTTGTTGAAAAACATTTTGCCATTGAATTATCTTGTCACTTTTGTTGAAAATCAATTAACTATGTATTTACAGGTCTATTTCCAGACTTCTCTTTTGTTCAATTAATTTATATGCCAATATCATGTGGTCTTTATTACTGTAGTTTTACTGTAAGTCTTAAAATCAGATGGTACAATTTTTTCTAAGTTTATTCTTTTCCAAAATTGTTTTGGTCCCTTGCATTTCCATAAAAATGTTAAAGTAAGCCTCTTACTTTCAATTTTAAAAAAAGCCTAAAGCTTTTATTAGGATTTCATTGAATCTATAGATTATCTTGAGCAGAGCGATATCTTAATTATATTAAGGCCTTTGT
>CM053606.1:101400615-101485615 GCA_028646535.1 Procyon lotor | reverse complement strand
GCACTGTTTAATCACTGAGTATAAATTAGTGAACAAAAAGATAAGGTATGTCCCTGTTCTCAAGGAGTTCAAGATCTGAGGAGGGGGTGGGGGGGAGGGGGGCTTGTAGGAGTGGGAGAGACATTTCAAAAGATAAACAAACCAATGGGATAACTTCCAAGCATACGAATCTATGAAGAATGCCAAGCTAGGTGTTAAGGATAGAGACTCAAGTGTGGGGACATTTTAGATTGGATGGTCAAGAAAGGCCACTCTCTGAGGAGGTGACATTTAGATGAAGAACTGAATAACAATGAGACAGCTTCAAGGAAGACTGTGCCAGCCTGAAAGAGCAGGATGGTGGCAACCATGAGGTCAGAATATGCTTGGCTGGTGTGAGGAACATTAAAAATAAATAAAGACACCAGAGAAAATTACAAAATGAGGTTGGAGAGATGAACAAGGGCAGGAAAATGCATGGCCTTGCATTTCACAAGATGAAATTAGATTTTCCCTGCTGAGTATAGTGGGAAGAACTGGAAGGTTGTATGCAAAACAGTGACATGCTCTGCTTTGTGTTTTCCCTCTCATCTTCTAGGTGGACTAGGCATGTCAACAACTTTCATGGCCAGGAGTCCATGAAAAAGGAAAGGGACAAGTTAGGAAGTTTCTGGAGCAATCCAGGTGGGCTGCTCTCCCAGGATGTCTAAAGGAGGGTTTTCAGAGAGGGAGGGAAAAAGAAGCAGATAGGGGTGAAGGGGAAAAAATGTGGGATCAGAGATGACTTCGAGGATGTTGCCTTTAGCTACTCAACATATCCTTCCGAGATATTGGGGAAGGCATAATTTAAGGGGAAAATCTAGAGTTATCTTATGGTAGCTTTAATTTAATTTAATCTTGGGGGTACAGTCACTTTAATTTTATAAGAGGAGCTGTAACATGGTAAAATCAAATCATCAAAATAAGATGGAAATCACTTACTATTTTTAGTAACTCTATGAATATTCTTTTCAGCACTTGCACTGTGGATTCCTCTGAACCTTTGCATGTGCCATCGGCTCAGTATACATCGCTCTTCTCGATGTCTCGCCCTTTAGCTAATTTCTACACTTTCCTCAGTAATAACAAAAGCTAACCCTTACAATTGCTTAGTCAGTGCTAGGTATGCTGCTAGGTGCTTAGATGACATTATTTCCTTTAGAAATCTCCCCAAATCCTATAAGGTAAATGGTATTCCAATTTTCTATTGGAAACCAAGGCTAAGAGAAGTGAAGATTCAGTTTGGATGTCTGTTCCAAGAAGCGTGTACTGATCACAAGGGACAATGAGGCCCTTTCTCTTTATGTGCTGGCCATGTCCCATTGTAAGTCTATAGAAGATGTAGAACATGGCCCCCAAATTGTTGGACTTTTCCCCCTATGGGATCCTTGAATGCAGAGATCACATCTAGTAAAAACCAAAACAAACAAACAAACAAAAGACACTTGCTAAAAATGAACTCTCCAAAGGGGTTACAAGGGGCTGGTAGAAGGAACAATGGGGAGTCATTATTTAATGAGGACAGAGTTTTGGTTTGGAACAATGAAAATGTTCTCGAGAAGAATGGTGGTGATGGCTGCAATGTGAATGTACTTAATGTCACTGAACCATACACTTAAAAATAGTCCAAGTGGTAACTTTTATGTTATGTGTCATTTTACCACGATTTAAAGAAGAAACTAGGCCTGGTCACTACTCCTGCAAGAAAGAAGGGATCTATTGGAATTTATCCCATACATGAACATACACGTTTGCTGAGACTTGAGTTAGAAGGAGTGTCTTCGGTAGAGTGAGATGGTCTTACAGAATCAGGGCAAGTCATCATTACATATGCAATCGCTCCACCATGTCAGAGGAAGAAAACGATTTAGGGTTTGGGATATACATAAAGATGGCACTCAAAGAAGATTGTCTAGCCTCTTGAAATATTCGTTCCAGAGAGTATATCTTCAAAAAAAAAAAAAAAACAGAGAGTATATCTTCTCATAGCCAGGAGAACAGGGTGGAATGGCCTCACTGATGGCAGTTGGTTAGCCCACCTCAAATTATTTCCATAGTCATTTCTTAGTGGCTGTGCCCTTTCAGCCTGAAAATCCCCTGGAATCCTCTGGGAAGCAGACTAAAAGCAAATGTAGCCAAACAAAAATCTCAAGTGCCCAAGATGTTGATTTGCACGCGTACCAGCTACAAAGGGACCTTACCACCGGCTGTCGGAACTGCTTGTTCTAGTCTGATGGACAGAGGCCCGATTCTGGAAAACACTTCCCGCAATGCCCAGGAGTTCTTCATGGTCTCCCATCCAATTACTTATCCCTCGCAGCTCAAGAGATTGTTATCTGTCTCGCAGTTTAAAGACAGAACGGCTGCCAACAGGCCAAAACGATCATTAATAAGTTAACTGTTACCAGATAAGATTGAAATCTATGCCGGTCCTATTTTAAAGTAATCTCTACTATAATTACTACACCAAGTGCTGCCAAGATGCAGACTCTGACGTGGGAGTGAGGCAACATGAAGGTTCATCTACGCACCGAGCAACAGGTGCGCACAGCGTCCCCTGTGTACCCTGACCCAGCCCCCACCCCCACCCCCCCACCACAAGCAACAAATAATGCTTGACATGTATTAAATATGAAACCAATACTTGACACAGCTTTCAGCCCCCTTAAAAATGAAAACAGAATGGCTTGGTTCTATTGGTTGGTGTGATGCTATCATCTAAGAAGATGGGCCCATTGTCGAGTGTAGAAAGTAGGGAAGTCCAACTAAAGAGGCCCCCTGTCCCCTTCCCCCAACCTGAGCAAATCTAAGGATGGATTCCTGACCAGCAGCCCGCCTCAACTCCAGCAATCCACCGTCACTGCAGTTTTGCATCTGGACTTTTAGAGCCAGAGAAGAAAACAGCCAGCTGGAGACAGAAAAGCTGGTAAGAGTTACAACAACAAATCTGTGTTTGGCACTGATTATGTGCCAAACACCACTGCCCCAAGGGCTTCCAAATATGAACTCGCTTTATCTGTGCAACTCTAAGAGGTAGGAATGGTTATTATCCCCATTTATAGGGGATATAGATGGACACATGTAGACACACAGAGGTGAAGAACCAGCTCTGAGTCTCACAATCAGTAAGTAGTAGAGAAGAGGGGAGGGAGGAGGGAGAGGAGGGACAGCAGTAGGAGGTAGGAGGAAGGGGGGACTGAGATGAGGGACAACAGGGAAGAGTTTCAGCAGACAGAGGGAAGGAGCAGCATGCCCTCACTACTAACAGTACCCTCCCATCATCAATGCTTGTCCTCAATATCATTTCATGGACCCTACAGTATCCTTTCCTGGCCCACTCTAGTACTGAGTAATTACCTGCCAAACTGGATTTTAACTGATAAAGTAATAAATGAGTATGTTAAACTTGTCAGATAATAGTAAAAGAAAATACAGTAAAAAACACATTCCTCCCACCCTGGACCTCCTGGATAGTTGACTACCATGGACATTTTTCTGTGTCCTCTGGTTCACACTTCTGACCATTGATTACACATTCTCTACTAGCTGCTGCCTTAACCCACATCTTGTTCTCCTATGTAGTACTAATAGGTTAGTTCTGTCCACAAAAATGTACTTAGTTTAATAAAACAGTGGATCCAATTGCTAAGCAACGTAAGTGTGTACATAGTCGAAAATTAGAACCAATCACTTCGTAACAGTTGCAATGACTCCAGTAAACCAGATTATGCCTAACTTCCATTCCTACATTACATTTGCTTAAGAAAAACAAGCAAATTCCATTGCTGACATATAATCTCTCAAGAGCCAATAAATGGCCCTTCTCTTCCATCATTTATTCATCTACTCTACAAATCATTTAATGGAAAACATTGTGTTCCAAGGGTGCTCAATCCTGAGGATACAAAGCCTAAAATGGTGTGACAGGAGACCTATCTCTGGAGATCAGACACATACAGCGCGGTGTGAACAACAAGTCAACATCATAATAATAATGACAAAAAAAAAATAATGATGCGAGCAAGGATGCTGATGAGAACCCACACTTACAGGCTTTGCTGTGCACCAGCAGGCAATACTGTTCTCATGGTTTACAAATATGAACTCACTTTAGCATCGCAACAACCCCAGGAGCCTCTTACTTTTATCCACAAGAAATGGTCCAGAGAGCTGAACACTGAGTAACACAACTTCCCTTGGTCCAGCTCCTGAGACAGCCCAGGTGCTAGTGCCGGTCTCTGCCCCAAACCATCGCATGATATTGTGCCCACAGCAGTCCTCGTCAG
This sequence comes from Procyon lotor, assembly GCA_028646535.1. Taxonomy (NCBI): domain Eukaryota; kingdom Metazoa; phylum Chordata; class Mammalia; order Carnivora; family Procyonidae; genus Procyon; species Procyon lotor. Next base: position 101,481,311 of record CM053606.1, on the reverse strand, counting down.
AATATTCCAGAAAGTCAGCAAAAGGCATACAAGTCAAACTTGGGTGGGGGGAGAAGACTCTTAGGAAAGCTTCAAGAAGGAGGTGGTTTTTGAATTTACTTTTTAAGCGTGGATAAGGCAATCGGAGGAAGGGGATGTGGTGTGGGAAAGGAACACAGAATCTAAAGGGATCTAGTCCAGAAACAGCCTATTCCTCTTGGAAACTACATTGTTTGCCTGATGCAGACTGAGATTGCCCTTCACAAAGCAGAGAGAGAAGCTCAGAGTTAGGTCTCTCTCCCTGCACAGGCTCTCCCTGCACAGGCTCTCCCTGCTCAGCCCTGGGATACTTAGTTATTTCTACTCTTCTTCATCCCACATCTCACAGAAAATTGCCATTTGAATTTGTGACAATTTCAGGACCACATTGGCCTCTGTGGAGAGTACAAATTTTGGAAATCATTAAAACACTTTCTATCCAGACCTTCCACCCTGCAGTTCATCTATGTGTGGTAGTGAGGCTCTTTCCTAAATTATGAATGAAACTGTTATACATCGATCAATGAAATGAAGTTATATTCAGATGTATTAGGTAATTTACCCTTCTTTCCTATGCTGGCTATCAGTGTTTATAATATTTATCCTATTTTGAGGATGAAATTGCTTTATTCATTACTGTTATTAAAATGAGTATAAATTATTCTTCATAAATTTGGTGTGTGTGTACGTGTGTGTGTTACTCTGAAGATGTTAATGTTATTTATCCTGATAAGGTCCAAGTTAAACGGACTGCCTTATTTTTGGCCTGGACCATCTTTCTATCCTTTAAAATACATAGACCGTTGGCATGATGTCCTTTCTGAGTCTTTGTGTGGTTCTCTTCTTCCTCAAAAACAATGATCCTGCTAAAATAATATCTGGCAATCCCTTACATAGCCAAGATCTGTATCAAGAGCTGGACAGGCTTTTTGAGTCATTTCCCACTTATCAGAACCATCTTCCAGTGTGACCTCATGATCACCTATTACAGATAAAATTCATGCTAAAAGTTAAGGAACCAGATACTACAGTGGTTTTTTTTTGTTTGTTTTTTAAAGATTTTATTTATTTATTTGACAGAGAGAGAGAGATCACAAGTAGGCAGAGAGGCAGGCAGAGGGAGAGGGGGAAGCAGGCTTCCTGCTGAGTAGAGAGCCCGGTGTGGGGCTTGATCCCAGAACCCTGAGATCATGACCTGAGCCGAAGGCAGAGGCTTCAACCCACTGAGCCACCCAGGCACCCCCCAAGCTACAATGTTTTCACACAAACAATATGCCTGCGTCTTGGCCCTCTCTGATTATATCACTACATGTGTTTTCACACATTATTGGATGTCATGTGTTCCCTTTTCTACTTTTCATGAATGTATGTATTTCTCACTTGATTTTTTTTTTTAATATTTTATTGATTTATTTGACACAGAGAGAGAGAGAGCACAAGCAGGAGAGGAAGGCAGAGGGAGAAACAGGCTCCCTGCTGAGCATGGAACCTGACATGGGGCTCGATCCCAGAACTCCAGGGTCATGACCTGAGCCAAAAGCAGCCACTTAACCGACTGAGCTACCCAGTCATCCGTTCTTCTGTCCTTTTTTAAGGTCTTGGTAAAGTTCAACATAGACTCTGATTGACCATCTACTGACTTGCACTTCCTTCCTACAAATCATTACAGCTTGTGTTACTGGACTCATAATTCTGTGCTTAAAACAATGAACATAATTCTTCTCCCCCTTCTTTGGCTCTAAGCCAAAAGCATTTCTTCATGCTCTCTGTTAAAAAGTTCCTCTTTAAATTATTTTCTTCTTTGTTATCCTAATGTGCTACTTTTTCTTTCTTAAGATTCCAAAGACACATCAAATTTGTATGTTCATCTTTTCTGTCTTAATGTTGAAAAAGGATCTGACATAGTAATGTGACACAGTACAATCATGAAATATGAGGGCTCCTGGTGGGGTTTAGAGAGCACCCTCTGATCTATGACTCTGTAATGTAAGATTTGTCCATGGAAGATTCTGCTTATATCAACGTGACCCTAATTAAATACTGAATTAGGTATCCAATATGAATCACCTGGATTTTTTTTTATGTGTACCTGCTTTAAGCATATGCCAAAGCTATAATGGTGAATTCAGGCAATTTATTTTAACAAAAGCCTTTAAAATATTAAGTTTCATTCTGGCATAATGGTTAACATATTTTGCTCTAAAGAAAGGCAACTGTTTAAGTTCTCTTCACAAATCTATGGCGGTGTGTTGGGGTGGAAAGTTTTTAAACTTCCCTGAGAGCTAGATAAATATCTGTGTAAGACCCAGAAGGTAGAGGATAGTTCCAAAATGACAACAAGGTCAGTTTTTTGGTGTGGTTTATAATAAAAAATTTGTTCTTTGAATGTGCTATCTCCTCCCTTTGGTAGGACCGAGCTACCAACATTTTTCTCACATTCCATCTGAGATTTTTAGCCAATAGTTATCATTTCTCAGCAACAGTAGCTATTGCAGAGAAAGAACACTACTTAGTTTTCCTCTTTTTGACAAGGCAGAAACCACTAGTGTCCTTAAAACTTGAGATTATCATTGGCACCCATATTATTGCAGTAGAATTTTAAAGCCGGAAGAAACCTCTGATTTTCCTAGACTCAAGAAATGAACTAAGGGTGGCCGGGGGGGGGGGGGGGGGGTAGGGATAGGGTGGCTGGGTTGTGGACAATGGGGAGGGTATGTGCTATTAAGTGCTGTGAAATGTGTAAGCCCGAAGATTCACAGACATGTACCCTGGGGCAAATAATACATTATATGTTAATAAAAATTAATAATAAAAAAAAAAAGAAACCTCTGATTTCATCAGATTCAGCCTCTGCCTCTTAGAACCTGCAGAACCTACCCCTTCACCCCCACCACAATGTGAAGCTATTTGCTATCTGGCCAAACTCACTAATTAGCAGGGACTCTAGAGACGGGAATCTTGGCTCTTATTCATGCTAATTCTCCCATACCGCACACTTCTCCCTTCATGGGCAGTTTTTATTTGTTCTTTTTAAAAATGCTTACTTATTTTCCCTTGGGTTTGCTCCATTTTGAAGCCAATAGCAAGCTGTCTGGTAAAATGGTAACAAAGAGGGAAAGAGGTTTTTTGTTTGTTTTTGGTTTTTTTTCTGAATCATCATGTATTTCTCCACAATTGCCTTGAGATCTGGAGCAGTGTGGTGTGATGAAATCTCACCGGACTGGGGGTATGTGAATAATTCTTTGGCCATTCCTAACTAGCATCGGGGCCTTAGGCAAAGGCACTTAGCTTCTCTAGGATTTTATTTTCTTCATTTATGAAATGACAGTTGGGCTAAATGATCTCTGACCTCCCTTCCCTGCTTTAGAGTTAAAACAATATTCCCAAAATACACTGAAGTCACTCAAGAGCTGTGCCATGGTAATCCTACATTATATCAATTCACATCAATCATTCATTAGTGGGACATATCTAAAAAACTATGAGCAAGCTTGATTAAGCAAAGAATGTCAAACTCAACCAACCTTAATCAAACGGATTTGATATGAATAGAAAGTGTATTGTTCACATCCCTGTTATGACTGAAAGCAACAATTATCAAATATTTTCCAAACTGTCTTCTAATGAATCTAAAAGACTGTTGATACAGTTGAAAGAACTATTGTTATGCTTTCTTTCTTTCTTTTTTTTTTTCTTACCACATTTGCCTTGGATGGCTTACTATTCAGTCGTGCTCTATACTTTCCTCTACAGTGAAGAATAAACATACAGCTGAGTGAGAAAAGGTTTTAGGATTTTTGTTTATATCCTCATTATTTCCCTATGCACAATGTGTTTCCTTGCTCATTTTCATTAATGCTCCCTTCTTTCTTTATTACTTGTTCCTTCTCATTATCCTTCTAACAGGATAATGTCCTTCCTTTGTCCATTTTTCCTCATTTCTCTCTTATCATTACCCTAACTACCTCATTCTGGCAACCCACTAATTTTCCCTTTAGGCTAAAAATTAAAGAATCTGAAACATTTCTGTAAATTGCTGAAAAGTGTTTTTTTTTCCCTTCAGAAAAATATTCAGCAATAACTCATAAAGCCTTTATGTATTGACCTTCTGGTTTTGGAGAATTAATTTAAATATACTTCAATACAAAACTAATACAGGAACTAATTTAAACACAGTGTTCAAATACAAAAAAAAGTATTCTCAAAGAAGAAACAACACATTAGTTATTAAATTAACACTTTATTCTGATTTACTCACACAGTTTTGTACCCATTGAGGAAAAATGAAAAAAACAAAAAACTCCTAAAATTGGAATCATCTAATGTTCTTTAAGGTAGCAGAAATTTACATGGGAAAATAATTTGATCACAACTGGCCTCTAAGAAGCATCAGTTTCCTTCTATTTCAGAGAATTTGGAGGTCCTCTGCCATCTTGAACCATGAGCAGCAATGGAAGTTTTTGAGCTCTGTCATAGTGGACACAGTTATAACCCCCACCAGCCAATGATGGGCATTCCATCCAGCTCAACAAACACTAATTGGAGGGCTAATACTCTGTGTGAGAGGCACTAATCATTAGTTACATAAACAAACCATCTGAGTGTACAAATGTCAACACGACCCAAATCTGCTCATGGAGGGATCAAAACCATGCCCTGGCCAACTACTGAAATGCTCTAAGACCCAGTTATTCACCACCACTAAGTCACAAGGGCCCAGTTAGCACAGCAAGGACAAAGGATTCCTTGGCTATGAAGTATAAAGGGATTTTGGAAAGAGTTTCAAGTAAGAACTGTTTGGAGCCCGGTTGCCACTGCCTTAGTTAAACCTTTTGGTGAGTCTGGGTCTAGGGTTATCTCTTGCAGGTCTCCTTGATGCCTACCTTTCCCCTCTCTGGTCCACCCTCCCTGGTTCTTCTCTTACTGCCCCAAACCAAAGGTATGTGATCAGGCCCACCCCTGCTTTGAAACTTCCATTGGCCCCTTGCAACCAGGTGGGGTCAAAACAAACTCTAGCATCAGATGAAATTGGTCACAATCCTGAGCTCTAACCACTTACTGGCAATGAAACCTTTGGCCATGGGTAGGGAGTGCCTCATAAGAGAGATACAGAGCATGTGCGTATGTGTGTGTGTGTGTGTGTGTGTGTGTGTGTGTGTGTGTGTGTAAAACAAATGCTTCAATTTGGCAGCCAATAGGTATTAAGTATACATTACTTTTTCTCCCTTCTCTATTTGATTGCTGGTTGATTTCAAATTTTATAATATGGCACACTCAGCCCCAACCATCTCAACCAAACTGTGCTTCCTTCCACTCCCCAACCTACACCCCTATTTTAGCAACATCAGCGATGCCAGGCACTTTCGGGAGTGTACGTTTTGTACCTACAATGCCCTTTACCTTCTCTCCCTTTGAAAGTGTGTACTCATTATTTAATATCAGCCTCTTATGTCCAGTGAATCACAGCTCCTTTTGCCTCCTTACCACATTGATTGATTGATTGATTGATTCATTCATTCATTCATTCACATACTTACTCACGATATGCAATTCTACTCTGTGATCAGAAGAGTGGATGCTACCACCAGCCAGCCTTAATTAAAGCCCAGCTCAGCCACTTGCTCACTATGCAGATTCAAACAAGTTACCTAATTTCGGTGGCCCAGCATCTTTACCTGTAAAACACTCTTTAAAACCCTATTTTAGGAAAATTTGACATGTTGTCAGAAAGCAAGAGTGGAAGGTAAGAGTCTTGTGTTCTTGTCTTGGTTCTGCTTTTTATTACATGAGTGAATTTAGGCAAGTCAATGAAATCAACACTAACTGTTGACCTTACTGAGTAATCCATCATCACCTTACATGTAAAATGAGGGATTGAACTGAATGGTCTCTCTGAGGTCTCTTCTATGTTTACAATTCTAAAATTTTCTCTTAATCTGTTTATCTATAACCCTTCCAAGCTATTTATGTAAATGTTGCTTGCATTAATGTGCCCACAGAATTCTTTAACACATTGTCAGATCAGACGCTACTGAAAGAAAAATTCTCCCTAGTTTTCATTTCCACATAGCGTGTGTCCTTCAGATGGGAACACACGTCAAAGGGATTTCCAATAATATTCAAATTGTGTCCAAGTATTAAAGGATTCTGGTGGTGAATGGTAAAGGGTTAGTAACCCAACAAGTCCAGAATTATAGGAATTTGGTATTTATGGGTGTTTTTTACATGTCAGGAAGCCCACAATATTACCTGCCAAGGATCAGATGTTGGTCAACCAAACATCATTTCTTATCATTCACACCTGCAATAATATCCTTCAAATATGAATATTTGGTAGTATTTCAGAGCTTGCTGAATCAAAGAATGTTAGAGCCAGTTTTAAGATAAATATTCTGTTTGTGTCAGATACCACCTTTAAATATTAATCCATAATGTAACAAGGGAAGAATAACTAAAAACAGTACTTCCCTATAGGAGTTCTCCACATTTTTATTACTATAGGAAGTATGGGGAGTCAAAAGTATCACATAACAGAAATAAATTCATCTTTATTGATTGTCAAGTCCATATACCTAGTTTTTATTATGTAGCTTTAGTACTTTCATGTGCTTTGTAGATGTCTAGACCTACTCTTACAGTAAAATTATCATATGGCCGAAGCCATAAATGAGGTGTGTCTCTAAAGTAATATGACTAATCTTTAAGCAAGTACACCTGAACTTAACCTTAGATAATAATGACTCTTTTTTAAAGTACTAAAGTTATCTTGATATTCTAACTGGATCCATCTTTATCTCAAAACTCCTGTTTTGGAATCATCTACCTTCTTCTGTGTGTGTGTGTGTGTGTGTGTGTGTGTGTGTGTGTGTGTAATTATCTACCTTCTGTGTGTGTGTGTGTGTGTGTGTGTGTGTGTGTGTTGTTGGGAAAACTTTATTTTAGGTTGAATTAAATTTGGAAAAACCAAAAGTCAATCAGCTGTGTATTAGAGTGAGTGTAGCAAAACGTTAGAGTAGAATCTAACTTTTTTTTAAGATCTTTCAACTTGACTATATGTATGGATTTTCATAATGAACTGTAGAGGAAAAAAATCAGAGATAACCTTCATGAATAAAGTGGATAGTCTGTTTGGTACCAGAATGACCCTGTAAAACAGTGTAAACAAAATAAGCTAATTTTCATATCTGCTATATATAACATAGCTCATAAATTCTTTTTCCATACAAAATTATAGAAGAGGCACTTCCAACATGTTTCAAACAATGACAGTACTTTTGGACTGATTGTGTAGTGTTAAAGGGGATATCACCTATATGGATCTATGCATTCTTGCAATTTTATTCATTATGGAGTGCATGGAGTCAACTTTATGACTTACCTCCACGAGCCAGGAATGATAGATTGATGTGTATTCCTGAAGTAGTTCTATCATCCCTCTACTAAAGCCAGCTTTTTGAAAGATATGTAGCAAGAATGGAAATTTGATCAAACATGTGAAACTGATTGATGCTGGCATTCAGCCCTGAATTCATTTAAATTATGATACCAAATACAGTAGAAAGGGACCACGATTTATGAATGGATACTTCCTCCCTTTCAGCAACACTGAACCTTACGAGGTCCCCTAAGCCTTAAGTCTTGCAACCACAAAATCTACTCTTCCTTTTTTCTGTTCCCTTTTCTCTTTTGGAACCCATCAATTCCTCCCTACATAGCTATGTCCCTGAGCCGGTTTTGGTGTAACATTTTAAAACCACAGAATTATACTGGGAGGTTAGCACCCACTCCTTAACAAAACTGTAGAATTGCTTCAAATTCAGAAAAACTATGGCGGGATCATTAAAAGCTTCAGATGGAAAAAAAATTATTCCAATTTCCCTTTCATGGAACTCATCAAAAAAAAAAAAAAAAGGTGGACAACAGCCACCAACACTGTGTGAAACAACAGCTCTGCCAAAACTGTGAATAATTAACAGATTTGAAAATATAAGTAGCTTAAGCCAATCACACATTTGGCAGAGGTGAAAGTTGACTGTGGTAACTCGCCACTACAAGTGTACTCCTTCCAAAGCACGATTTCCCACCTGGCCCTTGCTGACTATAGCATCCACTCCCCAGCCACATTTCCCCAGGCTGCAACAGCACATCGAAAACCCTGGGGGATATAACAAGATATTTATTTCATCCTCAGGGTTTCAGAGAATTTCCTTTAAAATAATAAATTTTAAATTGACGATTTAAAATAAATTAACTGATTTCTCTAAGTATATATCCTTTCACCTCGAATGGATGATGAAAAATATCTGAAAAAAAAAAAAGAAAAATATCTGTAGTTCTCTTTTCATGGCATTATAATAGAATGCTGTAAAATTCCACATGAGGACTCCCTCAAAACACAGCACACTCCCTCCTCACATGGGCATAAAGACTGGATAGAAGTTGGGAGTGTGTATTTTAAGAATGAGTGGTGTCACTCACTGCCATCTGTAGGGGAAAAAAAATTTTTTTATACCGACTCTTTATCGAACACAAAAAAGCATAAAATGTAAAACTAACACATGAAGAGTATGTATGAATAATTGGCTAGTTACATGTTGTGCTGCTTTCAAAAATTCATTTTAACTTTAAATAATAATTGTAGAATGGAATGGCTTAGAAACTTGGGTCATCAGTCCCTTTAACCCCATACATAAAACATCCCTTAAGCAAAAATGGGACACATTTGGCTTCCATGTACACAATGGATTCCCCTTTGTACAGAATTTTCTTAAAATGATAAAATAATGGGATTTTTATTATTTTCTGGCCTTTTGTGTGTGTGAAAACCAGGCTAATTTTTTTTCACACACTATTTCATACTCTTTTCAATTATCTACATTTTTCTTTGCTCCTTTCACCAGATTCTCCTTCTTAATTTTTACTTCCTTAATCACCTGCAGACATATCATTTTTTCTGTTATTATTTAAATGAGCTATATTTAGAAGCCAATGCACTATGTTTCTTCTAAAATATGAAAGAGAGTTTCACCTTTGATAGTACACATCTGTTCCTTTCTATGTTTATGTGATGGTGGTAATAAAAGATTTTTCAAAAATGCCTCAGAGCTCAAGATTTTATTTTTTAAATAATTCATAGGCAAGGCTTATAACTGGTGCAAAAATAATTCTGCTGCTCAGATGCAAAGGAATCATGTTTGATGTTTAATAGCCAGGATTCTATTTCCTACTCATGGTCTCTATTTGAATAATGACACAGTCTAGATGCATAATGGTTAAGTCTGCAGAATACAGCAAGGTCACTATGAATTGTAGAGAGCTTTTGGTTTTTCTAACAGTCGCTTAAGTTAAAATGAGTCCCGATTGGATTTTCCCATGTGAGGCAAGACACAATGAGTGCTCAAAACACATCCAAATCAGATAAGCAGAACTCTGGGATCTTCTGCTCCATTCTACCTCTCTCCTGCCTGGGGAAAAAAACCAAAAACCAAAAAACAAAACAAAAACCAACCACTGAGCTCTTCTAACTTAGCAGAGGATTAAGTCATGATTTAGTAGAAGCTGACTTTTATAGGACTCAAAAAAATATATGCTGGCAGAGTACCTGTGGCTATCATGAAATGAGGTCAAAATATTTAAAGGGCTTCTTTTGGCCTTGACTCCAGAGAGATCTTGCCAACAAGGTAGAAGTAAAACAGGGCTATCGCTGTACTACCAACAACATCACTCAGTGTATTCTGGGTGAAGTTGGTGCATCTCACCCTTGCTTAGAAACTTCAACTCATGCCCATGTTTGTACCCAACAGCGATTGTCATTATCTGAGCTGAAAGGCTTCTGCATGTGGTCTGTGAATATTGAGTCTTAGGAAAACATAACATTTACAAAAACTTACCACTGTAATGATGTTTATCTTCCATGTTGTGTGATTTCATTCAATCATCCAATTGACAATAACAATGTCAACAATAATAACATAAATCTCATGTTTATGGAGACCTTACTATATACCAGGCCATTTGACATCCACGATACATACAATAAAAAAAGTTCTAGCTATTCAGCAAAGAATTGACGGCAGTGTAGAAGCTTTTTATAAATTAAATATTGGATGAAGATTTTGAAAACCCCTGCTATTCATTATTTATTTCAAGAGGGTCAAATTCTCCCAGTGCCTGTGCTGCTTCAACACTTCCAATCCTGAGGGTTTTATTGGGCAAGCTGCGATTTCAGAAAACTAAATAATCACCTAGGTGTTAATGAAGCTCAGAATTGGCAAAGGTTCATAATTTATAAACAGGGAGCAATTGAGGTTCTGAAGGAACAAACACCGTCTTCCTGTTGGAAAATAATACTATAAGCCTCAGTGGAAGAAAACTGGGTCATTGTTCATATCTCGATGTCATGTTTTTAAAATTGTACATGGCACAGGACATATTTTGTGGCTACTCACTGGTGAGAATTCCCTATCCCATAGCACAGGCCAGGCCAGAGGAGAAATGTATACATGGGGGGGAAAAAGAGGAAGGAAAGAGGTTCCAGCTTTCACCTATTTCTGCTCATGGCTAGCAACAAAACCACCAAGCGCTCACTGTGCAAATTAATTAAATGCAGTCTTTTAACAACAGGTTAGTTTAGATTGAATAACTCCACAATTAACCTAGGACAAAACTGAGAACTGTATTGCAAGCAAAACCCCTAGAGACAGTTCAGAGAATTTTAAAGAAAGAAGGGGTCTAAAAAAATACCATCTAAACTAATTTCAAAGCGTCACAGGATATGACGATAAGCTGTTAATTCAATTATCAGAAAAGTAAGTATAGTAATTTAATGACAATGTTTTCTTCAAAGTTCCCACCTTTGTACTATGAATAAAAAGAGAATATTATGTCAAATAGAGTTTTTGCTGCACAGTGTCTCATGGATTTTGCAAATCCAGCCCAATTTGGAACGATACTCAGAAGACAAATGTATTCAATAGTGTGTAATTATGAACTGCCGTTAATTGTTATTATAGCAATGTAACTTCAGGGTAAAATCTGAAGTAAATCTTTACAGAAAATAATCACTATTTTCGTAAGAGTAAATGAATTCTATTCCCTCCTGTCTACAAAGGTCAAGTGAACATTGTCCCAGAGGCTGCAAGCACAGATACTCACCCCCACCACAGATACTCACCACAATCAACAAAGAGTTCTCAAAATCAGCCTGCATTTCTACAGTCTTCTCCTTCAGCCCCATGATCATCTCTTTCCATGCTGGCAGATTACAGTTCTAACGGTAACTAGCAAACTCTGCTCTTAGCCATTCTCAGTGGCCATAACCCGGAAGCAGCTGGACTAACCAATCTGTTGGGCTGCCTTTAGCAATCACTCCCTGTCTGTACCTTCCGTTACCCTCCAGAGCCCACACCGCAGTCAATTCCATGCAAGCTCACCATCTGAACACTGTAGATATATTCCTGTTTTACTGATGAAAGCACTATGGCACCAGGAAGTGGGGGACCTCACCCCCCGAAAATAGAACTTACAAATGGAAGAGCAAAATTTCTGGTCTTCTGACTTCAAGTTGATATGCCTGCCCAAAGAGAAGGCAAAGAAAGGAGCTTCCTTGGAACTGCCCTCATTTTTTATGCTCTCATGAATGAATTGAGACCAAAAAGGGGGAGAAAAATGGAACCTATTGCAGACTTGCCCCCCAGAGACATCATTTAAACATTTAACTAGCACCTTCTATTAAAAAGAATTTGTATTAATATGTTGTGACATGCTACTATTTATGTTTACATAGGTACTTGCAAGCATAATAGAGACATTAATATATGGAATAGAGTCACTTCAAAGAAATAAAAACATTTTTTAAAATGTTTTAATTTGTTCAAGGACGTAAAATTAGTCATAAGCTCTTTTCAGCTATTTTGGAATCTATTCCATGCACTCATTTTCAATGATGGTATAAGCAAATTAATTTATCTATTAATTATTACTTGATCAGGTAATAAGACAAAAAAATCAACTGGTAATATGAGGACATACATGCTTTAATTATCTTAACTGTATTTAAATCCATATTGTAAGTCAGTTTGCTCTTTCAACTTACGAACCATAGAACAGTTAATTAATCACTCAACTGCTAACAAATGTTACTCAGGCTTCACTTGGCAATTATGTGGTCACTCAGAGAATCAAAGGCAATTAAGTAGCTGATCAATGAGCTCCCCTTTCAATGGGTAACAAAGACTTCCAAGTTTTATCTCTTGTTCTTCTAAATAAACTAGAGAAAATATACATTTTTATCAGCCTATTAGACTGAAAAGACCTGAAACTTCAATATCTTTTTCAACTTTTTAATAGAGATCAAATCCAAGTGTTAATGATCATATCTACACTATAACAAAGTATTAAGTATTAGAAGCTCGATTTAGGAGGAAAAAAATCCTTCACTGAGTAAGATAACCAAAGCAGACCAACAGCTAAGCAATTATTCAGCCGACTGAAAACAGCAGTGTGGTGAAACTAATCTATAAATTATTTTAAATCCCTTGTAAAAAGATTTCAATAGGATTTCAAACAATGGTTTTCAAACACTCAGGTAGAAGAACATTTCTGCTGGCTACTGATACCTTTATGAACTCCTGAGTTAAACCACTTCTATGGATCACAGAGTGCTTTATAGTTTCCCAAAAGAAAGTGAATCTGTTTGAAATATGAGTATTTAGAAAGTTCTCCTCTCTTGTGGAATATAGTCAAAGAAGCGAGCAGAGTGGAGTGGTGGGGGTTTCTATACTAAGCAGGCTTTGAAAATTAAAAGCCAAGAAGTATATGTTCTTGTATTATACAGTCACACTAATAAAAGCAATACAACACAACCAGGGGATGCTTGACATGAACAGTTTCATAAGCCTTGTATTGATCCCCAGATTCTTTTCAAGTGAGGTGGCTTTGCAGGAACCCATCCCCTTGTGTATTTCCTACCACTGCGCTCCACTAAGCTTTGTGCTAAATACAGGAGAGCTTGGAATTTTGTGTTTTGTGACAATTTATTGTAGCTTTTATCCAATTTTAAAGTCGATCTACAGTCAGTTAATGGAAGAGAGGAGCAGATGTAATAAAGCAACAGCTCAGAGTTGACTGGGGCTTTGGACTTGGACTCACAATGTCAGGATAGGTGTTAGTCTCCCTACCAGGCATAGACATCACGTTTGTAAAAGTGTCTCTTGAACGACACAAGAGGACTCAGATACTAGAAATTATACACCAGAAAGTGAAACACCTGCATGTGTCATCCTCTCAATAGTTTATTTCCTTGATCCAGTACTTAAGGAGCCATCAGATTAATGAATTAAGTAAAGTCAGATTTACATAATCTTTAGTTGAGATTTCTGCCAACCATAATCTTAACACTAGTTTAATTTAACTCTCCTTTAGATTTTAAAGCACTAATATAAAGAGGAAAAGCCTATGCTCTCTCTTCATCCTAATACCTTGAATTAATATAAAAACTTGAATATGTTCAAAACCTCTGTGTATCTGGCAAGAAGCTAGAGTTGACTTTCTAGATTCTGTATTTGCATCACCTAACATTTGGAGCAGAAGTATTTTTTTATCTTTAATACCTCCATTTTGACAGTTTGAATTGTTTTTGTTTTTACCATGAAATATCTGTGAGAACAAAACTGAAAGGGTTCAGTGGAATTCTGCATGTTCTATTTTACAATATTTCACCAATATGGAAATCTTCACATTATTCCTGATAAACGTACTAAATCATTCTTTGCTTTAAAGATCAATCATTCTTCATCAAATATTTATGGAATCCTACTATATGAGAGACACCGTACTAGAAACTGTTATACAAAGATTAAGATGTATATATATATATATACACACATACATACCAACATACATACATACATACATTGGTTATTGGTTTATGGCATAAAATTGTCAGCAGAGTCAGGATAATTTTAGGTGACTTCAAGAATGAAAAAAGGGTTGTTGGTGGCATTGTATACCCTTAACATTCGACATCAACATAGCATTTATAATCTACAAAAAAAAAATCCCTTCATGTAGGGAGCATTAAACTAGAGGCAATGAGACAGAGGTTGTCCCTTTTGCAAAGAAACAGATTTCCCACCGTCTGATGAGGATAGAGTTTCCTTTAATTGATGTGTAAGAAAACAGTAGACAGGTTTAAGAAACTAGTGAATATGGAGCAAACAATCCACAAAAACTTTGGGGATTATGTCAGATATGTCAAATCCTTATAGAGGTTGCAGTATATTCAGGATACAAATTGAACACATATCTTTAAAACAAATACAAATTGCTTTTTATTTACTGCTAACTGCACCACTTTTTCTTAAAAATCACAGATGTCTCTATGAGACCTCAGTCTTGGCATACAAATCAGGAAAATCCATCTTGAATTTCAAAAACTTCAGTTAAGTAATATGGGCCTCCAGTAGATGCTTCAAAAAGTATCTGTTGGAGAGCGAATGTTGAGATCTCTCACTGAAGTCATAAAATGATACAGGTGATGGAAGAAGTTGAATTGATATTTAAACCCCAACATTATACACACCAACTTCAGGTCTGTTTGGATTGCAAAATTAAACAAAGTTGGTCAGCTCTATTAAGTGAGTCCTTACCAGGAACATATCTGAACAATCCCATACCCATTTTATGACTAGCAGGTGTGTTTGCCAAAACCTGCTTTGCTATTTTGTCTTTCCTTAAGAATATTAACCTCATTAAGAGTTGGTTTACGGGGCGCCTGGGTGGCTCAGTCATTAAGCGTCTGCCTTCGGCTCAGGTCACGATCCCAGGGTCCTGGGATCGAGCCCCGCATCGGGCTCTCTGCTCAGCAGGAAGCCTGCTTCTCCCACTACCATTCCCTCTGCTTGTGTTCCCTCTCTCGCTGTGTTTCTCTCTGTCAAATAAATAAAAAATCTTTAAAAAAAAAAAGAGTTGGTTTATAGGTGAAGAAAAAATAAAACAAAGGGATAGTAATCTGACATAATATTAAACCTATAAAGAAAACTATTTGGAGGGAAAAATATGAATGCAAGATGAATTATCTCAGGATGCTTTTATACTACAGACTTTAGTATAGATGAAAGGATGCTATATTTTAAATATGTAGCAGGAATACGTGGAAGTATCATTACAATATTATTTTATATGTGTAAATGTTTTCTTACAATTAGACTTATAACCATGCCAACAGTGTATCCTCACATATTGACTTGCAATTTACTGGAGTCATTTTCTTTTCTATTTTTTTCTGGAGTCATTTTCTGATGAACATTAGTGCATTTGCAAAGCATACGGTGAGATTCTGGACTATGGAATAGACCATTTTAATAAAATCAAATGTCACATGTAATGTAGAGATATATCACATTATTCCTGCTTATTTATTTTAAAGAATAAATAAGGCTTTACCTCTCTACTGAATTTTAAAATGATAGCCAACCCCTGACATGGTATATGTAGTAACAGTAATTCAGAAATTTAATTTTCAGAATGAATTCAAGCATGGATTTTTATTGACTCTTCTTAAAACAAAAATCCTAGGGCACCTGGGTGGCTCAGTGGGTTGGAGCCTCTGTCTTTTGGCTCGGGTCATGACATCAGGGTCCTGGGATTGAGCCCCGCATTGGGCTCTCTGCTCAGTGGGGAGCCTGCTTCCTCCTCTCTCTCTGCTTGCCTCTCTGCCTACTTGTGATCTCTCTCTCTCTGTCAAATAAATAAATAAGATATTTAAAAAACAAAAAACAAAAATCCCAAATTCCTACTTACCAGAAGCCTGTCTGGGGTTCCACCAGCAATGGTCTCATTTGGGTTGAATATCCATATATGCCGTGATACTTATACTAGAGGTAACATAGTCCTCCTGGATTTGAAACCCAGTTCTGCTGCTCACCAGCTGAGAGACACTGTGCAAGTTACTTAACATCTCTGTTCCTCAGTTTCTTCTGATACTATGAGTATACTTTTCACAGGGTTGACACGACATGACTTCCTCAGAATATTCGTAATACACCTCACAAAGGTGCTACCTGGCTTAAATGAGTTAATATTTGCTAAGTTCTTAGAAAAAGGCCTGTCATGTAGAAGCTCTAAAATCAATTTAAAAAAATATTAAAGATTTTATTTATTTATTTGAGACAGAGAGAGAGAGAGAGAGAGAGTGTGTGTGTGTGTGTGTGTGCACAATGGGAGAGTGCAGAGGCAGAGGGAGGACCAGACTCCCTGCTGAGTGTGGAGCCCAACATGGGGCTCCATCCCGGATGGGGCCATGGGATCATGACCTGAGCCAAAGCCAGAGGCTTAACCAACTGAGCCACCCTGGAGCCCCTAAAATAAACTTTTTTTTAAGTGGGCACTACTTTCCTATCGGTTATATAGGATCAAAATCTGAGCTTAATGAAGAATGTAGTTAGAAATCGGTCAAGACAGGTGTAAAAATCCTTTGAAATTCAAAACACAATGAAATGGATGCTGACTTACTTTCAGAGGATGACTTTGACATTTCTTGGATGAAGAGATACCATCTACACTATCAACCCAACCACTTTTTGGCTTCATGATAACAATCTCATTCAAGTGTCTGCCTAATGCTCAATGACCAAGCCATTCGGGATTCAAATAAAAACACCAGCATGTCCACTAACGTGGACCCCCTCCAAAATGCAGAAATCCCTTTTTTCTATCTATCTCTTAAAATGTTATAATGAAAAAACGTTATCCTCCATAAAACAAAAAGGACTTCAAATCCCTCGTGAAAAGATCAACAGCACTCATGGCTTGTGTTTGGCCACATTCTGCAGCAATCCCCCTCTTGCTACTCAGCCTCCTGTACCACAGCAGGTGTTTCTGGGAAATATATTGGTTGGCCTCAACGAGAAAAAACATAAAACATAATCTTGACTGTTGTTTCATTCCTTTTATAAGACTAATAATTCAGTTGTCTTATATCCAGAAACACGGTCTTTATAACGTGTTCTGCTCTGTACTGACATTTTTATACCATTTTTCTTTAAGTGTCATATATTTCAAACAGCTTTAGGGAAGAGTTATTGCTCAAAAGTCACTGCTTCCCTTATGGAATCCAGGGAATTTGAATCAATGTGTAACACATGGATACCGCTTATGGATTGGGGCCTTACCACTGGCCTGGAGGTTTTCAAATACCGAAATCTATTTCCATTTAAAAAGAAAATTAAAAGAGGATTCTCTAACAATGTTTTAATGCCACTTGTCTTAGCATGATAGTTATTCAAGAGGATGCAAGACCCTTGCCTATTTTATGAAAAGCGAAAATTATTTTCTGTTTTAAAGATGTGTGTGTGTATATATATATACATATATATATATATACATATATATACGTATATACGTATGTATATTCCAAAAATTTATGCATCTTTTTATTGAACATTTTACAACTTTGCATCTGGAGTCTAAGACTAATTTCAACCACTTGAACTAACTGGAAAGTCAATATCCTATTCAGTGTTCATGGCTCAATGTGTGAAAATGATTGACCAAAATGATCTAACAAAACTCTCCAGCACTTTAAAGCTATGTAAGCATAATAGCAGTTTATTTTAATTATTAATCAGATGTTTACATCATAATAGACATAAATAGTTGAAGCTATAATTAATTCTATTATAAACAGCTCATAAATAGGCATGAATGCAAAAGTCATTAGAATACAGGAATTGTTCTGATCTTTGTGTAATCTCTCTTTCCTCTGGCAGAAAGAAAACATGAAGACATTTTCAACCATGTGACAATTTTAAAGTCTTATCCAATGTTTCCAAATGTCAGAGATCAGAAACTATTTACCTTTATGCTGCCAACCTATACTTACAATTGTGAGTTCACTGGAAATGGCTTCTACGATATGTATCAGGTAATTTAAAATTGTCAGGATCCAGTAATTAAAAGGGAAGAAAGGTTTGGGGTTTGGTACTAAAAGTTTGACAGAGACAAATACATTGTTTGACAAATATGTTTAGCAACTTTTCCAGGAACAACAACAATACACAAAACAAAACAAAAAAACCCAACATCATTCTGAGAATTATGTTAAAGACTAGCCCGTTGTAACTTTGAAAAAGGAAGTTTCCTCACCACAAACCAAATACATTCCTCTAAGTGTACACTCTCTCATAAATTACAGATGTTCCCTACCTTGTACTACCAGCCACCACAAACTCATAGACAGTGAAGAAAAAAAAGAGAGAGAAACTATTTGGTTTTACTGCAAGAGCTTACAGTTTTCCTGAGGCATTTCTCAGACTGCAGACAGGCCCACTGAGCTGACGGGATGACCAGTGTGCTGATTTACTTTGTATACTACTAGAGTTGTTTCAACACCAGGCTTGCTGTGATCTCCAAGGGGGAGCTGTGCTCAAACCAGCTGCAAACAGGCCTCCGCAGACAAGCACAGTTGTAAACCAATAGGGGCCTTACCCTTGGCTCAACAGTAACATGCAGGCACCAAATGAGCTGATGACTCGGCGAGAGGCAGGTCCAAGGAGGGCTTTCTCTACCTATTTCCCTCATCCATGCCATTTTCTCAGTCCTGAGCTTGTGAATGAAGAGCAAGGGCCCAAATACCTCCTGCCCCTCTGTTTAACCTGCTTGCATTGTTCTACCCAGGGTTCCAGGGAACAAGAAAGGCTGTGGCTGCAGGGCACCAGGGCTAGGAATTGAGGATGCCAGTGTAGCCAACGCAGGCTTGAGGAATTTGAGTCTCAATGAACTGAACCAAAGACAAGGGCCAGAAACCGATGCCACTACATATGGGAAATTGAACATGTGATAAAGAGGCCATTTGCAAAAAATGTTAGATCCCTTCCTCACACCTTAGTCAAAAACAGATCATTAGAAAGTCCAATATTTAAGGTGAAAAAAAAAAAAAAAGGAGAAAGTAATTTCATAGTGAACTAGGCCTTTCGAGGTAAAACAAAAAACTCTCTCTAAAAGTCTAAATTTACCAAACCAACAACTGGGTCTCCATTCCTAGTACTTGCCTCCTTTACCAGGACTAATCCAATCTCCAAGTTTTGTCTGTCTGTCCCAAACTGGACCTTTAACCAGACTGCAGGGAAAGACATCTCAGGATATGAGAAACAGCATCCTCTGGACACCATTCTGGAAACACACTGGTAATAAATCAGAAAAGCTTAAGTTTCTCTTTAAAAGTCTTAAAATAATTTTACTTAAAGTACCTGCCAGGGGACACAATGATGAAAGAACACTGTTCATAAATATTTCTTTTGCCAAAGAAATCAAAACATTGTGCTAAGGATCTCATAAAAATTAGTAAAAATTAATAGTTGTTAAAGTTTTGACTGCAAGTTTTTCCAAACCAAGAGCCCCCAAGAATTGTACAGATACCACTACAATGAAACTGATAAGATGGCCCCTTGGGAAAACGTTTGAGACTAAAATTGTTAGGTGTTCTTTACAATGTCCCTAGGGCTGCAGTTATAATTATCCTCAACCCCAAATTCTGATGTGAAAAAAAAAAAACAAAACCAATGTGTGAACATGGGTACTCTTTTCTGATTAATGAACTAAATTTTATCTGATAGAAAGCCAAGAAAAAATGTTTGCTGCCATGTGTCATTCGTTATAGGGAAGAAATGCACATCGATGTAGAAATTGCCACTACATGTTAGATTAACTGGAAAGCCACATTCCACCTGTTTAGGAAGTTTCTGATAAAGAAACCAACTGTGCATACACCAGTCTCATGTGAGGAACAGCTAGGTGAAAGCAAAAGCAATGAGTCTTTGCAACAAGTTAAATCTCTCCATTTTAAGCAGGCTGCCACTTGGGAAGAGTTGATAAGGTCGAAATCTATAACTACAAAAACTATATGCTGATTCTGAACAACTGGTAATATACAAAAAGCTAGTCCTAGTCTTTACTAATTTAAGAATTTGAATGTTATCCCTGGAAGAAAGCATATGAATAATGTCCTTTGATTTATATTTGAAGACATGAACTAGTAAATTTATATTTAAATAAAAATATCATTCAGAGGAAGTGTTTAAACATAAAATGAAAAGTATGTTGTAAAACTTCCTATTGCTATCTATCTACTTTTTTTACTGATTTCATTTTTTTAAAGATTTTACTTATTTATATGAGAGAGAGTGAGCAAGAGAGAGAGAGAAGGCATGAGCAAGGGCAGAGGGAGTGAGAGAAGCAGACTCCCCGCTAAGCAGGGAGCCCGACTCAGGGCTCGATCCCAGGACCTTGGGATCATGATCTGAGCCAAAGGCGGTTGCTTAACCTACTAAGCCACCCAGGTGCCCCTCTATCTATGTTTTGTAAAAAAAGAAATTCATGTATAAATAGCTAGCATTTAATATTCCTGAGATGCTACCCTAAACCATATACAAGTATGATTTACACACAACAAAAGGCCAAGTGTCACAATACACACTTCATCGATTTGTCGTGAAAATTAAAAAGAGTTATTACATGAAAACATTTAGAACAGAGGCGCCTGGGTGGCTCAGTGGGTTAAAGCCTCTGCCTTCAGCTCAGGTCATGATCTCAGGGTCCTGGGATCGAGGCCCACATCGGGCTCTCTGCTGGGCAGGGAGCCTGCTTCTCTCTCTCTCTCTGCCTGCCTCTCTGCCTACTTGTGATGTCTTGCGCTCTCTGTCAAATTAATAAATAAAACCTTAAAAAAAAAGAAGAAAACATTTAGAACAATATCTAGGACATCAGATATGATCAATAAATATAATTTCATAGTATCTCATTTAATTCTCACAACAAACATTGGCGTCCTAGAGATATCAAATAACAAGCTTAAAGCAACATCCTCTTACTCTTGAGTCTATGCTTCTAACCCTACTCTTCCTGAATGTAGATAAGTACTATATTCTCTCCTTTCTTCCCTCCCCTCCTCCTCCTCTCAAAGATATTTCTCCCTCTCTCTCTCTCTTCTCTCTTTTTCTCACCATGCAGGCTACATATAATTTGTATTTGAATGACATATTGATATATTACATATATAACTGCTAGAAGAGGGGCGCCTGGGTGGCTCAGTGGGTTAAAGCCTCTGCCTTCAGCTCAGGTCATGATCTCAGGGTCCTGGGATCGAGCCCCACATCGGGCTCTCTGCTCAGCGGGGAGCCTACTTCCCCCTCTCTCCCTGCCTGCCTCTCTGCCTACTTGTGATCTCTCTCTGTCAAATAAATAAATAAAATCTGTCAAAGAAATAAATAAAATCTTTAAAAAAATTAAAAAAAAATAAATGCTAGAAGAAAATGCTTGCTGAGGAGGGGAATCACATATTTTTAGAGCTGTATTTTCCTTATTTTCTACAAGTTACACGCATTCCTTTAAAAATCAGGTACTCTAAAAAAGATCGTATAAAAACTTAAACCATGAAAACTTTATGAAGTTTTGAGTGCCTTATATTCTTTACCATCAAGATCTGTGAAGATGTTTTTCTCGTAACAGTGATTCTTACAGTAAATTATTTTTTTTAAGTGCAGACAGGCACCCTAGTTGATACAGGAAGTTCTAATTGCACTACTCCAAACACTCCTGATTCCTGAAGTTTGGACAGCATAATTGTGCTTAATACTATTATGTTTAATACTATTTGGAAACATCCAGAAGGTGCCCTAGGATGTGGAGCACAGTCAGGTCAGTCCCTACTATGGAGTGGAGTGAATCATACTCCATAGATGTGAGATGAGTATCTCAGTCCTGTCTTAAAAGTCCTTGCTTTAGGGGCGCCTGGGTGGCTGAATGGGTTAAAGCCTCTGCCTTCGGCTCAGGTCATGATCTCAGGGTCCTGGGATCAAGCCCCACATTTGGCTCTCTGCTCAGCAGGGAGCCTGCTTCCCCCTTTCTCTCTGCCTGCCTCTCTGCCTACTTGTGATCCCCCTCTCTCTCTGTTAAATAAATAAAATCTTTATAAAATAAAAAAAGTCCTTGCTTTAGACAATGGTTTCATATTATTTGGAGACTTGAAAAAAAAAAAAAACAAATTAAGCACCTAAGCTTAATTTAAGCACCTACACCTCATTTTAGCTGAGCTCTATATACATAATTTGATAAGAAGGAGCAGAATTTCCAGGAGCCACGGAGAGTGGGATGGACTTGCATCTAGAAGACAGAGCTGCTCACCACCCCTCAATCAATGATGGTGGCTTTCTGGGACAGCTGTGTTTAGGAAAGAGCTTGGCTTTACAGGGGGAGAACTAAGTAGAATGTTCAGAAGTATGTACTTAAAATGATAAAGAAGTGGGAATGAAAATGGTGTACACAGGTCACTTTTTTTTTTAATATTTTATTTATTTATTAGAGAGAGAAAGAAATAGGAAGAGAGAATGTGTGGGGAGAGGGAGAAGCAGGCTACCCACTGGGCCGGAAGCTGAATATGGGGCTTGATCCCAGGACCCTGGGATTATGACCTGAACTGAAGGCAGACAATTAACTGACTGAGCCACACAGGTCACTTGGAGTGGCCCAGAGTGAGCAAGTGGGGCCTCGGTTTGGGGAGAGGGGCATGAATTGCACAACGAGGCTGAAGTTGGACCTGGCCATGCAGAGGGGGAGCTGGACCTACCTGCCCAGCTGCTGGAGGGAGGTGCCTTGACAATTTCCTTCCTCCCTTTTTCTTTTTGGAGATACTGAATTTAGGAAGAAAGCCAGCCTCCTTCTCAAATCATGTGAGAGCCCCAGCTACTGATGCACCACCTATAGGGGTCCCTGAATGTAAAAACATTGCCATCAATCCTTCAATCTCAAGTATTCTGAGTCAGAAAACCCACTTCCCAGTCTCTGAGGAGGGGTCGGCAATCTCCTTGGTGCCTACCACTCCCCACCTATAACTCCCTGATACCACTATGGAGCAAGAGTCTCCTATACCCAGAGTTGTTTGCAATTAACAAACAAACAAACAAAACACAGGCCGTTTTTAAAATGTCAGTTAAAAAGGTCGAGAGTTCCCAGTACTGAAATTTAACAGAGAGCTCAGGGCATCAAGAGGGACACCCAAACACCCAGCTCAGGTCTTCAGTCAGGTTCAACAAACACGACTTGATGGCCAACTTCTGAGCAAGGTGAGGGGAAAGTTGGGCCTTTCTACAACATACGAGGCAAAGGGATTTAAATGCATCTTGGCTCTGGTGCTCTGGCTGTTTGCCTGTTAGTTTGTAGAGTGGAGGAGGTAGTAGTAATTTAAATAGATAAGTCGGGTAACCAGGGAACGTAGAGACAGTTTGTTATAAGCAATTGTTATTTAGAGTCTGAAAAGAAGAGAACTTTAAAAGCATGGTACCATCTTACTCCCCTTCAACAAAATTAAATTTTGGTGACAAATTTTGTCACCAAAATTAAAATAAAACCAAGTACGTTCACATACAAGTTTCCTTTTTAAAAATCTGAGAAGGCGAAACAATCTTTGAGGGTCATCTGAGGAAGATCAGGTGAGCCCCCCACCCCCTGAGCCCATTCCAGGTATGAAGCGAAAACAATTGTAAAAGTAAAAAGACGTCTTTTACTGTTTTAGAAATGATTTTATGAAGAAGTATTGCCTAGTTAGTAAAGATACAGAGTGGAAAACAAGAAATAAAAGAACTAGCAATAACTATATTTCCATTCAATAAATTAATACTGATATTTTTTCTGAAATGTCCACCCAGTAGCCTACTGTCAAATTAGAGAGCAGAGGTTTCTATTATCATTCAAGAAAGAATTCCGTATCAGGAGGCCCATATTTCAATGCAGAACGGATTACATTATTTGTCAAGGAAAACACATTACTCTTTGAAAAACAGAAAAGTTGACCTTGGCAAACAGTTAGTGAATTCGTTCCCTTCTTGATTTCCCTTATATGCAGTGTGTGGGAGAGCACATATTTAGGGCTGTTTTGTGGCATTGTTTCAAATGAACTCTCATTATTGTAGCCAGAAATGAGTAGGGAACATCTAGAAAACAGTTCACATTACTGTGTTGGGAAGTGATTGAATTTTTGTTTCCACTCTTTATGTTAGGCAGTTAAAAAAAAAAATAGATCTTGGTAGTAAATGGGTACTGGCTTAGTATCTGTTTATCTTTTTCCCTTCATCAACCACGGTTATTTTTTCCATAATTAGAGATAAATAAAAATAAGCATTCATTCTTTGATTAAACTCTAAAATTGTGTAACGATTTCCTTTCTTTTTGGGGTTTTTTACCTTCTCTTTCAGCTTTGTTTCAAGTGGCAACACGGCTCCTTTTATAATTTATGAATGTTGAATTTTGGCAAGGCAAAATTGTGTATTCTCATATATTTCTAGGTCTTTGTGGATCGGTCAAACCCATTCCAATGGATTTTCTTATCCAACTCTTCCCTTTGTCTTGGTTTTATCATTTTTTTTTTAAAGGTTTTATTTATTTATTTGACAGAGAGAGAGAGATCACAAGTAGGCAGAGAAGTAGGCAGAGAGAGAAGGGGAAGTAAGCTCCCTGCTGAGCAGAGAGCCCGATGTGGGGCTCGATCCCAAGACCCTGAGATTGTGACCTGAGCTGAAGGCAGAGGTTTTAACCCACTGAGCCACCCAGGAGCCCCATCATTTTCGACAATAATAATAATAGCAAAGATTTGTTGAGGGTAGGTCACTTTTTTTGAAGGCATCTTGGCACGTTATGCTATTCACCTTTCTCAGCAGCATCCTAAGTTAGATACTATTGTGACCCTTGCTATAAAGGAGGTAGCCAGGACTATACATATGGACTGTGACTTGCCACCATCATAAGGCTCTTAACGGCTGGATAAAGGACCAGCTATTACTTCTGACATAGGATAATGACTGATCCTTTATGAAGGCCAACTGCACCTTGTTGATCAGTCCCCTTCATGTTTTTTGTTTACCATGAGAGATCAAACCATTCCCCACCAACCGGAGCTAGCTAGGGAATAACTCTACCATGAGGGAAAAAAAAAAAAAATTTAATTGAAAAATACAATGGAATTTTTCATGCTGAATGTCCTTCCCTTTTGTCACTCCCTACTCAAAATCTACCCGTAAAGCTCTGTTGTCTTCGTTTTACTGAGAAATGAGTCAGCAAGGATTACAGGAGATTACGAAGTAATCGTACAGTAAAAATGACAGATTGTAAGACAATGCAAAAAATAGAAGATGAAAACAGATTTTCTTTCAAAATTGCAAATAGAGTCTGCATTTGAGTGTGCCTGTGATCAAAATATGTTATAAATGACTGGATCAAGGGGGTATGAATGGCCGGGCTTCAGCTTCTAAATAATCAACAACAGATGCAACCAGAGAAAAGGCAAAACAATATTATGATCCAGTGATTTAAAAAAATGTGATGCGAAGCAATGCTGTGAACCATCTCACCCCCTGAGAATCGAGATACAGCCTCGTATCTCTAAAAGATAACGTGCACTGAAGGTTTAGTAATTACCTGGCATTTCCTCTCTTTGATGGTCTCTGTCTTCTGTAATTTCCTCTACCACAATTTTTAAATACATTTTCTAAATGTTTCTCTGGTAAAAATCCCCTCTATTCCCCTTCCCCAGGGTCACTCACTACTCGCAAAGCTTCTACTTGGCCTTCAACACGCATAACCGGTTTCCTAGTTCGTGGCCAAGGGATCTGGTAAGAGGACAGCCAAGTCTGGGAGTAAAATCTATCTATTCCTTTACTTTTGGTCAATTGCACCATGAAACACTTTCTTACATAAAGGGATATAGTTACCAGGAGACCCCGAAGGTCTGAAATGAAGCCCCTTTGGACATCACCATCCTGCAGGAAAGCAGAGCTGGAGAAAAGCAGAATGCAGCCTTCTGCCTGAGCCAGGGGGTCCAGAAAGACAATGGCTGAGCAAATTAGTGTCACTTCTCCGGGAACCTTCTCCACTTTTCTCATGTTCAGACTCACAGGTGTTGTTTTTTATTTTTTTCCCTCTTTATTATTACATTGAAAAATTTTGTTAATTTATTTTCATTCAGATTTTATGAACTCAAAATCTAGTTTAGAGGACTATTCACGTTTCCCAAACTGAACAAAGCTCGAAGAAGCATTTGGGGACCCAGTATAGCATTCTGTCTCCAACCCCAGAAAAAGTTACCAAAGCATCCCACATCATCCTTCTTTAACACGACCAGAGGGTTTTGTGTTAAAATCCAAAAGTAGAAATCTAGAAGGAGCTAAAAAATACAGAAATAATACCCACCACCTTCATAGCAATGCCTCCTGGAGTATTCATTTGCCTTCTCTCCTTCTTTTCCTTCCTCTCTGTCTCTCTGTCTCTCACTTTGTCTGTCTTGACTCACACCAGCATATATCCTTTCTTTGGGCTTCCATAAATATATATTGAGTACTCACCACTCACCAAGCACCTTGCCAGCACTGAGGAACCGAGGAGGAACAGGACAAGTGTGTCCAGCTTTAAGAATTCAAGGCAAGTAGATAAGACTTACAAATTGACAAATAGCTACAAAGCAGGGTAGTAAGTACTGTCATGCAGGTGGGGGGAGAGAGTGGTAGCTGTGGAAAGGAACCATGTCTTAATTCCTCAGAGTTTAGGGGAGCCTTCCGGGAAGTAAATTCTTACAGGGAATTGAAAGAGTGAATACAATCCTGCCAGGTAGATGGGGGAGTGGGGAACATGTCCAAATAATTAGCTTTTAGAGTACATATCAGCACGAGAGGGAGCAGGGTGATTACTCAAGAAAGCATAATAATTTTATAAATACAGAAAATTTGACTAGACAATGAAATAAGCATAGAGTTGGAAGGCAGCAGGGGAGTCAAGGAGGAGATAGTTTTACTGAAAGCTTTTATACCAGTGCGCTTTACTAGAATGGCTCTTTTGGATGGTGGTTACTACCTAGTCTAAGTAGACAGTTTAAAGGGATATTGCAAATGGATCGTCTTCTTGTAAAAAAAAGGAATTAAGAGCAAGTGCTGTCATTTTATACTTGCTGCCCAGTGACAGAGGCTGAAACAACCATGGGATTCCTCAAACCTTTACTTTTTAGTAGTGAAGTCCAGTCCATCTGTATGCCTTCTAGTTTCCTCAACAATATTATCTATGATAATTATTTGCAAGAAACAGAGTGTGTGTGTGTGTGTGTGTGTGTGTATTTGAGAGACAGAAAGAGGGAAATAGAGAGGAGAGAGACAGAGTTAGAATTATAGAACAAAAGGAAATCTGATCTATCATCCAGCTTTAAGTCTATTGTGATATCAGCTTTATTCCTGATAACACAGATTAACTTCTCTAAATGATTTAATTTAATACCTTTAACAAGGAAATAAAACCATACGGCTCCTTTATAATAGATGGGGAAAAAAGTTTTTGAGTTTATTCTATATTATTATTTTTGCCTGCTTTGAGCAAGAGTCACTTTGTAAAAATTCTTCAGAAAAGCTATTTTGGGGGGCCTTAAAAGGCACATTTTTAGTTCATATAAATGATACAGTGTTAGCTACTGAAAGCCTATACACCCCTCAACAGAACTACTCAAAAATTAAGATTTAAGAATGTGAGGATCTTAAAAAAAAAAAGAACGTGAGGATCTTCATCAAACACTGTGACTCCTAATACTACCTCTGATGTGAGCTAAGACAGGGGAGATTTGCTTGCTAATGGAATCTTGCAGGTAACCTAGGCAAAGCTCAAATACTACAAGTCAAGTGCTAATAACTGCTTGTTTTTACATTTTGCATCTGGCAAAAAAAAATGCAAATTTATTTAGTTGCAAAAGATCGAACATTAACCAGACTGTTTTAGGTAATGGTGGGGTTGCTTGATGAAGGACATGAAGTTTTACAGAGAGCACAGTTTTTAGACTTAATGGCAACTATAAAAGGGTATTCCAGTTTCGTGCTTCTGAAAATCATGATTGTAAATCACATAAATGGAAATGTCTATAGACATATTTAAGTAAAGAAAAACATGCTTAATTTTTTTTGTCGGGATGATCTATATACCTGAGCTATGCTCTCCATTCCTTGAGGGCCAATGTTGTACTAAAGAGAGAATAAAAGGCGTTGGAAATGACATAGGTTTAAAGTCCTTTGACTAATTCCACTGGGATTATTCAAGTGCTTGGAAGGAGAGGGGTGAAAGCAAGGATGGAAAGGAGACAGATATTAGTGCCTGTTGTAATTACTATGTTCCCCATGGTCTGAAATGCTAAAAATGAATGTTTCCTCTATTATAAGGATATAAACCTTTCTCACTGCAAAGCTATTAGCATATATAATGCACATGTCTGAAAATCATGGCTTCTCTGTCATTCTTTTCAGACCTTTAGGGACCTGGGTTATTGTATAGTCCTGAATTATAGCCAACGCATAATTTGTAGTCCTCTGGTTTCCCACATATTTTTTTAAAGAATCAGTTTAAGCAATTTTACTGATATTTAATGGTTCAGTGTTTTCCAACAAATTAAAATGTTTGCATTGTCTGGAAAAAAATTGCTATGCAATTTACAAAAGAGAAGACACATGAATATACTTCATTGAGTGCCAGCATTCCGATCAACGAAATGATTTAAAAATACAATTCTAGGAATTTATTAATGTAATATTTCTTTAAAAATAAATAAACAACCTCCTCAGAAGTCAAAACATATATAAAGTCTTGATCTGCGTGCCCCATTCTAGGGTATATAAAGTCACAAGAAAATGAATGACATTAATTTGGACCTTTTGTGCAAATACATTTCCTCCTGTATTTTGGGGGCAGAAATTGTACCTTAACAGACTCGACAATTTTTTTTTTCCTTCTGATTTCAGTTCTTTCACCGCAAAGGTAGAATAAAACAAGAAATCTTACTTCCTCTATTCAGTTTTATTTCAATCTATGTCAGTTTAGCATATTTTAGATAGTCTGTATAATTTTTTTAAATAAAAGGACCATTCTAATGTTAATTTGGATCAATCTTCCAAACATATGATTCTAGGTTTCCAAAAGGGGCCCTCTTGAGGGGGCTTTTTAAAAGTGAACAAAAAAAGCACCCTGAGGCTGCCCAATTCACATTTAACCTACTTACATGAAAAAGGAACTGCTTTGGTTAAGAATACACTTCCACAAGCTCAGGTTCAAGCGAAACACGCCAGCATATTAGTGAGGAAATGAGACAGCAAATAGTAACTCCTTTCATACCAGCAAAAGAATACTGTATTTATTTAAAACAGTTGGCAGAAATTCTCATTTTAATTAAATTACATTTACTGAAATAACATTTTCATAATTAAAAAAAATAACCCATTTCTCCCAAAGAGCTAGCAAAAAAATAATCACAGGAACTTCAGATGGGCAAAAGAGTAAAGCGATGGTTCGAATGACTAATTTGGATTAGAACTGTGCGATAGTTCACTGGTTTTTGGTGATTCGGAAGCCATTATTATCCTCTGTTGTCCTGTAAAGTTAATACGAAGTAGCTAGCAAGTTTTGTTATTAATGATCTTTTTAGAGGAAGTAACTTAGCACGAGTTTCATATCATTATATTTTTATTACTTGCACATTGGAATCCTAGAATAGTAGTTTAGATCACAGTGAAGATACTATAATCTGACCTCTTCTTTTTCCAAATAAGGAAACTAAGTCCAGAAATGTTAAATGACTCCTTCTTAACCACTCAACTAGTTTAAAAGACTAAGTCTGGAACTCAGAGGCTTTCCACTGAATAGCTTTGTCCCAGAGCCAAGCATTATACCTTCCTAGTGGACAGAAGGGTAGGGGGTGAGGGGGGAATGACACACCACCTATGGACTAAGGGAGAAACAAAATTCCATTCCAAGGTAAGGCTCAGTCTTTTTCACTCCTGGCTCCCTCCTTCAAAAAATTCATATGAGAACCAAAGTTCGCATTCCTCAGGGAACAAAAATTGTCAAATAATCAAGTTAAGTCTCACATAATGACAAAACCAATGAGTGGATAACATGTTTCTATGACTTACCAATGACAGCTTAAGTAAGAGCAAAATTCTCCATGAAACAAACAATTTTGATTGCTGAATTCTTCCAAATAGACCCAACATGGCCCAATGAGCCAAATGATCAACCTCAATTATGGAAGTCACTCCGGGGGGAAAGTAAGAACATTTAAATGAAGAGGGAAAGTAATACCAAAACCATGGGGAAAACAGAACCACCTTCTTCCTTCTTGGATATTGCTGAATGCTGGTCTTGTGAAGAATAAGAAGTATTATATGGTTCGGCAGTGCCCAATAAAGTTTCAACTAGAAACTTAGAATAGTTTCATACATGTGCTGCTGGATAATTTATGAGCAAATATGTCGAGGTTAAAGCCTAGAGAAGTAGGAAGTCTGTTATGTTTATGCTAATGAAAGCTCATTAGCATTCTTTTCTATTATTGGGTCCAATCAGAGTACAAATGAGTTGTCTCTTGAGAACAGACTAATAACACATCACAGGCTTACAATCTTAACTAACTGAAGTACAAAAATCTAGTAACAAATACAAGTTAAATTTCATAATACTAAGTATTTGTCACAATGAAAAACAAAACTGAGCTCCTGTTCTTTACTAATTATGTATCAGGTTTCCTTTCAGACCCAACCATAACTTAATGCTTTGGAGCCCTGTAACCAAAAAAAAGTATATGGAAGTTTGGTTGTTTCATAATTCTAAAATTTTGGTGTATTTTAATCTTTCTGCAATTCTTTTCCCAGAAATTCTTTGTATCTTTTCCTTTCAAATGTGCTACTCTTTAAAATTATTACATAGCTATGGCAAGCTGTCATTAGAATCCACTGGCCACTGCCTTATGTGAAGGAAATTATTTGTCTCACAACTCACATCAATAGGTCCCACAAATTCTTTGCATTGCAAAACTTCCCCCCAATTTTTTCAGCAATATTGATTACTTTTTCTGCTCCTTGTAATGCTGAATTGGATCATAGCATGAAGGCCATATAAACTCAGAGGCCCCAACTACTACTGTTAGGAAAAAAACAAACAAAATTTCTCCCTAAGAGTTTAATTTGCGAATTAATTTCCTTGTTTGCTTTCTGTTATTCTCAACTTACAAGCTTCCAGGTCAAACTCATTATGACCAAAGGCTCATTATGACTAAAATGCAACAAAATGTAATGTTAATAAAAATAATGTATTGCGTTCCATAGGATTGAACCCAAATTGGCTAACACACAAACTGCACTACACAGATCACTAATGTGCCAGGAGATATTAACAGATATTGGGGTGAAGGAGGACAGGGTCTCAAGAAATATTTAGTTAAATCAACTTGAATAAGTACTTTTTCTAGAGACCCTCTTGGTACATCTTAATTGCACAGCAAACCCAAAAGAAGGAGGATTGATAGGCTATCATTTTCTGAACTTATTTAAGCGCAGAAAACCAAATTTCCAAGGATCCTTCCTCATTTGTGGACAAGGAAAAAAAAGCTATCTTAAAGATATAACTTAGCTAATGTTCCAATTTAAAACTATCATAACAAACATAACACATTATTTCTAAACAAATTACCTCCTTCCAAATACATTGTGGGAAACTGACGCTTACACTTTCCATGAGGTTGGCAGGTTCAAAACTGATTTTTGTAAATGGAGGAGATAGAAATTCACTCTAAATATCAGAATCCTTTCATTACATAAACCAGAGATTAACTCCTACTGAAAACTCCATCCCTGATTATAATTGGGGGCACAAATTTTAAAAATGAAGACTTTATTTTACCTACTTAATTTGCATTTCTTATACACTAAAGATTTTTTCCTACATCTTTCTCTGATGGAAAATGACATTTCTTTCCTTGACTTTCCAAGATATAAAATTATATCTGTCATTTTGTTTCTGGCTTGAAAAGGTCTAATTATAATAATAATTATTATACACAAGTATTATGGATAAAATAAATAATCTAACTTTGTGAATTGGAAAGAAACCTCATGAATATCAGACCTTATAAATGGGGACAAAAATGGCATGAGTTTATAAATGTAACATTCTTTTAACCATGCATGGCACATAAAATTTGTGTGTTTCACATTATTATTATGATTACCATACATTTATATAAGCCTTCATTCTTTCATATTTAGCACTCACACAGGTTTCCTGAAGGCTTCTATATTTTGTCAGTAATTGAATGAAATATATTCACTAACTCTGAATCGTGAAAATAATGATTTTTTAAAGGTAGAAAAAAATAGATAGAAAAAGTATTTTTCCCAATGTTCAATATGAAATAACATTCTCTGGGGGTGGCTGGGTGGCTCAGTCATTAAGCATTGGACACTTGGTTTTGGCTCAGTTCATGATCTTGGGGTGGTGAGATCGAGCCCTGGCCCAGTTCCATGCTCTGCAGAGAGTCTGTTTGAGATTCTCTCTCGCATCCTCTGCCCCTACCTCTCCTCATATGCATGCATGCACTTTTTCTCTAAAATAAATATATAAATCTTAAAAAAAAAAAAAAAAGAAATAACATTCTCTGTGGCAGGTTATGGGGTGTGAAATTGAATATAATAATTTAGTCCTAGTAGCCACAGAGCCTCCACAGAGGTCTAGTGGGGGAAAGGGTAATAAAGTACAAGGAGGCAGAGAACAAAGAAGAAAACATGAAGAGGAAAGAGAAGGAAAGAAAAAAGAAGAAAAGGAGGATGACGAAGATAAGAAAGAGAAGAAGAAGAAGGGAAGGAAAGTATGAGGGAGCAAAAAAAGAAAGAAGAGGAAGTAAAAAAGAAAAAGAATAAAGAAAAAAGCAACTTTTATTATCTTACTCTTGCATACCAGGCATTCTAAGTGTTTTACATATTTTTGTTCATTTAATCTTTACTACTCGTGCTTGATAACATGATCTCCAGTTTAGAGATTAGGACACTGAGGCACACACAGGTGAGATTAAGTTGCTATACCATCATGATGTAAGTGTGAGAGTCTAGCCCCACTCCCAGCCAACCCAACCGTGGAACCTATGTTCATAACCACTTCACGAAAGTGATAATGTTACCCACTGTCCACTGGTTAAGATAAGGCATACAGAGGCAGCTATGGGCTCAGAGGAAACACACAGGACCGAAGCTGGGTCTCCTGGAAGGATTGATATGGAAACAGTTTGCAGGAGTCAGAGAGGTGAAGCAAGAAGGGGACATCTGAGCCAGGGAGAGCAGATTGGGCAAATTCATGGTGGCTTGAAATAGCAAGGCAGTTGCAGAGGCGTGGAAATAGTGCATGTGATGGTGAGAGCAGACACCTGGGACAAAGCCAGGAGTCCAGCTAGCAGGGTCTGTGTGCCACAAAAAGGAGTTGACAGGAAAGGATGGATCTTCAAGTGATCCAACGAGAAGTGATGAGGGCTAACCCCAGTGAAAGGAAATTGCAAAGGATAATGATGAACAGGAGCAAAGGATGGTGGTAAAAAGGAAAGGGATTTAGTTCAAGGACAGAGAGGTATTAGCAACCCATTAGAGGTAGAAGATGAAAAGAAGAAATAATCTAGAATCCCTCCTTGTTGGCTGGCTTGGGTGACCAGACAGTTGGTACAATTGTCCACTTTAGAGATTATGGCAAAGAAACAAGCAGGATTGGGAGGAACGGTGTTCTATTTGAACCTCCTGATTTTGAAATGCAAGATATTTCTCTTTTTTTTTTGAGAAAGAAAGAGAGAGAGAGAAAGAGAGAGAGCAAGCACGGGGGATGGGGAAGGGGCAGAAGGAGAAAGAAAATCTTAACAAGTTCCATGCCCAGCGCAGAGCCTGACATGGGCCTCCATCTCACCACCCTGAGATCACAACCTGAGCCAAAATCCAGTTGGACACTTAAACAACTGAGTTCCCCAGGTGCCCCAGAAATGTAAGATATCAAATTACAGATGCCTAAACAGCAATTGGATATAGAGTTTTAGAAATAAGAAGAGAAACCCATTGAAGATATAATTTTAGAGACCTTGGTTTATGCGTAGTGGTTGAAGCCATTTGTTTGGGCTCAATCACCCACACGATTTCCATGTTTATAGAAAGGGGTTCAAAAATGAACCCTGGGGAATGGTATCAGTTGTGTTCACAAGATCAGCACAATGCAACCAGACACCTCCAAAATAGAACACAATTTTCAGTGAATTAAAAAACCCTAAAGCTCATCAACCTAAGAGGTCCACAGAAGAAGAACATAGGGAGGAAAAGTCAGAAAGGTACAAGAAAAAATAGGATATATTTTACGTTGAGTCCAATACTGTAAGGACATTTCACATAAGGCAGTGGCCAGTGGATTTGGTAATATGGAGATCACTGTTGACCTTTAAAAATGGTAAGGGCCTAAGACAGTATAGGGCAATGAAGAGTTAGAACAGGTGAAGACAGCGTGAAACATAAGTAGATTGACCTTTCTGAAAGCTTGGATGTAAATGGAAGAAGACAAGATCAAAAGCTTATAAGCAACTTGGGTTTTAAGCATTTGTATTTCAAGACAGAAGAGGCACGAGCATGTTCAGAACACAGGGAGCCTTAAGATGAGACCTATGAGAGAGAGATGGATGGGGAAGGAATGTCAAGAAAGAATGAATAGTGGGTGCAGACAGATTTAGACATTATGGCTACAAGGAAATATTTGTGCATTTAATAACCTCTATTTTCTTCTGAAGAATGTTTCAAGGTCATCTTGTGAAAGGGTGAGATCAGTGGGATAGCAAGTTTGAAAAAGGAGTAAAAGTGGCAATTATCTTTGGCAGGGATCGGAGAAGTGACTGACTGATGCTACCTCTTGACTGTATCCTATACAAAAGTACTTATTTAAAAAAAACCCTGTAAAATGGAGAATATTAATCACAGATAAAGTTAGAGATATCTTCTAAAGTAAGAAAATAGTGTTTCCGATTTTTCAAACAGAGATTGCATCTACAGAAGACAGTGATCACTATCTATATTGTAAATTACAATTTGGTGGAAATCCTTTTTTGCTTGTGTTCATGCTTCTGCAATAATCATGAAAAGTGCCCAGATATGGGGAAGGATCAAGGGCAAGGCAAATTTAATGTCCGATTTTCTCAGAGTCCACTGAAAAGGGGGGAAATAAGAAGCGTGAGGGTTGGAGGGGTGGGGTGGCTTTGAAATGGAAGGAAAAGTCTCAGAATGTCAACACTTGATTTACACTTGTGTTGACACATTTCGACATTCTCTGCACATGCCACAAAGCACCAGCTTTGTTCCTAAGACCTACGTAGGTCTTAGGAACTGGACAAGTTTACAAAGCTAAGCTTCATACGTCATGCTCTCCACTCAGAGATTGATATTAACCTCCAGAAAAGAAAATGCTCCTTCCTTAATTAACTGCTCAATCATCAAATTCTAATGACAGCTTGCCATAGCTATGTAATAATTTTAAGGAGTAGCACGTTTGAAAGGAAAAGATACAAAGAATTTCTGGGAAAAGAATTGCAGAAAGATTAAAATACACCAAAATTTTAGAATTATGAAACAACCAAACTTCCATACACCTTTTTTTGGTTACAGGGCTCCAAAGCATTAAGTTATGGTTGGGTCTGAAAGGAAACCTGAATAACTGTCTGCACACTTCATCCAGGTGAGTGGGTTTTGATCCTGGGTGGCTATAAGGATTTACGACATAGACATTCAGTTGGATGTTGATCCAAATCCACTTACTGAGTTGCCCAAAATACTGGCTCTGTAGTGCTGTGATCCAGTTACTTAGAGCTGTGACCAAAGACATTAAACCTAGAGAAATCAGCAATTTAAAGAAATTCCCAATTGTTCTAAACTTTCTGTTGTACTTTTTTTAAGTTTTTATGTTTTCCCTTTGGTCAGTGTTGTAGAATATTCTTATAATCTTATCACTTCCCCAAAATAGGAATAAATGTGAAATTAAAGTTAAATCTAGGCGATCACCTTTAAAGTTCCTTAAAGAGGGGTGCCTGGGTGGCTCAGTGGGTTAAAGCCTCTGCCTTTAGCTCAGGTCATGTTCTCAGGGTTCTGGGATCAAGCCCCGCTGGGCTCTCTGCTCAGCGGGGAGCCTGCTTCCCCCTCTCTCTCTGCCTGCCTCTCTGCCTACTTGTGATCTCTCTCTGTCAAATTAATAAATAAAATCTTAAAAAAATAAAAATAAAAAAAATAAAGTTCCTTAAAGGCCTACAATTCCTCTGATTTTCTTATATTCTCCCCCTTTTTCCCTCAACCTCCCTAAGGAACAGCAGCTTACACAGAGTAGGTGTTCAAGTAAACATTGGATGGGTTGAAATCCATTGTAGTTCAAGTATTGTAGTGCATATGTGTGTGTTTTCAATTCATGACTACATAAACAAATAGATCAACTTGTTAATCAAAAAGGAAAGAAGACTTATACCTTTCTAATCAATCTAAGAATACCAGTTTCAACCCTATCCTTCCTTGATCATCAAGGCATTCTGACATAGACATAAAAAAAAGAAAAGAAAAAAAAATATTTTTGCAATACCGTCCCTATGTATATTGCCCTCCCTTTAGGTAGAAAGTGTGAATTCAGTTTTCTTTTCTTATCACTGGCATTTTGGATTGGTGACATCATTATATCCCAGTAATACAGGAAGGATTGCTACTCAAGAGCCAGAGCTGAGAAAACTGCTTTATATAGAGGACATTTTCTTTTCATTTCTATTTTTTTTTTTTAGGAAAACAAATCATGCTAATATTTGGCAAGTTACATAGTAATGAATGAAAGAATTTGTTGTTTGGTATCTTGCTCTGAATACAGTCATATAGCTGCATATCACAGAAAATTAGAAACTATGGAGATCTTTGTAGACCATGAGACCATCTTTTCAGTGATAATGTCTTCCACTAGGAAAGATGACTAAGCATGCATGTCACTTACTGGGTAGAGTATTTCCAATTCTTCCATTATTAGTTACAGTTATATCAAGCGACCCAGGTTTAATAGTATATCTAAATAGAGCAAAATCTATTATTTACAACATAGGAGTGGTGCTGGTTTCATTTTCGCTTCATATTTTCATTAAAATGTGGAAAATGTTTTTTCATTTTGCTTGGCATTATTTAAAATTGCTGTGGGACTCAAATACATGTATTTATCATCCTGGCTAAAAGTAATTAATTGAATTTACGAATCCAAATATATGACAAGGCAGGTACTTACAAATAAATGATTCTCCCACATTTTGGCTCTCTTCAGAGTGGTTAAAAAGTCTAAGGTTAAATAGAAAGTTAAGGCACCACCCACACACATTTTTTTATGGATCTCTTATACCTACACAATGATAAAATGAGTTGAATTTCTCAACTAAGCCTTCAAATAACCAACAAAATGTCCGTACAATAAATCCCCACCTGGAAATATGCAAACCTATCTAGGCTTCTGCTTATCATCTCAGAAGACGTTAGAAACATTTCAGCATTGTATGAACTTTGTTAGATTCCACAACCATTTTTATCTCCACATTTTATCAAATATCTTTTTGCTTTGCCCTAGCCACCATCAGGAAAACCTCAAAAAATAAATAAAAGCAACAACAACAAATATCCAAAACTGTAACTGAGCAAAACCACACTAAGGACATTGTTCGAAACCAAACAGTTATTGGGGTTGGTGGGGGTGTGGTGATCTTGGCTCTAGTATTTAGAGTCCAATTTATTTTGAGGTCAGCATGGATAGTAGAATATTTTTTTTTAAAGATTTTATTTATTTATTTGACAGAGAGGAGAGAGATCACAAGCAGGCAGAGAGGCAGGCAGAGAGAGAGGGGGAAGCAGGCTCCCTTCTCAGCAGAGAGCCCGATGTGGGGCTCAATCCCAGGACCCTGAGATCATGACCTGAGCTGAAGGCAGAGGCTTTAACCCACTGAGCCACCCAAGCGCCCCAGTAGAATATTTTTTAATCTCAGTTTTTCTATCACAGAAACTCAAGTCCTCAAGACATTATCATTGGACAGTATCCCAGAAAATTAAACACAAATCCCTGAGCTACAGAACAATGTTCATGGCCTCCATAAATCTACTTAATAGAAATTGAGAGTCTTTTCTTGGACAGATTTGGAAGACCTGACTTAAACAATACTAAGTGTTTCCATCTAGAAATGACATAACATAATAGGAATATCCATTCACCCTTCTGCCCTTCAAAGGACCCCAAAACAAACCCCTGGGTTGTGACCAGGGACTCCCTTCAAGACCCTCACCTAAATAACATGGATCTGGTGTGGCTTACACATATTATTATGCAAAGATAAAGCATCAATTTTCAAAATTCATACAACGTTCTCCTATTTCCCCACTGTCAATGATATTTATGCATTTTGCCTTTTTTTAAAAGCTTGCAATGTCCAGATAATATTTTTTTCCTCCACCTCAGTTCTTGGACAAGTCACTTCACCTTTCCGTTCCTAGTTTTTCCAACAATAAATCTATCTGCAAACCTGGTGTGTTTCAGTTCTCTGAACAAATATCTATCAAACTTCAGTTGAAGAGAGGCAAAGAACTGTGTGCTTTGCTAACATAACCACCCAAGTGCTCATAGGATGAGTACCTAAGAAATACATTGATAACTAACCAGGAAATGAACTTCCTAAATTTGCATTTCTTTTTTTTTTTAAGATTTTATTTACTTATTTGACAGAGAGAGAGATCCCAAGTAGGCAGAGAGGCAGGCATAGAGAGAGGGGGGAGGAAGCTCCCTGCTGAGCAGAGAGCCGGATGCAGGGCTCCATCCCAGGACAGAGATCATGACCTAAGCCAAAGGCAGAGGCTTTAACCCACTGAGCCACCCAGGCGCCCCTACATTTGCATTTCTTAACAAAATTTTGAGTATTTATAGAACAGGGAGAAAGCAGCAGGTAAAGAGCTAAATATGTTCTTAGTAAGAAAACTCATCATCAATAATAGATCAAGCAATAAATATTGAATTAAAATTTATCTACCATGTGTCCCATAAGATATCCAGATAGATCTAGATGAAAAATATAGGATCCTTAAAGCTGGACCTAACTGTTGAGACATTATTCACAAAAAATGAAGAAGTGAGAATGAAATATAGTACAAAAGTAGTGTAATACTAAGTACTAAAATATAGTAGACTGCTGCTGAATGTTATAGATAGAAACTGAAATCAGAGAAAAATCAAGGCGAAGTGAAATCAGGAAAAATTGAGAAGTAGGATTTGAGTCAATCACAACCATTCAAGGTGAGAACATCCAATGCTTGGCGAGAGCATGAGACTCTAAGCCTTTGGAAACAGAAGGCTAGTATCATGAGGAGGCCACACATTGTTTAAGGTTTCATGGAAGAGAAGGTAAACAACCATTAGAAGAGGGAGAGAATTAAATTCTGACTAAAGAAGATCAGACCACTGGTTTGTCTGTTCCACATAAGCTGAACGAAGTCAGAAACAGCAGATAAAGTCCCCCTTTGGTGAAATAGCTGAGAAGATAGTACGGTGACAGCAGAAATTCAATCAGAATCCAAAAAGACAAATGAACAATATTTACTGGTAAAATTTATTGAGGAAGGAAAGGATACAGTCAAAGAAGACTTTCGTGTTTTTAGCTTGAAGGACCAAAAGAGCAAGACAATAATGGCAAAGATGGTGAAAGGGAGACTATTGATAAGTTTGGTTTGGGATATGTTGGCCTGAAGATATTCATAAAGAGGAAACTGAAGAATCGCAGGTTTTGAAGTTTCGCTAGTTAGTTTCTTAGTCAGCATCCCAGAGTCCTAGCTAAAATCAGGCCAATCCATGTGTCCACATGAGAACTAAGGGCAAAGATGGGAAGACAGCAATGGAAAGAAGATAGAGCTTGCTTCTTTACTAATGTCAGTCACATTCCTCAGAGCCCACTTCTCAACTGTGCTTCAGCCATGGGCTTCAGTATCTGTCCTTGCAATGTCTAGTTTTAGCAAGAATCCCACTAAACCAATTTCAAGAGAATCCCCCCCATCAGTCTCTCACCAAATTCCCCATCTTTATCATCCCAAGCTTAATATCTGATCGCCCTGGCCTGGCAACAATAAGAATCTTATTGAGTCAGTTTAGCAAGAATTTTCTCTACTCTTTGTAATCACCCTTAGTAACTTTTGATCCATGGACCCCTATTTGCCTCAAACTAGCTCCTTGACTATAAATTCCCATTTATTCTCACTGTATTTAGAATAGAATCACCTATTCTCTCTTCCCTATTGCAATAATCTTGACATCGCTTGTTGCAACAGTCTCAGATAAAGTCTTCCTTACCATTTTGACAAATGTCAGGATAATGTTTTCTTTAATGAGGGTCAAGTCAAATGGCTTGCCCATCACTAAGGGGTCATGAAGGGTCCATCAAGGAGAGAGAGAAGGCTCAGAAGGGCCAAGAGAGAGGAAGAGGCCATAAACCAAATGAGAAGAATCTTTCAAGGAGAGGGACATCCACTGTATAATACACATCCAAGAGAAGCCAGCAATGGCACAAATGACTTCACTAGAAGAATTAAATGTTATCTCTGAGAAAGAATACTAGCAAGTTTGAAGTAAAAGTCATACCACAAGGGGTTGATAAGGAAAAGCTGTTTAAAAAGTCAAAATTACAGCCATTCAGCAAAGTAAACTAAGATAACTAAGATACCAGCAATAGAAGGAGCCCTTTACTACAGACAATCCCTGACTTGAGAATGTTTTAAGATTTTTTGACTTGATGATGGTGCAAAACTTCATGCGCATAGTAGAAACTGTACTTCGAATTTTGAATTTGGATCTTTTCCTGGACTAGCAGCATGGGATACAATAGTTTCTCATGATGCTAGGCTGGGACAGCAGGCCACAGCTCCCAGCCAACCTGTGATCAAGAGGGTCAACCATCGAAACACTTAGAGCCTTTCTGTTTCTCTCTTGCAGTGCAGAGAGAGTCAACATTTTATTACAAAATAAGCTTTGTGTTAGATTATTTTGTCCAACTACAGGCTAATGTAAGTCTTCCTGGCATGTTTAAGGTAGGCCAAGCTGAGCTAGATGTCCCATAGGGAAAGTGTATTCCATGTAGTTTTGACTTATACTTTCAACTTATGATGGGTTTATTGGGAAGTAATCCCATCTTAAATGGAGGAACAATTATATAGAGAAGCATCAGAGAGACAAGAAAGAGATTGTGGGAGGGTCTTTAAATGATTCTTAACTATAGCTTTGCCTATAGTGCTGAATATGAATTTTCATGCTGAATATGAATTTTCATTTCATTTCTAATATGAAATCAGAGACAAACCAAACAGAACTACTTAATTTTTAAAAAAGAATTCTTAATAATGTCAAATAGACAGCTTTGATAACATATTAAACTAAACACATATGCTTTTGGACTCCTATTTGGAAATACCTATTCCTTGGGGAGTGAAAATATACAATGTGATTAATATAATAGTTATTCCTCCTGCTGGTAATTTTTTGCTATTAGTTAATTGTTACTATATACAAACTGTCTTTTATGGAGATTTTAAGGGAAAACAGTTTCTCTTGTCAAAGATACTCTCTCCATTAGGTATCATATGTCAGATCTTTTTAGCACCCAAAATGCCAGGCCATTTTATTATATTCTTCTTTATATGATTCTCTAGTTGTCTCATATATAGTCCCTTCAAATACTTAAATTCATGGAAGATACAGTCTAATAACAAAAACAACAGCCATGACACTATCAATAGCAATACTAGAATATCATTTGTATTTCACTTTATAAAGCAATTTCAGGGGCGCCTGGGTGACTCAGTCAGTTGGGCGTCTGCCTTCAGCTCAGGTCGTGATCCTGTAGTCCAGGGACTGAGCCCCACATCTGGCACCCTGATGAGCAGGGGATCAGCTTTCCCCTCTTCCTGTCCCGCTGCCCCCGACTACTGTCTCTTAAATAAATAAAATCTTAAAAAAAAAAAGCAATTTCGTATATATTACCTCATAATTTAGCCTCATGACAATCCAAAGGCCAGTAGGATTTTTGCATTTTACCAAGCAAATTGAAGTCAGAGAGAGTGAGCCTCAGTCAGGTCACATAGCTCTTGTAGGACTTGTCTTTTGGGCCACTTTGTGTCCTATGGTGTCAGAACCCCACTGCCTGCACGAAGCAGTTCTGGTCTAGAATGAAAACATCTGAGGAACTCAACTGCGGTCACAGATGACACTTTTTGCTGAACTCATGAATGTTCCCCTCTGGAATTTAAAGACCATAACCATGACAGTAAGTGTTCTTTGTTCGGCCAGTGAGCACAGTGTTTTTCTAACACGCTTGCAGACACCCAAGGTCTGTGCTATGACTCTGGCTCCCTCTTTCCCTTGTGAGCTTGTCCAGAAGTATTTTACCTGTTCTCAAGAATACATGTAAGTTTAAAGGGTCTTCTTCCATTCTGCATCAGAAAGTCTCCGTTGGAGTGAGGCTCTGCACTTCTAAAATGGGACAGGGCCAGGAGAGTCAAGATGCCTGGTCCCCAAGAATATGTCTCATCACTTTGCCCCCTGGGTCTCTGATGTCCCTCTTATTGAGCTTTCCCTGATCTACAGAAGCACAGACTTACATTATCCTGGCCCAGAGAATTGTTTCTCACCGATTCCCTCCTGGTGAGAGTCGGAAGGTTCCAGATAGGCTTGATGAAAGACTAAGACTTTTCCAGATGAAGAGCCCGAACAATTGATATTTTATTTACACACTTGATGCTGAATGAAGTTCAATACTTATTGATTCTTGCTTGTTTGCTAAGGGCTACGATGTAGAAAATGTGCTATTAAAACAGGAAAATTTATTTATTGGACTGTAAAGAATAGAGGCTATTGAAAGCCCGGCAACCCTATATCTGGGACAGTCATTTTAGCCCCTTAACTCCTAGTAAAACAAATGTTAAACGTAATTAAGTGCCAACTCGTTGCAATCTTGGTCACACTTGGGAATCCATGCACTAGTGCAGGGAGAAAATGAATCAATTGGGGGGGGATACAGAAAAAAGGGACATGGAGCAAAATGTATTATCTGCACCAGCAACTACATCATGAAAAATACTAGTGCCATCGCCAAGAATCATAAAGCCTAGTTCTCATTATGCCATATCCCCAGCTTGGGGATAGTAGAGCTTCGTGGGCTGATCTGGGAATCTTGTGGCAAGCGAGTGGCCTGAAGAGCCAGGATCTCTGTGGGTCTTCGGGAACCTCTGCCAATCAGCAGCATCCCTCCCAGAGCCTGGGACAGCAGCGCCTGCCCCACCAGTCAGAGTTCACCTGCAGGTTGGTGGAAATTATAAATCTTTACATGCTGCTGGGGTCTGACAGTGCATGTGAAAGGTTTTTTTTTTTGTTTGTTTGTTTGTTTGTTTTTACCATGGGAGGAATTTGGTGCTGGTATAGCAAGGAGGTATTTGAGTAAATTCAGGATCACAGCACAGATGAATTGAGACAGCGAAAACTCAGGTCTGGCTACTACGTGAGATTCTTGCAACTCCCTAAGCCACACACACTCATTTGCTTCAGGTTTTTTTTGTTTATTTGTTTGTTTGTGTGGTTTGGTTTGGTTTTTATATTTCTGTCATGGTGTTGACAGAAGAACCACTATGGTGGCGGACGTTTCCCATTTCGACTGCGTGTTTGGAGCATCATTCAGTCTCCCTGAAAAGTCGCACTTGAAGAAATACCTTTATGTGCCATCTAAGTAAAGTAGAATAAAACACATCTGAAGGCATTGCTCATGGAATTTTGGAATGCTGGAACTCATCAGGCAGGATGAAGTAGTAGCTTCCCTTGGCATCATGTTCCAAGCAATGGTGAAGAAGTGAAGAAAACTGAGGCCAAAAAACAAACAAACGAACAAAAAAAAAAATGGGTAACCCCATCCCATTTTTAAAAAGCCATAGATAACTGACAGTAAGAGTTATTTAAAACAAGTGAATC
This sequence comes from Procyon lotor, assembly GCA_028646535.1. Classification (NCBI taxonomy): domain Eukaryota; kingdom Metazoa; phylum Chordata; class Mammalia; order Carnivora; family Procyonidae; genus Procyon; species Procyon lotor. The sequence continues at coordinate 101,437,403 of CM053606.1, read as the reverse complement.
CCGTATGACAGGATTTCTGTGGCTACTGTAATACTAGACCTTTACTAAAAACTGCGTATGTATTTTTTTCCACTTCCCCATAATTTAAATGGGATGGTTAAATATTTATAAAGGGGAAAAGTGATAAAATCATTTTACCTTGAGCCTTATAATCAAAAAGATCTGTTTTAATTTGGTTCTCTGACCTGAATGCTCCCAGTCAACTAAGGCAGGGACTGGAATTCATTCTGACTATCTGAGGGTAGCTTTATGAAACAGAACAGCATTTTAGTTGAGTTCTGATTTTGCCCTACTCTCGTTAATACCATTTGATAGCTCATAACTAGTGATTTTAAGGATAGTAATTCAATTTGATTTCATAAAACTTTGTATTTGTTTGTCTTTGTTTTAATTTGGAGACGGCTTATTTCTTTTCTTTTTCTTTTTTCTTTCTTTCTTTTTTTTTTTTTTTTTTGGTTAGTTAGAAGAGAAGTTAGAAGAGAACCACTAATAGCTTAAAAGTCTGCTTTTAAAGAAAATCTTCCACAGAGACTTGGGAAATTGAAAACATCTCTTTTCAGTGGGTCTGCTTGGCCAAACTTGAGGCCATGAGATGGGGAAGTGTCCTCATGTCAAACAGCACTGTGAAAGCTATTTGTGACCAACACTGGGGGTTTGCTTGCAAATAGTATGACAGCAGAGCTATAACTCTTAGAATATATCTGTGGAGGGGTGTTTGGGTGGCTCAGTCAGTCGAGCATCCAACTCTTGATTTTGGCTCAGGTCATGATCTCAGGGTGGTGAGATGAAGCCCCATATCAGGCTCTGTGCTCAGTGGAGAGTCTGCTTGAGATTCTCTCTCTCTCTCTCTCTTCCTCTCCCTTTGGCCCTGCCCTCTCCTCCTCCTGCCCAGCCACGACTCATGGTCTCTCTCTCTCTCTCTCTGTCCTTTTCTGAAAAGAAAAAATATATTTATGGATATAAATTTTATGATATTAATTAATATCCTGTAATTAATATCCTGTACACCTCTACTCTTCCTACATACATCCTGTAATTAATATCCTGTACACCTCTACCCTTCCTACATACATTAAACACATATTTATTTAATGCCTTCTGTGTGTGAGCACAATGCTCATTGTGAAGGGGATAGGAAAATCAACAAGGTAATAGATTTTGCCTTTAAAGGAAAAGGAAGCTAAAATCTAGGAGACACTTACCACGTACTATGTATCCTAGACTGCATCCTTGTTACAATTATAATCATTCTCAAAAATAATGCTGAGCAGTTGTATGACTTTCGTCAGCCAAGTGATAAAGTGGCTTGTAAGATTTCTTTTCATATATCTTTATCTGTGTATCTCCTTTCTTGTGAATTTGTGTGATTAAGCTATGTTCTCCATCCTTTCCCTTTATTCTGAAATTAGGAGGGGAAAGGACGTCACTTTATTCAATTTCATTTCTCTCTACCCCACCCCCTCTTTTTTAAAAAGAATTCACAGTCAGTCAGAGATTTCCATGCAAGAGGCTATTTCTGGACTCATACTGCTTTAGCTAGGGGTGGGGAAGTGGGGGTAGGCAGAGAAAACCTAACTCCAAGTACAGGCGTTCCATTGTACCTCAATGGACAATCAGCAGACTGACTCAGGAAAGGAATTCCAAGTATAGTTGTCTTAATAGGCTAAAATTAGAAGAGGGGGCGGAGTAGAACAGAGGAAGGAAGGAGTGGAAAGAGAGAAAGAGAGAGGAGTAAGAAGTGTACAGAAATTTATCTGGAAATGCTTCATCTCCAAACCTGTGTTTATTATTATTATATTTATTTAGGTAAAATTTCGAATCAGTACTTAAATGCTAGCTGTCTTTATTTTAAATCTTCTGCATTTCTGTATATCATAGAGGGGGAAGGAGGCCTTAACAATCAAACAGTCCTCCTATCAATAATTCAAATAATATTTTGAGAGTCATTCTAATATATTTAGCTATTAGACAGGTTTACTGGAAAAATAAAATAAAAATGAGTGCCTGACCATTTTCTGTTTTTAAGTCAACACTACAAGGAACATTTATGGAGATGAAATATATTCACAATAAGAGTGCTTTGAAATAAATGCTATTAAGAAAGCTTAGGGAATGATTATATTTTATTTCAATAGAAACAATAACTGAACTCTGGTCTTGTCTTCTGTTTCAACATCATGTCTCTCTGTCCCTCCTCTTCTTGTAATAAATATTCTCTTGCCAGTCCTGTTACTGACAATAATGTAGGTGAACTCTGCACCATGTACATCTGTCATTATTAATGACCCTGGGAGACAGAAACCATAACTCACTCTTTTAGGAACCAAGACGGCAAAACGCTACAGAAATTTCCTTTCACGTTTTCTGCTGCAAGAATATTTGCATTGATCCTTTCTAAATTCACAAACAAACCTAGAATAGGAGGGGCAAAAGAAGAAAAAACCCTTACATTTTTAACCTCAGCTGAAAAGTACTGTTACTAAAGAAGACACTTGTTGCTCAATGAAGGATTTTATGACAGCAATTCTATATATACTCAGTGTTTTCAGTATACAATACATTTAATCCTTTTAAAGCTCAGGCCATAAAGAATTTTATGGTAGGAAACATCTCTTTTACTCACAGGCTTAAATAACTTTCAATAGGACTAGCCCACAGAATGTCCTTACTAAAATACTTATTCCATTCCCCAGGTTTATAAAAGCATGTATTTATTTTAAATTGAGCCTTTCACATATTTTGCGCTTGAAAGAAATGTTAACATATTATGTTTTTGTGATCAAAATACAAACCAAATGTTATAGAGACAAAGAAAAAGAAACACGTGTTTCTTTAAGAACAAAGAGCCCTTTAATCACGTCTTAGAAAAATGAGAGGATGAGTGTGTTAATACTGTGCTGAGAAATAGTCACAAAAGTCTGTGGGAGCCACTTTCTAAAGGAGGGACAGGTAACATTCTCTAATAAGATTAAAATACATCAATTCACACGGACATTTTATTTCAAACCAATTTGTTGATAACAACATTCTGTCTGTTCTCAATTTTAAATGATCTATATTATTATCTGCTACTTCTCCTCAGCATTTGATGCTGATGAAATTTTGTCAGGGGGTTTATTTTGACTTACTGGAAATGGACTTTTCCAGAACATAAAGTTGAAAACTTCAATAGATTGGGAAGGGTCAGTTTAAGTCACTAATATGCTCTGCTAAGTCTCTCCTGTCTTCCCACTGGCTTCTTGTGTACTATTTTACTGACATGTGAAATTCTAGAAATGTCAACTGTTGTCAATGGTAAAATGTTAGTAATGGTGCACTGTTAGTAGTAGCTCTCTTAGAAAGTGCACAGAAATATTTGAGAAAAAATTTTTCTTCTAACAGATTCTTAGAACACGGTAAAATAGCCACAAATTTTAGCATCCTCTACCCAAATCCCCAAGTAAAATACAATTTTCCAAATGTAATGCCTACTATCAATGTAATCAGCTATGCCATAGTAGTAATTCCAGATTCTATATCTGTTTAAATGATAAATCATGCCAAACAATAAAGGAACAAATCAAGCGAAGAAATACATAAAGTAGACAATCAGCAATGGGTCCTACACATCTGCCTGAAAATTTTCACAATCCCCCAGATACTACACTATAGCACTGACCAAAACAGCCTTTGATCTGAGACACATTCTACTGGCAAACTTTAAGGAAAGCAGTCCCCTAGATATTTACATGCACAGTTCAATGAATGAATCAATCAATCAATCAACAATAATTAGTTCTATTCCAATTCTGTAATTTTTAGCTACCAGCAATCAAAGTCTGCATTCAACTTCTAAATTAGTTTGTCCACATTCACGTTTAAGAAAAATGGAATCCATTAAACATGTTCGACTTTCTAAAATTATATGATATCCAATAACCAATTTGAAATTGTCATTTTCAATTTTGGTTTTGGTATGAACGCCAATATATGGAAGGGAGCCAGCAGGGAAAAGGAAAATGGTCTCTTCCATTTTACCAACTGGTCCTAGCATTTCTCTTATTGTGGAAATGAAAGAGGGTATGAGGTTTAGGAGAAAGAGAATGGAAGAGGCTTTTTTTTACAAATCTTTCTTCCTCTGAATTCCCCTTTACAAATTTTCCAGTTGAATCAAACTGCCCCACCAAAGCTCATAGAGAAAAAAAACCTTGTTTGACTCTTGGAATGGGGGAATTGTGGGGAGCACATTCTCTCACTGTCCATCTCCGTCCCTGTTCTTATCTCTCTCCACCTGTTCATGCCCAGATGACAGCATCAGGCCAGATAGGTTTGCTTCCATCTCTCTCTGTTACTGTTTTTGCTAAACAGACTCCCTTCATCAGCATTATAAAGGGGCCTAAGTCTTCCTTAGTCCCACTTAAATCTTAAGTCACTTAAACTAAAAAAGAAGTATCAATAAACAGTTCAGGGACATAAAATCATTCAATTCAATAAACTGCTTTGAATCAAATTAGTCTGAACACTTTATCCTTAAAACTGCAAAAACATTGTTATACTAAATATTCAATATTATCAGTTGGGCAAATTGGCCCAGGTCAAATGAGCAAATCTAAAAAATGAGATTGCTAAATTTCTCGGCTTGATAGCTTCGTAATAAATAATGTGCTTCTATTCAATCTGTACATTAAGTCTTTTATGTGGCCTTAAGGCACTCTCTGATGGCTATGCCCATTACAATGTAGCCATAGAAACTGACACATTTATTTCTTGGATTAGTGTGCCATTGAAAATATTAATATGATGCAGTAAATGGGGATTTAATCTAATCTGCTGATGGTAGAATGAAGTTAGTAAAAGGTTGAGTGCCCTTAGAGAGAAAGAAAGATTATATCTGCGAAGGGAAGCTTGTTATTGGTCACAAAGATCAACTGAACAGCCTATGACATATTATGCACTCTCTACATTTAAACAGACTTTGTCAAATTCAGCATCAAAGGTGTTCTGCAGGCTAAAGAATGCTTTTTCATATACATCTTTACAGATTTTGATATCTGAGCCAAAACATCTTTTATCTATAAGTATAAACAGAAGAACACAGCTCCCACGGCATACTTTGTGAAATGTGGCACCCAGGGCGCAAACAACATGCCCCAAACAATTTTTGCAAAATTTGTTTTGGTCTGATTTGAAGGCATTTGCTTAGCCTTTCAGCTTTGCCAAGGGTTCAAAAAAAAATTAGAAGAACTTCACCCAAGAAAGCCAATTTCATTTAACATGTTCTGAGAAAATGCAGATAATTGATTTCACCGTTCATTTTGTTAATTTCTAACCTGAAATCAGGTATCGATAAACATGCCTTCTGTTGTGGGATAGATCACATTTGACGCTGGTGTCTCCTAATAATTCACAGGACTCCAGGTCTGTCCCCCCTTTACTCGGCAGCAAACTACATAAATTTCAAAGATATATTCTGACGGATGAGGCATTGTTGAAAAGCAAAGTACAGCACTTTGTCCTTGAAATGTGAACATGGAATGCCATAAAGTATTCAAATAATAATTTACTCAATCTTTCAGGGTAATTAATTAAAATGCTTGAGATGTTGGAGAAAATCACCTTGAGCTTATAAAACTGGAAAGCCCCCCCCCCTTTCTTCTCTGCATACAAGCTGCCCCAGTAGATCAACCACATGCTTTCCCAGTTATGGGGTCTGATTTCAGAAGATAATAAATAGCCAGGATCTAATTTTGCCATGTCACAACCGATTATGTTTCACAAGAAAAGGTGGAGTGCTCACCTACCAGATGAAGGTGAAACATAAAACCACTTTTATTTATGTCGTGTGTCCAAATTCAGCTCAACCTGGCCCTGGGTGCTGTGAGTGTGTGGACTTTTGCTGTTGTGAGAATTTATGCACCTCAAGAATGTGTCATATATAAACATAAATTTAATCAAAGGGATGGAAACCTTTATTACAAAAAAAATAAAACACATTTTGGACATCTAATATAAATTATTTTAATGTGATTTTTACTACTTTTCGGAAGGTCACAAAGAAAGAATAAGACATTAAGCAGATACAGCCTATGACTATATCTTAATTCAGGTGATGATTAGCAGTGTAATTTAGATCCAGAGTTTTTGGTAGAGGTTTTTTTTTCTTTCAAGTTTCATTTCAGTTCAGTATCTTAATCAATTGTACTAAATAGTTGTTCAATGGTGGACTCGTGCAGGCATAGGTAACAATGTAAAGGAAAATGTATCATAAGAATGTACGTTTCCACTGGGGATCTAATCAGGCTTCAGTCTTTGAACCTTCAAGTGAAATGAAAGACTCTGGACATCGTCTGGGTAAGCCAGGCCAAAAATATGTTTCCTGATCGCATGCGTAATTGCTCCAGTGTCACATTTTGGGTGTAGAATCAAAGGCAAAGTTTGGACATCAGAGTTCCCGTTTCTGTTCATGTCAGGAGGATAAAACAGAAGGCAGATAACAATAGATTAACAAGCTCAGGGTATTACTCAGCCGTTCCCCTCAGTTGGATGGGCTTTGGACAGAATTTTAATGACTAAAAAAATTGCATATGATGAATAAGGATGTCATTTTCAATTAACGTGAACAAAGGATCATTCCCATATTTGGCGAATGAGGTAGCTGCGGTGTAGGAAAAGCTGGAGCATTCACAGACACTGCATCCCCGCTTGCAAATCAAAACAAACTGATGACATCTGGGTCCCCTTGCACAGTGACATAACTACAGGTTTCAGCAGGTATGTATTAGCCACAAGTTATGGATTGCACTCATAGCCTCCTGATAACTAAAAATAACACCGATTTTATTATTATTAAGTTAGTGAAATGTGATGCTTTCACAGAAATGGACTACAAAATATGTCTGCAGCCAACTTTAAGATAAAAAAGTATAGACCTAAAAAGAACTCTGATAGTGTTCCATGATAAACTGGAAATCCAGGTTCACCTCTTTGAACTCACTTTGCAAAAAAGCCTTTCAGAGAGTCTAGGGGTGACAGCAGACATAGCCTGTGTGCTCAGGACTGCACACCTCAATTAAGATCGAATGATACAGCCATTACCTTTCAATCACTCCTTGCTGTGGAGTGCTCTCATTTTAGGATCCTGTCCTGAGCTCGGTTGGTTGTGGGACCATCACAGCGACCTCTTTCCGCTCCTCAGTGATCTGCGGGTACATTCAGTTGGAGCTCCTGCTAGTCAAGGGGTTCCTATTCTATTTAAAAGCAGAGCCTAGGGGAGCCTGTGGGGCTCAGTCTTTAAGCCTCTGCCTTAGGCTCAAGTTATAATCCCAGGGTCCGGGGATAGAGCTCCCCATCGCGCTCCCTGCTCAGCAGAGAGCCTGCTTCTCCCTCACCCTCTCCCCTGGATTGTGTTCCCTCTCTCACTCTCTCTTTCTGTCAAACAGACAAACAAAAAACCAAACAAATAAAATAAATAAATAAGTAGATAGATAAATAAATAAATAGAAGCAGTGCGTGTTGAAAGTGATAACTTGGTTTCAGGTTTCAGGGACTACCATGGGATTCCATTCACTTCTCTGTGGCAAGCAAGACCCTCAGGGAAGCAAGACCAGCCAGACTTAATTCAAAGCATTAACCATAAATTCTGTGGGCTAATACCACCACCCACTCTGGGAATGTTAGGCCTTGTAATCGGCATTCTCCAGTGATGGCCCATTCTCCGGGCTGAGGTCCCCACCGGACTAAATTTGCTGGTCATCGATGTGGTCAGATGCCTTCAGAGCAGTATGACCAAATACCAGGTCATTTTTTTCCCCAACAGCATTTACCAGGTTACACAAAGTTAAACAAATGACAATCTAGCAGGACTCCTGTGAGCCTTTTATAAGCTAACATGTAAGAAGTCTCGAAGAGGGGAATGTAGGTGATGATATATATGTATATATATATTTTTTAAGATTTTATTTATTTATTTGACAGAGAGAGATTACAAGTAGGCAGAGAGGCAGGCAGAAAGAGAGAGGGAAGCAGACTCTTTACTGAGCAGAGTGGGGCTTGATCCCAGGACCCTGAGATAGTGACCTGAGCTAAAGGCAGAGGTTTTAGCCCACGGAGCCACCCAGGTGCCCCTAGGCGATGATATTTGGCAATGATATTTTAATTTTTTGACCTAGGAAATCTTTGTTCTCGAAAAGCACCTATTAAAAGTTTCAAAGACACTCATATTCCCAGCAAGTAGTCTAGAAAGTCCTGCTGTAGTTAAGTCAAGTAAAATTATTATCAGCATATTAATTGCTCTGTAAATTTTTAAAGTTTTGCCTAGAACTAAGAGCTCTTTGGTAGTACCCACCAGGTCCTTCCAATGCAGGGAGGACCAGACACCACCTAATGTCAAGAGATGGAACCTCCTGTACCCTTTGTGTATTTCTCATGAAATTTTCAAAGAAAAGACAAATCAGAGAATGCCAGTAAACCTGATACTAACAGAAGCATCTCCAAAGAAAGGAGGGGCCGGGGGTGCTGGGGAGTTAAATACAACTTTTCTCAGGTCATGAGTTTCCTGGAGAAGAAATTCAGGGACCCCAAATCACTGCTCTCAGCTGGGTCCTCAATGTTGTTCACAAATCCTTGTTCTTATCTTGGTTGGCTCCTCCCTCACCTCACGGCATCTCTTCCGAACCTTCACTCGTCTCTTAATGGCTGTTAACCAACCCCATCTCATCACTCGGATCATTTCAGTCTATCTTCTACTTCACCGAACAATCAGAAACATTAGTGGGAGCTTCCACAAGTCTGAGATCCATAACATGAATTGACAACCTTCTGCATTTGTCCTTCCCTGCTTCCCTCCAGTTGCAAAGCACAGATGTCCTTCCTTCCACCCAAGATGGCTTAAGCATGTCTTCAACAGCTGTGGTTCTGTTGGGGTAACCCACTCACTCTCCAACAGCACTGTCCTCTCCCCTATAAATATGGGAGGTTTCCTGAGTCTCTCCTACCCAAAAACAGCCACTCTGGCTCTGTCTCCCCCAGATACCGTAGCTCTATCTCTTTCCCTCCCTTCTTAGGTCAATGTACTGATGAACCATCCACACTCTTGTCCTTCAACTTCAGTACCCTAGTCCATCACTGTCTGACTTCAACAAGCCCCAGCACTCCATTAAAACTTCTTTCATCAAATTGTCAATGATGTCCATTCTATGGTTATTTTTCAGTTTTTATCTTATTATAATATTGACTACTGATGACACACTCCCTAGAGCTCCCCTTCTTTCTTTTTGAAAATCTCTTTCTCCATTCATCACTTAAACCTTGGGTGCCCTATGGTTCCATTCTTAGTGTATTTCTCTCTATGGAGACTAGGCTCTTCTGGGATAATACAAATAAACCCAGATTTCAGTCCTAACTCAGTTTTGGGCTTAACTCTCTAAGCCCATTTCCTCATCTTCTATAATGGAGTTAATAATCATACCTCTCTTCCAGGGTTGTTATAAGAAAGACAGAAATCATGGAGAGTACTCAGCACAAGGCTTCACATATGCCTCGTAAATGATATCAATAAATGCTGTTATTGTGTTGAAAATGATTTTCTTTCTTAGTGACTAGCATCCAAACACTCATCCACATCTGATTTTCCCTCCTATATACATCACAAATCTTTCCATTGATCTCAGCCATGATGGATCTGTGCTGCCACGTCCTTCTCCCTTCATCCTCATCTAGATCAATGGTTTTCAAAATTTGTTCCAAAAAGCCTCAGGATTTCTTCTTTTTCTACATCCTCTATTTATTAAATTTCAGTGTGAGATGTTTCTTTTTAGAGAATATTTTCCTGTTAAAAAAACAGTAGGGAAACTAGCTGTTTGATAGATTCCTAGCTGGCATTCCCTCTTTCCTCTCTGTCTTTACAAATCCATTCATTACACTGAAGCCAGAGTAATCTCTTTAAAACCTATATCTGATAGGTCACCCCCTCTTTAAAACCTTTAAATGGCTTCTTATAAATATCAGCAAATAAATGCCAAGTTCTTTAACATAAACCATGAGGTCAAGTCTAACCCTACTCCATATCCCTGGTTCTAACAAAACCAATCTGTAGGAAGCTGCCTGAGGCTCAAGATGATACAGACCCACACCTTGACTCACGCTGATCTCTTCCTATGTCAGCTGGCTAATTCTTGCTGATTCTTCAATTCCCATCATCTCCTCCAAAAGTCTCCTTTGAAGTCCAGCTGGATTAAGGTTCTCTCTGTCTTGCCTTGTGCATTGTTCTACTTTAGCTCCTTCCATGATATATTCTGATTACCCATTTATGTGTCTCTCTGCCCAGCAAGGCAGAGACTATGAGTTTTCGGGGAGAGTAATGGTAACCTATTTACCTTACTCCCCATGCCCAGAACTAGTGACTAGTGTTAAGTGTACTAGAAATGTTTGTTCTTTGATGGAACCTGTGTGTTCTTGGAAAGCAACAAGGTGTACTGGAAGGAACACTGAACAGGACTGGCAACAGGTGATGAGCTGGATACCAAAACCAACGTGTGAGCACTGCATCTAGAAGTAGAATTTGAGGCTGTGTCCAGGCAGAGCAAAAAGAGTCTGAAGAGCTTTTAGTACTTTTTTCATGGGACAGGAAAGAGCCATGATAGATCTTCTACAACTGAGACCTTCCCATCCTTCCTATGTAGACTCTGGGATGACAGCCTTTTCCTGATTTCTGGTTTTATTACTTACCACACTGGAGCTTGATCTCTCCCAGTGTCCACTCTCCATCACAGTTGCTAAGAAATAATGTAGGTGAAAGCATTTACAGAACTATGGAGTCCTTGAATGACCTATTTCTTATTTTTATTTCATTTCCCAATAGAAGCAAGTAAAGATAGTAAGTGCTAGGCTAACATCCACTGAACGACGATTATGTACTTTGTTATATCTATATGTAGCCTAAATGCTGAGTACATTACTTCTATTTGAAATATTTCACTTGCTTGAAATGCTTTTGAACCAACTCTTATGAGTGTTGTTATTTCAACAAATGTTTCCTTTAAGCCTGGTAAATAATTAAATATTTACAGCTATCTCTACACACCTTCATAATGGGGGAATACCTGTCTAGAAAATGTACATGATGTCTTTTCTTTCTGCTGTAAGGTATAAACTTCTCTGTTGAGTTTCACCTGCAGCTGGGATCTGTTGGCTTGAAATTATATTCTCACTTCTGTATATATGGTCTTAATTAAAGGGCAGACTCACTTGGTAACTTGAGTGGTTTAGCTACAAATCTTAATTTTTTTCTCTCTAATAATTCAACAGTTTTAAAGGAACTCACCAGGAATCAATTACAGTTGACCCTGGAACAACATGGGTTTGAACTGCACGAGTACACTTAGATGGAATTGTTTTTGAAAAATACAGCACAGTACTATAAATATATTTGTCTTCTTGACAATTTTCATAGTAAGATTTTCTTTTCTCTGACTTCCTTTATTGTGAGAGTACAATGTATAATACATATAACATACAAAGTATGTGTTAGCTGACTGTGTTACCAGCTAAGCTTTCGGTCAACAGTAAGCTCTAAGTAAAGTTTTGGGGAGTCCAAAATTACACATGGGTTTTCAACTGCACAAGGGTCAGTGCCCCTAACCCCTGTGTGGTTTCAAAGTCAACTGTATAGACTTGATCAACTTTTATTGATCTGTTAATAAGCGCCCAAAACAAAGTTTTCTCTAGAAAATATCACATCATTTGCATTTACATATTGGCTTGTCACATTAAACAAAACAAATAGTCACTTACACATCAAATAGCAAGAGTGATGATAAGTTATTATTTACTAGAAATTATGATAAGCAAATGATATATAATACAACAGAGCATGATTCAAATTTGGGCAAAAATTCTGTTTTACAGACCTATAATAGTCAATATGTATTAGATATACCACTAATAATGTAAATATTTACGCTTCAATAAAAATAGTAAAAACAATGAAAAGATATACACTAACCTAGCAGCCAAGGTTATCTCTCAAAGGAGAATTGAGGGAAAGTGGAAATGTTTCACCTTTAATTTTGTTTACATCTGTACAATTTAAAATATAATAAATGCAATAATAGCCACTATAATTATTACATAATTATTGGGTTTGAAGAATTTATAAAATGGGATTTTTAATTATTATGATAAGTAAAAATAATAATTAGGTTTGAAAGACTTTGCAATTAAAATTTTTTTAAAAAGACAAATCAGTAATTGGCATGAGTCACAGAGTAGAAGGATTTCTGAAGCAGTGAAGTATTTGGAAGTAAATACACAAGCTGCACTTTTAACAGATTTGACATTTCTGAAGAATGAGCAGTATTCCTCAAAGTTATCCAAGTCCCCAAGGAGGGATACATTTTCAGGGACAACTCTATAAAAGAAACACATATTTTAACCACCTTTCATTCTGGTTTCTAAAGAAAGGACACTCAAAGAGCCTTTCTGTCTTACTGATGTCATTATATTTGAAAGGAGCACAAAAAAGCTCATAGCTACACTATATCCCAATATAATGGCACAAAGAAGACTAGAATGTAATTTCGCTTCCTAATATTTGGATACTATCATTCAAAATTTACTAACATTTTCATTTCTTTCACAACACCTTCAAAACTTCCTTATATCATCAGGACACAAATATCTCATATAGCCCATAATGTTCTAAGCATCCAAGGGAAGGAAGGATATGTGATCATTTTGTATTTTCCATGGCTTTGTTATTTTTAATTGAATTAGGGAACTGAAGTCACTCATTTTGGGACACACATTGATATATTAGATAAAAGAAAATATTTGCTTTAGAAGTATCTTTCTCTCTCTCTCGGCTCTCCATAGAAATTTCAGGCCTATGTTCTTCCCAGATTGCAATACATTAACAAAATTACACTTAAGATTCCTAATATTCACTTCAAGGAGCATCATTGCATTACCAGTGTTGACTTTATGTGCATTTATTTAGTTGTCTCAAAAGTACCCTGCAAGAAAAGTCAAATTAAAAACAATAAGAATGAAGCAGATTCTGGCATGTTCTTTAAAAACCAGACTTCTAAAAAAAAAAACAAAAAAAAACAGACTTCTACAATGTAAAAGAAATCAGCTTTCCTTGGGTATTCTCAGTAAGACAATGATTTGAATATTCAGGCATGCGTGCTGCAGATACCCTTGCTTCAAGAATTCAGTGGAACTGACAGATTGTGGAGTAGATATGTGGAGATGTATTTATATCAGGTCATTCATTTAACACATCTTCATTCTCTCATTTACTAGCTGCATGATCTTAAATAATTCACTTAAATGCTCTGCACCTCAGTTTCCTTTACTGTAAAATGGAGATCCAAATACCCCACTCCCTCTACCCGAAAGTGTTTCTAATACATTCCAAATGTCTGTATAAGCACCTCAAAAAACGATAAGGGGCAATACCAATTAAAGGATAATTGCTCGTTATCAAATTACTATAAAAGTATAAATGAATGGTAATGTCTCTTTCATACTCTTATCACCTGGTAAAATGGACTAACATGGTTTTAAAAATGACTTTAATTAGTTTCATTTTCTAACACCAGTTAGCACCCCTAAATTAGCAGTCAGAGGGACTTTCATTTGCTCTCTTATATGCAAGGAATTACTAGACCATCTTAACTTTTTTGCACTTTGTCGATTCTTTTTTACTAACTTCAAACTCAAGGTCTTAACAGAGGGTTTATCTCCCCTTTCACAGAGCACATAATACTGAAATTGTGTTCAATGACATCCAGATTGCCCCATAGTACCTCAGAAATCTTCAAACTCCGTGACACGTGCATAAGTGCACACACACACACACACACACACACACACACACACACACATACACCACAAATATGAATCCATATTTTAGTTGAAAGAGTAAAACACTACCCAGAGCCACAACAAAGATAAATTGGCTACTACACCATAGGCAATGGTCATAATACAATTTCCAGTAGTTTCAATTTTTTTTTAAGATTTTATTTATTTATTTGACAGAGAGAGACAGACAGAGAGAGAGAAAGAAAGCAAGCACAAGCAGGGGGGAGGAAGACTCCCCACTGAGCAGGGAGCCTGATGCGGGGCTTGATCCCAGGACCCTGAGATCATGACTTGAGCTGAAGGTGGATGCTCTCAACTGAGACACCCAGGTACCCCAGTAGTTTTAATTTTTTTAAAGTAATCAGAGCTTGAACTCATAATCCCAAGACCAAAACTTGCATGCACTACTGACTAAGCCAGCCAGATGCCCTTATAATTTCCAGTAATTTTAGAGAAAATAAAAATATTGCTGGAGGCACAGAGTTTCATAGGAGGAGGCCTTCTGCTGACTCTTATGGGGACCACTGCCAGGGCAAATGCAAGGCAAGCACGACCAAGAACCAGGGAAAGTGTCTTGCTGGTTCCCTTGGCATTATCTCTTTCCTGAACAACCTACCATTCTCTCCATGCTGTGCCCAAACAGTGTGTCTGGTGCACAAGTCTAGAGGTATCTTGGGTTCATACTTCTTTCTCTGTCATCTCTTGGAACCTAAGGCATCAGTTTATTAATGTGATCAATTAATCTAAGCAAGTGTATTAAGGAAGCAAGGGACTGTCTTCACAGTCCCAGGTGAGACGAAGGTTTTCTTGTGGTCCAACTCTAGCTGAGGAGTCTCATTCTATTCTGGGACTATGACCGCAGAGCCATAGGTGGGGCATCACTTGAGGCTCAGGAGGCCTGCTGGGCAAGGATCTCTAAAGTTACATAGTCTCTGGGTAGGTTCTGACTTTTGGACCAAAATGATAATCTGAACAGGTGCATGAGTGCACTGGTGTGATCTCACAACCATGGCACCGGCTTCACCACCACCAGTTTGGAGGACTCCAGGGAGGACTCCGGAATGAGTTTCAGAAGTTTTGGAGTTTCTGGCTCATGGTTACTGCCCTGTCCTGAGCAGGCAGCTCGGGTGGGGCTTTACACAATTTCTACCATTTAATCCGCCCCAAAAACGCCATTCAGGAAAGAATTTTGTTCTTTCCTCTTTGCAGATGAGGAAACAGGTGGAGAGAAGGCAAACTTGCCCAGAGTGTTCTCTGATGCTTTATGAAACTCCTCTGCTAGGACCCAGCCTTCTCTGGACACCTTCTACACCAGAGCTGCTGCAAAAATCCATCTAAGTAATTCAGATAACTCAAGTTTATCTGCAGGGGCCCTCAAAGTAGAGCTGGTATGGCTGGGACACAAACCCTGTAGTGCTTTCTTAAGGAGCTGAAAATGAATGAGTTAAAAAGTTTTAGAGGGACACCTGGGCGGCTCAGCCAGTTAAGCATCTGCCTTCGGCTCAGGTCATGATCCCAGGGTCCTCAGATGGAGTCCCCACCTTGGGCACCCTGCTCGAGGGGAGCCTGCTTCTCCCTCTCTTTCTGCCCCTCCCCTTGCTTGTGCTGCTCTCCCTCTCCCTCTCTCTCTCAAATAAATAAATAATCTTTAAAAAATGTTTTAGAATACATCACATTACGTTTTATGAACAACTAATTTTACCCATCTGCTTCCATAGGTCTTACAGACATAAATATTATATGCTGTACTACTTTAACTAGTGGTCGTCAGACCAATCTGGCAAGGCACACTGTCGTTTTTCAACTCCTTCACGGTGCTCCTCTAAGGCAGGGGGAACTACTGGACCATCCCAAAATGTAACCTCATGTGTCCCTGAGAGACCACCCCCAGCCAGGTTCAACAGCATGGGAGGACCTAAGGAATAGAAGGACAGCTGTGGGAAATTCTTTTCAATTTTTGAAGCTTTGTTAGGAAGGCATGGACCTATTAGTTCCCCCGAGTACAGTGTCAGAAATTCTAGAATGTTCACTTGTACAGGTGAACCAAAATGGCTAAGAAAGACTGACTGAAAATTGCGCACTAAGAATATATTTTTTCTTTCATGCTATTCTTTCTAATTTTTTTTTATTTTTCAAGAATAAACTTTTTTTTTTCTTAAATGAAAACCTTTTTGAAGTTGGGAACTCAGCCCCCTTGAGCTCTATTGATACTATATTTGTGAAAGAGCAAGTTGAAAGTAGGCAGGCCCATTTTGAAAGCCTGGACTCTTCACTTAAAATAAGGCCTTTCAAGTTGCTTGAAATCACAATGCTAAGATTTGTTACAGCAATGTAAGAACTCAAGTAATGGTGATAATAAACTTCTGAGTGGGGGCAGGAAACTGTTTCAGTTCATTAGGACACCTGGATGGATATGGATGTTTGGCCCGTTCTTTCAGGCTGAGCTAAATCTCTGTGTTCTGCCCTATGCCCTAGGACCTCCAAGGCCTATTCATCCACAGTATCCTCTTTGACTTTTGACCCTCAAACTCCTTTCCTAAAGTATGGTACATTAACTGCCCTACTAGAACAATGAAACATTGGGGAAACATTTTATCATCTGCCACTTTCATAAACTCAAGCTGCCATTTAGTCAAAATGGCTAGGGTAGACCTACATTTTAAAAACGTGATGTTTTCTGTCAAGATGGGAAGGTGGAACTGGTTCAACATCTGCTCTAAGTTTTGCTCCTTGGAGATCTACTTTGATGTGCTTTTTAGTTACGAAATTCATGTAGGGATGATGAGTCCTAGTGGTATGTAATAAATGATAACACCATTAGGTTTTTAACTTTGTTGTCTGTGATAGAGAGGACTCTCTGATTGCTTTTATTCTCAAGACCTCTTGATATTACAGAATTTACTATCTAGCAAATCAATGGATATCCCTGACTCTTTAGGCAGGAAAGAATCTTAGAGGTGATCAAACCTTCTGTCTTATTAGAGAAAAAATGAGAGGTAACTCATCCCATGTCATATGGTTAGTTCTATAATTAATACTGGAGTCCTTGGATTCCCTCTCCTCTTTCTATCACACAAAGCTTTACAAATAGGACCGTCTAATGGATTGATTTCATTATCATTATTAATCATCAGAAATATGCAAGAGGTTTACTTGGAAGATAGACATTAAATGCCAATTATGTTGTTCCAAAAAGTATATTGATAAATTTATGCACTGAATACAAAGTATGCAATCAATTATCTGAATATTTCTGAACATTTGACATAGACTTACATGAATACACATACCCATAAGGTATCAGCATTGGGCTCAAATCTGTCTAATTTTTCAAAGGGCAGAGCAATCATTCTATATTGGCACTTAACAGAAAGATGCACATAAGGTGATTCTATTTTTACTATTTCCTATAACATGTATTTTTAAATGTCATAACTTTAAGAGAGATGGCCTAATACATAGTAATATGTAGTTGTTCTTTTTTATTTT
Source organism: Procyon lotor (assembly GCA_028646535.1). Taxonomy (NCBI): domain Eukaryota; kingdom Metazoa; phylum Chordata; class Mammalia; order Carnivora; family Procyonidae; genus Procyon; species Procyon lotor. Next base: position 101,420,069 of record CM053606.1, on the reverse strand, counting down.
TTTATTTTTTATTTTTTTTAAAGATTTTATTTATTTATTTGACAGAGAGGAGAGAGATCACAAGTGGGCAGAGAGGCAGGCAGAGAGAGAGGGGGAAGCAGGCTCCCCGCTGAGCAAAGAGCCCGACGTGGGGCTTGATCCCAGGACCCTGGGATCATGACCTGAGTCGAAGGCAGAGGCTTTAATCCACTGAGCCACCCAGGCGCCCCTGTTCTTTTTATTTTTATCTTTATTTTAATGTACTTATTTGACAGAAAGAGAGAGATAGCAAGAGAGGGAACACAAGCAGGGGGAATGGGAGAGGGAGAAGCGGGCTTTCCATTGAGCAAGCAGGGAGCCTCATATGGGGCTCAATCTGAGGACCCTGAGAACATGACCCGAGCTAAGGCAGATGCTTAACGACTGAGCCACCCAGGCACCCCATATGTAGTTGTTCTAATGTGGGTTAAGTTTGGGAATAAAATGAAGTGGTAAATAAAATTTCATGAAGGAGGATAATAGGACCTTATACTGTAGGGCTCTCCAAATCAACCAAATCTCTGTTTAGGAGACTCTCAAAGACCCCAAGAACTGGCTTTTTAAGAAAGAAGAATATTTTTCTTTGTAATGTAACAGAAAGGTGCTTGATTTTGCTATTAAATGTAAATATATTCCATATTTGAATATATGGCATTCCAGTTTCCACTTAAAGACATGGAGTGGAGTGGAGTCTTCCTCCCCCCTTTCATAAAATGCAATTATGGAGAAAAGAGCTTTTGAGTGAATTATTTGAAGTAGAAAATCTTAAACAACCTCTTTCAGGGAAAAGGAGTTCTAACCCCGGGTGACATAATGCTCAGGTCGCTACAGATACAGATACACACACACACACACACACACACACACACACTATTAATATTGTGTTCTTTTCATTTTTCTCCCCCTCAACCAAGATCACAGATAAATATGCAACATTCTAAAACACACAGGCCTAATTCTGCAGGTTGTTATAATAAAGTCCTTGGAATTATTACAAATGCTTAAACATTAAAAATTCATCAGCAAGGAGAGAGAGGTGCTTTCTATTTGTGGTGCTCTGAATTTAAACACAACCCCCTAAGAATGGCTGATTGTCCCGAGGAAGCATTGCTGACAGCCATCAGCAGGTCTGTGCAAATGGGGTATGGAAAAGGTAATAAGAGCTTCAGGAGTATATTTCAACCCATATAATAAAGTAATTGTGAAAGTGTAATTGCAGTCTGGTTCAATACCATATTAGGGTAAGGAATGAGATGGTAAGAAAATATGAGATTCACAGAATTATTTTGTAAGCAATTTCTGCCATGACAGTCTCCCAGAATAGGCAGTATTTGTCAGAAAAAGAACTTGAAAACCCACAGTAGTGTTTACCTTTGGAAAGCCACTGTGATAAACCTGAACAAAATAAGCACTGATTATTTTAACATGTAAAAATACCCTGAACTTACGAATAAGTTCAAATATAAAAGTGGTATTGAATGATGCTAAGCAGCTGATTGCAGCCCATTAGAGTGTTTTTAACAAGTATTGAGCATAAACTCCATTCGTTATTTCTGAATGATACCCAGAGTTCAAATTTCTGAAAGACTGAAATATTTAGAATTTCATTTTTAAAAAATTCATTCCTTTGGCTACTTCATAAACAATTACTATTGGCTTAAGTTACCAAGTTCCCGTATCCCATAGGCTATCAGTTGCTCTCATAGCAAGGGATGGGGCAAGGAATGCTGGTTTGATTCTCAGCCATATCATCTAGACTAAGAAAGAGAGGGAGAGAGAGAAAGAGAGAGAGAGAGAGTGAAAGAGAGAGAGAGAAAGAAAGAAAGAAAGAGCGAGCTAAATGCATGAATGAATGCCGGATGTTCTTAATATATTAAAAATCAATATTAGACTTAATGTTAATAGTTTTTAGGTCAAATATTAAAGTTGTCCACTGGATTCTCATTCATCCATCTCCCATAAATAGAATTATTTCTATCACATCTAAGATTATTATAGCTGTAAGTGAACACATTTTTTTTTTTTGCTTTTTCTATCTCTACCACTTAGCACAGTTCCGGATGCATAGTAACCACTCAGAAAATATTTAACGGCTAAATTAAGCAATATTCACAAATGTCACGCTGCTGGGAGCTGGGTCTATAAAGACCCTGGAGCATGGGTTTCAAAACCCACAAAGAAATAGGTTATGGAATCAAATATGAGGAATCTACTTCTCTTTTTCATTATTTTTTTGTTCCACTTTTATGGGACCCTATAAATAAAGTCAGGTAAGCTACAGACATACACAGTGTTCATTGCCCTGGCCTGCCATTTCAGATGAAACTTCAAAAGATGTTCAGTATAGGAAAAGTGCCTTGATTTGGGGAAAGGAAGAATCTAAAAGGCTTCATCTGCCTAAATGGAGTTTCTAGAAGAAAAGCCATATTTTTGTCCTCAAAGGGAATATCCATTATTTACACATGCCTGATAGTTTAAAGAGAACTCATTTCAAAAACAGGTTAAGGCTTAAATGAAGTAAGGGAAAAAAACAAGCCAGCCAACCCTGATTTGTCAGGTGATATGGATATCGGGTAGATTGGCATTTGTTTAGGAAACCTTGCATATGCACACTTAAAATCTATCCATTCTGATCTGCATAATTAGAACTACTGTTTTTTCAAGACAGTTCAGTTCACTGAAGTGTGTGTTAATGATGACAGAGAAGAAAGGAGAAAGTTGGCTGCCCCCAAACAGAAGCCATCGCAGGCAAGTGAGGATGTAGGTAAGACAGCACAAGTAAGACGTCATCAAAGAAATAAGCTTAAAGGAATCTGGAAAGTAATTGTCAATTGTCTTACATATTATGTCTGCCTGCGGAGGAAGGAAGGGAGAAAGGAGCAAGGGAGGGAGAGTGAAGGACAGAGAGAGAAAGGGGGGCATCCAAGCCACTTGTTACATAGGGGTCTTGTACATAGGTCTTACCTATATACACCTGCCTTCATAGGTCTGACCTATATACACCTGCCTTCACCCCCCATCTCCAACCATCACCATAATCATTCAACATCTTTGTCAACTTTTCCTTTTCTCGGATTTTTCCAAATTCTTTTCAGGTTAGCTGATATACTAATGCCTAACAATATAATCCTAGTCTTGACTACCTTCTTCCATCACTAATCATCATCATGTTTGGCCATAACTATAGGATTTCTCTCTTCCACCCACACATGAGATATCTGACCTCCCTTCTCTTCACCATTCCCTCCCTTTACCAGGAAAGTCACTATGGCCTCTGCACCAGCAACAATTGAGCCCTAGCTAAATAATCTTCCATTTTAGGCTACAATCAAGTACTTTGTTAAGTTTTTTTTTTTTTTTTTTAATGAAAAATAGAGCATTAGTGAGAGTCAAGAAAAGAGTAAGCATGGACAAAACATTCCATTCTCTGTGGGAGAGATGACCAGACAAGATAGACTTCTACAAGGCCTCCAAACAATTTCTTAACACTAAAGTCAAAAGAACATTACACTCTTTCATGCTTCTCAAACTCATTCCCCTAGAAGCAGAGCAATATGCCAAGTAGAACTATAGAATAACAGGGACTATCTTCCTGGAACATAAGAGTTGACTCTTATGTGATGGTAAGTGATTTATAGTATCATGTTCACATTAAAACGACATGGAGTTGTTATGGTAAATAATATAAAATCCAAGTATTTCTTAAAGATGGAACATCAGTCTTCTAAGACCTATGTAGATTGCAGAAGCATTTCTGGATTTGTCCTGTCCTCCAACCCCTCAGGGAGTAAATTCATCAGGGCACTTCCACAGAAAACTTTGAGAACTTTACTCTGACTACTTGAAGATTGCGAGGTACCTCTGAAACTAGTGATAGACACTTCTAAATATGTTTGGACACTTGAAGATATTTCCCAAATTACAGATAATTATATGCATTATTTATCACTGAAGAAGAAATTTCAGGAAAGTGATCACTAACATCTTTGGAAGTAAGCTCAGCAGGTATGTGTCTAAGACTACACATATAGCATTAGTATTCATTGCTAATGATTTGGCTGATTAATTAATGAAAGAATTGGCCAGTAGACTACAACACTCTAGTGCTCCTTCAGAAGTTAGATTTTAAGAGGATTCAACCTGTTAGCTGAAGTGGAAAACCCTTAAAAAGCTTATCATTCATCTCTGATTTGAGAAGTCATCAAAAACAGATCAATACCTGATCATTCCCTTTATCATGTAATTTCCCCAGGTCATCAATCTTCTTTAGGGCTGAAATTAGCCCACTGACAACAATGATTTGAATTTCACTGGAACTTCCCCAACCCATTCTCTATAATGACAACAGTTACCTTCCTATAACACGGGCCTATTTTCATTCTCCTCATTCCAGAGTTGTTTCTGGTTCTCTCTGGGTTCTTATTCCAGTGAGCCCCCCTCCTCCTCCATCATGCCCAATTTCTAGAGACAGATAACTCAGTCTCAACCCAACCCAGGTGCCACAAATGATCACCTTCAGATGGCCACCATGCATCAGCTCCAGGCATTTTCTCATTTTATATCTTCTGCAGCCTTTAATTAGAGGAAAACTTTCTACCCATGGAGAAGTGGTGTTCACAGGTATCTCAGGTAATCCGAATTCTTGGCACTCAGGGTGTTTCTGTTTTTGCTCTATGAGAGAGCAAGGGCTAAATTTAATGTTTAATTATAGTGATAATACCTAAGCTAAGAAGTATGCTTGTGTCTCCATTTCCGGGGCTGTAATGTTCTGCGTTGCTATTCATAGCTTTACTGTCGGCATTGCTTCTTAATTTTAAGTTGCTTCAAGTCATTTCAAAAAGGGGTAGGAATATAAAAATTAATTCAAAAATAGGAGTAACTTTCCAATTCTTCATGCCAACTGAAATGCCATCTCCTCCAGGAAGCAGCTTGGATTCATTCCCCCTGACCTCGATCCATTACTTTGCTCTCTGGGCCCCCAGAACTCTGAGCACTGACCTTTTACCACATCAATTTATACCTCACCTCAGCTCTGCTCTGGTTTGGTCCTTTGTATTCCTCTCTCGATTGGCCGCCCGGAGGATGGGGCCCACTGCTTTCTCATCTCACGCCTAAAACACTCAGCCTAAAGCTCTGCACACGGTGCTATCCAATGAATGCCTTATTAACAAAGCCTCACGCTTCTTTAGAAGTGCATTCTAAATAAAAAGTCAACTTTGTAGACTAAAATATTCTCATCTCATCCCTGTGCAAATATTTGTATGGGGACTGCATTAGAGGCACCTGAAAATAAGAAGTTATAATGGAAACAGTGACACAGCCTTAAGTGAGGCAACCGAAATAGGAACTACTTTAATACTTTTACTGAAATGTTCTCTGCTTGATAAAGTTCATTACCAGAATATCATCTTTAAAAGTGAAATGCATTCAGCTGAGCACTTTTTTTCATTTTGTAAATAGATTTTTTCCTTGCCTGAGCTCTCCGTATAAAGTACAAAATAGTCTTCCATAACATTAGAAAAATGTCACCCATACATAAAGCTAGATTTTTAAAATAAAATAGATTTTTTTCTTCTTCGGCGTTTTAAAGGTACAGCAGCACCTTCGTATAGCAATCACCCTGCACCGCATGTCATAAAAACGGTTGAATCACCAGCCTGCAATTTGATATGTTCTAAAATGTGTTGAGATAACATATTAGAGCCCAGAACAAAGTTAAGTCCCATGGGATCTCCTAAGGCTGTAAAAGTCACCATCTTTTCAACATTCCCCTACTTACTCTTAAGGTTCTCTTTAAAATGACCCTGGCACTAATCTTTTTCTCACCTATTCAAAATGACATAGAAAAGTAGCTATGTGGTAAATTTACAACCCACGTGCCAAATTTTCACATCACGCCAGTGAAAAATTATATAAGCATATTCATCACACATTTTTGTTTTGTCACGTTTTTACAGTAAAAAGTTCTTGAGCTCGGGGTGGGGGGCGGGTGAGGTCAGTGTAGCCAAAGCCTCTTTACGAAGTAAGTTTTTACCCCCACTTTGAAAATCTCACATGTGTTGGGGTGAGACATCTCAATAAAGATAAATGGTACATCATTGCCACTGCATCTGGGCAAAGTAGTGACCGCAGAAATGAAACTTTGACCTTTACGTTTTTGGCAGAGGAGTGCTTTTTCTAAGAAATGAACATTCATATATTTATTAAAGTCATTTTACCATAAGCACTGCATTCTTGCTATTTTTAACTAAAATTCAGATGCGGTTTTATGAATCTTTCCCCCTTTCAGAAATATATCCTTTCTTCTCCACCCACCCAACCCCCAGACCTTTTCTAAAGATTGCAAGTTATATAGAAAGGCAATTGACCTCAGTAACTTTTTCCTCTGGCTTACATTTTTTCTTTCTTTTCAAAGTACTCTTTAGGGAAAAAAGAAAAAAAAAAAAGAAAGATAAACACACTTCATGTAACAAGTGCCATAAGAAAAATATGTTCTGGCAGACTTTTCCCAACTTGTAACTCAAAAGAATTTACATCATCCAAGTGTAAGTGCAACGAGTAAAAGAAAGAAATCTCAAAATGGATTTTTGTTCCACTTTCAGACTCCAAGGCTAAGGGAACACAAGTGTTTCACTTCAGAAATGAATAACGGATGACTTCAGTACACATACACCTTTCTCTTTTTGGAAAAATTGCACATAAAAGAGCATTTTTTGGCACGGCTGACCTGCAGAGATATGGAGCTAAGCAGAGTCATGAATTCGCTCACTCTGATATGCACACATGATACGCAATTAAAATCTCCATTCACATTCCTGCCGGGTTGTCAATCATGAGGAAAGCCTTTTTGACAACATTCAGCGAAGCGTACCAACTAACTGCTCAACAGGAACTTAAACAGTAACAGCTTTTGTTACTAGCAAGAACGAATTTTTTACCAAGATTGGGTTCAGTTTCTAAGAAATCATTATGCTCTGAATTTTAGGGCCTTTCATTAAAAATGAAAATGTGTCAAAAAGATTTTGTCTGGCAAGCTATGTGATGTAATATCTAGAAAATATGAGATATACATTAAAAAAAAATTCCAGTCTTTTCAACTGGCGGAATCTTTCTTAACTTTTCCCATGTAGAACAATGAACAATGATCTTATAAAGCAGTGTACTGGGGGGAAACGTGACGTTTCTAATTCACTCTGAAGTTTTTCACCAGAATTTTACAACTTTTTGAATAGATGGGGACGCTAATCTCCCTTGAACACTGACTGACCGGTTTATAAACCAATGGGAAAGTGACTTTTTTAATCATAAGAGGAATATTTAGCATGTTAGAAATACTGCATGCATCAAACCTTTCAATTTATGGTACTCTATAGAAAATATTATGCACATAAATTCTTTCCAGATGAACCCAGAAGGTACGCTGCTCGTAACTTACTTTCTGTTGAACATCTAATCAAAGACTGTGCCCTTCATAATAGCACATTAGTGTGCCTGAAAGTCATAAATCCCTAAAAACAGGGCCCAGTAAAATTGAATAGAGGCTACTTATTAATCTGCTGCTGTGTCTGTTTTGAGCAACTAACCTTGGATTACAAATTTGAAACAAGTTAATACTATCAGATATTGAAATATTTGTCTTCTTCCTTATCGCACTCTGTAACTGAGAGAGCAGATGCATTCTGACCATTAGCAGTCATGACAAATTGCCTCGCTAATGAACGTCACACACTGAAAGTGCCATAACTGATTAAACTATAATTTCCCACTACCAGAGAGAGAGTTGGTGACTCCAGCAGTGGGCAGCTCTGATATTCTGCCAACAGGCCCCCAGGGCACAGTGTGATATTTAGAACAACACTCTAAATTCCATATGAACAAATTCTAAAAGCCTATGTGTCTACAACAGGTTTTTAAAGAACATTCGATAAAACAGCTTAGGTCGTAGCTGATGAGCCATGAAAAATGGATGTGTTTTAACTATTTGGTATCCTCACGAATATATGTGAAAGAATATTCTCCCGTGTGGTTCTCTCTCTCTCTCTCTCTCCTTCCCTTTCCCCGCCCCCAAAACATTGGGTGTGCTTTGCATTTCACATAAAATCTTTCTTTTGTCAGTTCCTTTGTTGGTGCAAAATTGGCAGCAGTTCAAATTCAAAGTACTCCTATTCATTTACTGACCAATGTCATTCTAGTTCACATCAGCCAGCGAGCTAAGCTCTAAAAAACATAAAAGACTTGCTTCGCCACTGACGAATAATGTGTACATTTTTACAGAGCTTAAACCTTAATGCTTTCCCTGAAACTAACAATACAGTATATCTTATCATTCCTTTTTCACAAGCAGGCAGCTGCTGAAACGCTTGCCACTTCAAAATATCAATTGCTTGCCAGAGTTTTCCTCAACACACCCTGTCAAACTCATGCATATTGTGCAATGAAAATGGTGCAGTCTGAAAGCTAGAAATTGTGTCAAATTCTGCTGTAAGGGTATGATGTGCAAAGAACAATGTATGACAACCGTAGAGACTACAAACAATGGCACTGGAGCCAGGGACTTCATAGATCACAACTGCGCCTGTACATATTTTATTGTAGGCATTATATATTTAAAGCATGACAAATGTACCATTGTACATTACGTGCTGCACAAACCCAGGCTCCTCCCCCTAGTTCGCCTTTTGCATTTCTCTTGATGATAGAAACATAGTTGAGTTTCATTTCTTTTTCTTCTCTTAAAACACTGAAGGTTCCCAAATCATAAAGGAAGGAGACACACGCACGCAAGCACGCACACACACATGCACACATGCAAGGTTATCAAAATGAGGAGGAGAAAACAGAGACGATAATACAAGATGGGAAAATGAGATCTTGTTCACTTAACATTTTGGCTTCTCTCTGAGGATACAAAAGCAAGGATTATCTTAAACACTAACCAAGGGTATCAAGAGAACTACACTATCACTGTGCCTATAAATTGTTGTCTACCTAATTTTAATGCAGATAAGTGCTAGCTTATTGATTTGCCTGATTTTCTAGCAAAATGTAAATCCCACGTGAATGTGTTCTTTGTGTGCAGAAAATATGGTTTAAGAAGCTTTTGCTATTATTGCTTTCCTATGCCAAAAGAACAATTAAGCAAATAATACTTCACTACAGTATCAGGTTTATAAACTAACACCGATTCCTGTCTGTTTCAATTATAAATATCCCTCCCCATTTCCCGACTGGCTCTGTAGACTTCAAATGCTTCTGGTTATTGAAAAGTTGTTTTCCTTCCAAAATGTCTCCTTAAATAACACCCACAATCTGAAAACGTTCTCACTTTGGAGCACACCTACTTCATTATAAAGGGGCTCATGACTGTAACAACCCTACACTAATTCAGTCCTTGACTGTGGAAATGGGAAACATGTTTATGGGAGAAAATTAGTGAATATATATTCATCTCCTCTGTGACCTAGCTCAGGTTACAAAACCCTTATCACACAAGTAGGCTGGAGTGGAATTAATGGGACTCTCTCTCAGAGGCTAAGGAAAATGAACAGATATGCTTTTAAGGTGTTAATAAATATTTTGGAAAGAGAATAGGTGGTTTAGGTGCTTAGGGGGGCTGACCTTTGGTGTGTTGATTAGTGGGACAATGATGCATTATTAACACAGAGCAGCTGTACCTGAACCACAGCCATGAATATAATAGCCTTTTATAGCCATCAGGGGAGAGAGGTAGGAGGCCTTTATTAACCACTAGACATGATTAGCACATTATGTGAACTTCAGTAGGCAAATTATCTCTTATTGAAATATAATGTTGGTTATAACTAATTGTAAACATGATTTTTAAAACTTCCCAGTGAACAACTCAACGTTTTACTACTGTTCCCCTCATTATTGGCTGGTAATCCACAAAAACGTGTTCTGTTGTGGTCCGTACCCACGGGTGCTGATTCTCCAAAGGCTGACTTTACAACTATTTGGCACTACAAGTTCAGGGATATTAGCATACATGCAAACTTTCTCTCTCTAATTAAGTAAAACTGCTCATGAACTAGAAAAGCTGCTTTGGGATTTTTCTTCCTCTTTATTTCTTTAAGCAGTTCTTAAAAGATTAGTTTTGCAGTAAATTTTTGAGAGTTACCTTGAAAAGTAACAGCATAATTTATTTCAAAAAGCTTAATTTTGGGAGAGAAAAGATTATCCCATTAGCCTTAGTAACTGAACATAGCACGGAGAGTCCATTATGAACAGTCTTTTATGCCCTGGCAGAAAGTCATTAACATAAAATAAATCATTAGCTTTGATATTAAGCTTCTACTATCTGCAGGTTTCTATGATTAATGTTCATGACTGCATCTGCCAAATGATAAAATATACTTTTTGTTGAAAGGTTATCCTGACTCTTTATTATTAACATTTCTCTTTATACAATTGTTGCTAGCATTTTGGGCTGAGGCCTGTTGGCCTAGAAAGGGAGAATTGGTTTTCACAATGTATGAAGACACCAATGAACATTACACTTTACCCCACCATTTTTTTAAATTAACCATTTAATTGAGTTAAAAGACTTCAGAAAATCAGGTGGTGCACAGATATGCTTTCACTGTAATTGGACTATCTTTAGACCCAGTCGATCCATTCAGTAATTAATCTTGCACACTGTATATTTGCAGCTCTGACCCATCCCTCAGAGGAAGGCACAGAGGGGCAAGCTAGCTTCCCTGAAGTCAGGAGCTGTAAGAGGGCATTCCCTCTGCAGCAGTTAGACTCAACTTTTTGCACACCTTCCTGTGCTGCAAACAGACACCAACTCCCACTAGAACCATCTCTGACTAGGTACAGCACTGGTTCTCAATGTGGAGAAGGAGGAAGGCCCCCAGGGTGAGGGGCTTATCCATTATAGGAAAGCGGAGGGGATTACGGACTTACCCACACATCCCCCACTTGCCCCAATTCACTTATGATCCTCTACAAAAAGTTCTCCTTTTCATTCCCATTCTGGAAGAATCACTGGTCTACAACTTTGAAAATATATTGGTGTCACTAGAGGAGCAGAATTACAAGAAGTGGGCTGAGAAAATGGTATTTTTCTAAGGTCTACCATTGTTCAAATTCTTGAACATCTTTCATCACAGGATTTCAAAATAATCTGCCTCTGTTGACTCCTTAATTCTCATAAGACTTTCTTGATACAAATAGAAATTATTTTCTTTAGTGGATACTTGGCAGACTGGGACACAGGTGGATTAAAGGTTTTTAGTGTTAGAACTTTTACCAGACACAATGAAGTTAGGCTTCTAAAGGGAGTGGAAAACAGAGGGGGAGGGATCATGTCCTTTTCATGGTTATATTTATTTTGCCTAGGGAGTAAGTCAACATAGGTTTAAGGGCCCTCAGTTTTTATTTCAAATCTTGAACAAAAAGGAGTCTTTTCTTCGGAGAGCCTATGGTTTTCCTCAGCAAGCTCTAGTCCTTTAATCCTATCAGGTTATAATATGCCCAATTAAAGCCCTAGCATTGGAAAGCATCTTCTCCTGTGAAATATGGCTATGTTTCTTAAAATGGAATGGTAATGAGGCATTCCTATGAGCCAGTGTGATTTCCCTTGTTGTTGTTAACATTGATAGATTCTGCCGTTTATGATAAATTCTCATGCATGTATCACCAGAAATATATCCAGGACATGAAGAACACAAGAAAAAAATACACTCACCCAAACATGCACACACACACACACACATAATTTCTCTGACTAGGTAACCCCCAGATAGGTGCTCCAAGACATCAGAGGAAAGCTAGTCTCTGTAGAATCTGTCATTTTCACCTGTGTGGATCAGATACATATAACCTGTAGGTCTTCGTAGTAATGCAAAATAACTTTATATTTTCTTGGCCACTAGCAAAGCTTCGTATCAACCAACCATAGCCTTAGTTTAATTAGGAGTCCTTTCAAGATAGCTTCATAAAAGCACATAACTCAGGAATGAAAACCAATAAATACTTGGCTAAAGCAGAAGCATTTAAAAGTCCAAAGTGAAAAATGGACAAACAGAAAAGCATTAATAGTAACATTGGTTGCACGACCTTTGGTATTATAAATATGTATAAATGATGATTTTTCATGAGTAAAATGAAAATCTGCAGATAGCATTTAAAAGTTAGCTTTGACATTATTCATCAAGTAAGGCAAACTTGCCATAGACCAAACTACAGAGGTCTGGAAAAATACTGGTACCTCCTGTCATGAAAGAGCAGGGGATTTCTTTCTGGCATTAACTTCCTTCTGGTCTTTTCTGCTGCACCATCAACATCCAAGCACAGAGCAATATAATGTTCCCATTTTCAAAATGAATGCTATAGGGAGAAACATGTTATAACCAGGAAAAGCTCATTCAGGTTAATGTGAATTCCATGTCTCAAAGTATTATGGAAGAACTGCTATAATTAACAGTCTGTTGGCACTTCCATTATAAACCACATTTCTAAGCAGTTTATAACTCAACTGTTTTTAATGAGAAATTGCTCTTCAGGATGAAACTTGGCATGCATAGTTTAAAACAAAAAATTCTCAAATTCATTAGGGCAGATGTAAGCTAGATCGTCTTGGCACTCTGGCTTCCTAACGGGCAGTCCATTTAACATGATTCAGTATCGACCGCAGGTCCCATCAACCACTGGAGACCACAGGCTATCTGACTCTGAGAAGTACAAAGATCAGTTGAAAAATGTATCAATAACACCAGAATGGAAGAAAAGGAAAGGCAAGAAAGTATCTTCTGAATGGGTAAAAGTAAACATTCCCATATTTGAATCTTGCTTAAATTTAATTGAAACCAACAAGGTGGCATTCAAGCCTTTAGATGCTTCCCACTGAAGCTTCTTGCAGTTGGGGCCACTGTATTGATGAATGATGGTTCACTACAATCTTGTTTTCTCCTAAGGTGTACATTTTAGATTCTTGGACTTGGCTTTTACCTTAAACAATTGATACTGTTTTAAAAATGTAATTGCGGGGGCGCCTGGGTGGCTCAGTAGGTTAAAACTTCTGCCTTTGGCTCAGGTTATGATCTCAGGGTCCTGAGATCAAGCCCCGCATTGGGCTCTCTCCTCAGCAGGGAGCCTGCTTCCTCCTTTCTCTCTGCCTGCCTCTCTGCCTACTTGTGATCTCTCTCCTCTCTGTCAAATAAATAAATAAAATCTTAAAAAAATAAAAATAAAAATGTAATTGTTAACAGCATTGATCAAGTCATCATCATTACATTTCATTTTTATTGAGATACAAGATAAATATTCTGTGCTAAGACTTCCCAGGGACCTGGACATTCATGTTCAGAGAGCTAAAATGTAGGATAAGTTATCTAAGTTGATTAGTTAAGTAAGTTCTGCATGTTCAACTCTTCCCATTTTAGTTGTCCATGCATATTCTGATGAGAACACTTAAGCCTGTTAAACCCATTTACTTTCTGTAAGCATAATTCACCTAACTTACTGCAGGCCAACTCAAGATCAGGAGACCACAGTCCCACTTTTATACTCTTTTACAATCTAAATAAAGATTTCTCACTGAAAGGGATGTTTCAGAAGCTGTTTCCAAGCTCTAAATACACTGTGCTTAAAATGTGACGAGGAAGGAGGGAACTAGTAGAGCTTAGAAATGACCACCATAGTTATTTTCCCTCACAGCAACCTATCTATGGTTTCTTGGTCTATTATTGCATGACCTTATATCATTCAGTCAGATGGGGAAATGGAGAAAAAGAGAAGAGCCTAATTTTGGACTTTAAAAAGTGGGTATGAGCCCCAAGACTGGCAGATTCCAACTTCCTTAACCAGAAAATAAGCTCAGGTACTGGAGGAAGAATGGATATGTCAACATGATGATAGTAACAATGATGACAAGCAGGAAAGGAGCATGCTCTCCAAGATAACCACAATGCTGAGTCACATTCCTGAGTAGAGAGAGGAGAGTTCCCATTTGAAGGTACAGACCTTCCAGGTTCAATTTAAGATTGGGGCGGAGTGAAGCCAGGGTGCCAAACTCTTCCTGGATTGGAGGTATTTGGGAAGGGGGGAGAGGGGAGGAGGAGAGGCAGGAGGCATACAGACAGACCATCTGCTGAGGGCAGGCTTTCAAATTGGGACAGGAAGGATTACCAGTAGTTGAGAAATATCCCCCAGGGTCTTTTCAACTTTCTAGTATCCTAGCAAAATGTTGGAAAAAACTAGAATAAATCATCCTTTGTAGCTAACTATGATTTTCCTCCAATTCTCTACATTATCCCTCTTGAATTGGCCCATTGCAAAAACCTATGGCCACAAAAAAAGTTCCACATACTGAAACCAATCTTTGAGGCCCAGGTTTGGTCCCAAGGAAATCATCGTTAAACTTGGAACTTCCCCTTTTTCTTCCAGGTTCAAGTGCCTTACTTCTTTCCTATTCTTACATCACTTGTAATCACATCATTTAAAAAAGATTTACAATAGCAGTTTATTAAGATAATATTTAAATATCAGTTTAGCTTTCCTAAGCAAAATATTAAAACATCCCTTAATATCATCATTCAGTAACTTTAAAAAATACATGATAAACTGTGAGAATACTAAGCCACATAAGCTATGTTAAAAATAGCATCTGATCTCTCCAAAACCCATACTACAATTTTTGCATAGACATTTAAAATTGGAATTTGTGACAGTGAAATATCCCACAAAGTGAAGATAGCTACAATTGAGGTTTTTGTATGATATCTGATTTAGTGGCCAAAACCATATGATTGCATGTTTTCTGCTCTTTCTTACCTATAAAAATTTTATTCAAAGCACATTTTAAGGACCTCAACACTTAAGAAAGATCCAGTCAATAAAATTCCCAGGGGAGTTTTAATCACACTAATGATGTCCCAAGTATCAACTATGAATTTACTAAAGTTCTAGAAGTTATGGAAGTGGATAGAAAACTAATCAGGCATGATGCTCTAAATTGCTTATAACCCTCCCCTTCCTCCTCCTCCCTCTTCTCCCATCTTTCTCTTTTTTCTTACATTTATTAATTAAAGTAGGAACAATGAATCCACCTTGATGTACAAGTACATCCTGTATTTAGATATGATGAGCTTTGTCGCCTTAAAATATAAGACCTAATGCTCTAACTAAATAGGAAAATAAACTCAAAGGAGATGTAGCAGAGACAATAATGAATCTTGTTTTTCTCAAAAGTTATTGAGTGTTTAATGTTAGCCCTGACATTTCAACGCTGAGTTCATCACAAATAGGTCCTTCTTCCTATGTTTATAGGAAAAGATTATACACTGTCCTTCCTCATTTCAATGACAAAAGCTCAACATCCCAAAGGGCCATTATTCTTTACTCTGTGTATAACTAGTGTTAAGCATGGGTTTGTGTCTTGGACTTGCCTGTGTCTAAACCAACCAAAGAAAGCTTCAGGACCTGATTCCACAAAAGCAACCACCGAGAACAGTGAAGACCATTATTTCCTCTCCCACTGATGGCAGAGGTCAGCATCCCTGTGATTAGCCATGTCATAACATCATTGTATTACTGCTCCTTATGTGGGCAGATACTGAGCAATAACTGAACACATCACATCATTGTAAAAATGAAAAAGTGCCACTTCTTTGTCCCAATTTAGCATAAAATCAGTGAAAACAATCTTTACAAATGACACCGCACTAAGAAACTGAAAGGAACTGTTATTACTCCGTGGGTATAGATTTACACTGATGCTCTGACACCTTCAACTAGAACAAAAAATAGTACTATATTTTACTACTGCACTCCAGTTGTGATTCCTTTAATGCAATTTCAATTAAGGGCTATAGTGTTACTTAAAACAGTCTTAATTAGATGAAACTGACTATGGTACCATCTCTCAATGTCTGAAATGTAACAACGCTTTAAGTTCCAAGAGGTGAACACTGTTACTTTCAGCCTGCATGTTTCTGTCCAGTCTGAGGGCTAAGCTGCTGTTTCAAAGGCTGACCTATATACAGCAACATGCCATCCGTTCTGGCTGTTTGTATAAGAGATGCCTCACACCGTTGCCATAACCAACATCGCCCGCATTGTTCTCACTTTTCTCCCGCAATGGGCTCTGTGAAAATGGAGGCCAGTTTGCATAGTGATATGTTCATAACGTAATGTGCTCTTATAATAGACCAATAGTAGATTAAACTGTTTCCAAAAAAAAAAAAAAAAAATGCCTCCTCTGGAGTTTATTGACTGAAAAATGTAAGTAGTGTTTTTGGCAATCTATAGAGCAGCAGCCGGAAAGTGTCAGCAGGGTAACACAACCTCCTTTTAGTTTAGAAAAGCTTGGGAAAGAAGATATTCATTTTGTGGATTAAGGTCTCTTCTAACATTGAAAAAAAGATCAGTGGGAAAACTATAGGTACAACGGCATGATTCTGAAGCACATAAAGATCCTGGTTCCACTGGGACTTAGCACACCAACTTTAACTACAAAAGTGTTGACAGATTTAAAATAAAGATACTTATTAATTTATGGTCTTATCAACCTATTAAAAACAAATAACCTGACAAAATGACTGTTTCTTGTAATAAACTACATATTCATTACATCTCTGAAAGACACGAGGTTTACTTTGCTGTCTTTGCTCTTTCAGGGAAGTCTGATCCAACTTGTTTTTACTAAATGTAGATGCAGATTTCATATTTCACCTCTTCCATACTTCTGCCCATCTTCCATATCCCTGCAAATCCACTGGAGTCATTGTAAAAACGACTGCTGGTTGACTACATTCTAAGCAACTAAAATAGTGAGGCTGGATAGAAATTGTGTACCAGTGCTGATCATGTTGGAGTAGAAAAAACTACCGTCTGAGTTTTCTGGGGCCTACCAAACCTACTCAGTATATTTAATATAATCGGGGATCAGTGACAAATATATTTGATAGACTGCTATATAGAGAAAGGCAGGGGAAGGCGTTCTTCTAGAAGCATTTCCATGAAGTCTCTTCCTACTATTAGAAGTATATCATGACTTTGCATCTTTAAAAATCCATTATTCCCTGGATAAGTTAAATAGAAGACTTGCAACTAGTCTATAGAAAGGGTGGCTAATTTGCATTTAAAAAGAACAGTTTGCTCCTCATACACGGGGGGACTTAAAAGGAACTTCAATGAGCTAGTAAAGAAATTCTGAAGACTTTCTAAATTAATTTATTCAATTCACAGCACAACCCATGAAAATTATTTAAAGTACTTAATTGGAAAATGATTTAATATATTGAAGTAATTCTTGATTTTCCAAAGCATTTAACTTTTAAATTAAATCTGACCCTACTATCACAAGAATGACAAGTGAAATGTGTATCCAAGTCATTACCTTCTTTTTGGAGCCTAAAATCACCTATCAATCTAATCAGATTTGTCTAGTTTCACTGCCAAAATGGTTCTTTTTGGTACTGGTTACCATCCTGGAAGGTGTGTTTACTACCCATAATAGGTCTGCTACTTTATTATTTTTGTTAGTATTAGTACTATTAGTGCTATGAGCAAAATAGAATGTTACACACACAAAATACTTATAAAGGCAAAAAAGATTTAAGAATAAAAGAATTATGTCACTAACCAATAATGAAACTTCATCACACAAACTTCTCTTGCCAAAGTTACCCGAGCTTTCCAACCTGTTCATAGCTAAAGAGCTCCATGTATGATAAAAAGCCTTTCTGCCTTGCACAAGACTGTATTTCCTCCGTTTCAAATTTGCCTATCCATCATAGGCAAACAGCATAGCCCTTTTACTGAGCCTTACACTGTACACAACATCAAGGAGCTTCTGCACGGTGTGGTATCTGTGGTTCACTTAACTCACAGTTGTGTGTGTGTGTGTGTGTGTGTGTGTGTGTGTGTGTGCGCGCGCGCGCGCGTGTGTCCCGACTGACCAAAACTCTGGAGCTGCGAGGCGGTGGCGTGGTGGGGAGCCCGGGGGCTGAGGATGCAGCGCGCTAAATACCTCTCTATCACGTAAAAAAGCTGTTTGATGATGCCTCGCCACCAGGCAAATATTAAGAGTCCCAACGATTTATCCACTGGAATTCACCCAGGGGCCAGCAAGAACTGCTTGCGGGGGATAGGCATCAGACAGATTGAGCGGGAGCTGGGCGTCTAAACCACACTTGCCCGGTGTCTCAGAGAACTCATTCCTCCCCGCCGACGTTCACCCGATGGGACCGCTTACACACGTCCAATAAGCCCGGGGAGAGAACAGCCGTGGCCCTGCGGCTGCTCTCGAAGGCTGGTCCCCGCACGTCCTCCCTCCCGGGGCCGAGAATGGAGAAGCACCGAGAGTAACCCCCTCCCTTCGCACCCTGACTATTCTATCTATGGGACAAGCAGAGCTTCGCAGTAGCCCCGGCCGGCTCCCCCCACCCCCACGCCCGCCCCGGGCCACCTGCCTAGTCAGCAGAGCCCGGTTCCCTCGCGGCCATGGCACCTGGGGCCACCGGGTTGTGGGTACAGGCCAGCCTGGGACCCTGCTCCAAGCGCCGTGAAGAGTGCTGGAGCTTCGGACGTAAACTCGACGCACTCGCCGGGCTTCTAACAAACTTGCAATTACCGCGCCCCCCGCCCCCAGCAAGAGGGAGCTGTCCCCCAAACCCGGCTACCCCGCTGCACCCCGGCCTGCAAACCGGCGTCGGAACACCGGGCTCCGCCGCCCGAAAAGGTTTGCGAAAACAAAAGACTTGTGTGGAGCAATTTTCCCAGCGGGGGGCGGAGGCGTCTCCCTGGTCCCTGCACCCCGACTCCGGGCTACTCCCCTGGCAACTAATCCCGGTCAGGAAAGCGGTGCCACGAGTCCCCGCAGCCCGTGAGAGGGCGGGAAGCAGAAGGGGAAACTAGAAAATAAACTGACTTCTCTTACTCTGCCTTCGTTCCCGGACCCCAGACACACCCCCAAAGTATTCCGTGGTTTTCTCTTAATTTTTTTTTTAAACGCCCCCCGGCAAACCTAGGCAGGGAGCCTTAGTCGCGAACAGCAGGAAGGAAAGAATCCGAGCAAATCGTGTCACTTTCCTCACAATCGCGGTGTTTGGCAAACCCCCGGAGCTGCTGCACAGTATTTACTACCCAAGCGCACGCAGGGCAGTAGCGGGCTGCGAGCCGAGCGCGCCCGGGACCGGCCTCCGCCGACCAGCCCCGGTAGCCGAGCCGGCCGGCTGCCGCCGCCGCCGCCGCCGCCGCCCCCCTCCCGGGATCAAGCAGCAAGAACACGGTGGAAACAAAAGCAGAGCGTTCACCTTGTTGCAATAGTAGGGGTCCAGGCAGGGAGAAGGTCCCAGACAGGGAGCGTCGGGCGCAGCGGCGGGCTGGGCTGGAGGTGGATAAAATCTTACGTCCATTTCACTCTCACATCAAGCAACTCCTTTTCTTTTCCTTTTTTTTTTTTTTTTTTT
>CM053606.1:101238706-101400115 GCA_028646535.1 Procyon lotor | reverse complement strand
TTTGGGTGTTGAGTTTGAGAAGTTCTTTATAGATTTTGGATACTAGCCCTTTATCTGATATGTCATATGCAAATATCTTCTCCCATTCTGTCAGTTGTCTTTTGGTTTTGTTGACTGTTTCCTTTGCTGTGCAAAAGTTTTTGATCCAAGATCCCATTTTTTGATTTGAAGTCCAATTAAAAGATGATTTCATGGTCTGTAATTTGAACATCTCTTAAATCCAGAGATATATCTGTGTCCTGGAGATGTTTTATATATATTTATGTGTATATAAATATGTATATATGACATATATGTATATATGTATATGTACATATATATGTATACATGTGTACATATGTGTGTATGTATATATGTATATGACATTATAGATAATTTATGTATAATATAAATACAAATAGATAATATATGTATATATTATATATGTATATATAAATACATACAGATAATATATGTGTATGACATATTATAGATAATTTACATAATATATGTAGCATAGATAATTTTATATATGATATATGAAATTTTGACCTTCTCAGTTACCTCGTGTTTTACTACCAGTTATGACCTAGGGCCTAGGCGTACATAACCTGGACACAACTTTAACATTGAACCAAATCCCAGAAGTGTTTCCTTTGTAGATTGCACCCAGTCTGTTTCTTTAACAGGCTGTAGCTTTCATGGTGACACCACAAATGGAGATGTGCAAAGGTGCAAACAGGGAACTAGCCAGTGGAATCACGGTAATCATGGAAGCCTCCAGCAGTCACCACCCACCACCTTCCAACCCCTTTTCCATGCTTCCCCCTTGCCTTCTGGCCCAGTCACAGGGACATTGTTTTTTTTGTTTGTGTGTTGGGTTGTGTTTTTATAGCAATTCTGTAGCTGTATCAAATTGCGTCATGTTCTCTTGTAGATTTTGCATTCAAATACTGGGTGTTCTTGGAGCAAGAGACACAGAAGACTAACATTTATTACATATTGGAACTTAAGTAAAACACATTTCTTTCTGGCAACTTGAAACTTGGAGAAGTGAAATGATAGAATCACTCTATCTAGTACGTGGTACCCGAATGTCACTCAAATGGCAAGTGCTGTTAATCGCGTTTCTCGGTGTCCAAGGGTTACAGGCTTCTAGGACTGACAATGATAGTGGATTCCAGATCTTATAAATTTTCTTATCCAAACCCGGCTTGCTAAAGGAAAATAGCTCATTTATCAGATTGAAAGAGGAACTTGCAGAATGTATAGCATGATGCTGCACAGTGCACACACCTGTAGGTGGGAAAAGAGACCAGTTGAACCTTCACCCCATCTTTGTTTTGTTGCCGTTGGGGGGAAAAAATGAGGTAGTCTCATTCATGGTTTTCCTTCTTCTGTCACTTTCCTTACATGCACCTCAGTCTTTCCTGTTGGTTCATGACTTACCTGGTCACTAAAATCCTGCCCTTGAGACACCAAGAGCCACTCTGAAGTAAACTATTAGGATGACATAGAACTGTGGACTATCCTAAAAAGATAATAATAATAAATAGGTTGGAAGTATATGCAGATGTTGTGCAATTTCAGTATTGTTTGTGGTTGAATGAATGAGTGAAGAAATAAAATCATGTGAGACGAATCTCAAACTCACGGATAGGTTTGAATGAGTGAAGATCTTGTGCGTAATCTTTTGTCTCATTGTGTTCACTCTTGACACTAACAGCCCTGAACGTCTGTACCACTCATGCAGCATGCCTATCACTATTGGTTCAATTTTATTCAGTCACCATTTCTGAATACCTACTCATTCCTGGAACTCCACTAGTCCTAGACATAAATTGGAAGCAAGGGAAGGACCCTGTCCTTTAAGAGCCCTCTTTCTGGGGGAGGTAGTCCTATGAGCACAGATGCCGCTACAGACATGCCCAGTAACAGTGATGAATATGAAGTGGGAGGGGCAAGCATGGGGTTCTGCCTGGCCAAAGAGCTGGTGTGCTGCTGAGAAGAGGATGTCTGAGTGGGGCCTTGAGGGAGGAGGTCACCAGGCAGATTGAGAGTCCCAAGGAAGAGGGCAGAGGATAGTGGGAGCAGAAGTGTGGGGAAGCGTAGTGGATAGTCCCCGGCAGGAGTAATGGAGTTGGTGTATTCAGAATGCAATGCTTACGGAGTTAGAATGGCTAAAGAGGAGGCTAGAAAGGTAGGCTGAGATTGCATCATGAAGGCTATGTGAGCCTGGCTAAGACATACAAACTTTGCTCCCTTATTTGTGTAGGAGTATTACCTTCCAGGCTGGGTAATTGTGAGCCTCCCAGGAGCAGGGATTGGGCCTCAGTCTCAAACTGGTGTACAGTCAGTGCTTAATGAATATCCATGAATTAAATTAAATAAATAACTGGGGAATTTATTGACAGGATAAGCTTACCCTTCCTTCCTTCCTTCCTTCCTTCCTTCCTTCCTTCCTTCCTTCCTTCCTTCCTTCCTTTCCTCTCTTTCCTCTTTCTTTCTTTTTTCTTTTCTTTTCTTTTTTCTTTTCTTTTTTTTCTTTTATTTTCTTTTCTTTTTTCTTTTCTTTTCTTTTCTTTTCTTTTCTTTTCTTTTCTTTTCTTTTCTTTTCTTTTCTTTTCTTTTCTTTTCTTTTTTTCTTCTTTCGATTATCCTCACCCCCAACACACACACACACCTATACTATAATGAAGTCTCACTTAAGAAATAATGTAGGGGAGCCTGGGTGGCTCAGTGGGTTAAAGCCTCTACCGTCGGCTCGGGTCGTAATCTCAGGGTCCTGGGATCAAGCTCTACCACATTGGGCTTTCTGCTCAGCAGGGAGCCTGCTTCCCCCTCTCTCTCTGCCTCCCTCTCTGCTTGCTTGTGATTTCTCTCTCTCTGTCAAATAAATAAAATCTTAAAAAATTTTTTTTAAAAAAAGAAAAAAAGAAATAACATAGGTTCAGGAGAATCAGGTAGGTTCATCCTGGGAGGGAACTTTTAGGTCAGCTCACCAAAATGCAAATCTTACAAATAGATACTGAGTGACTTGCCCAAAACTGCAACACTAAAGACCATCAAGGGCTGGGTCCTGGGTCTTCTGAGTCCAAGTCAAGTATCCTTTCTTCTATTTATTAATTTTTTTCTGAAATATCACCAAAAATCACGTTGCTTAAACTTTTTTCCACTGAGAGTATAGTTTTATATCAGAGAAGATAAAGATGTAATCCATGTTTCTGTTCAATTTCAGAATGAGATACTAGGCTGCTGATAGAACTTCTTTTAAATTATAAAGGAATTTCAATGGCACTATCATTTTCTGCTAATAGTTGATATCAAAAAACACTTTAATATTACCTTTAATATTTCATTAGTTGAGAGCTTTGTCAAATTTGACTCCTTGGGGAATTTTATACACTTTATTTACTTTTAGAAAATAAATGGATCTTTGGATATGTTGTCACTCTAAATTGCATGGGATAATGATACCCTCACTTTTCTAGAGCTTAGACAGTTTTTTTTTCTTTTGGAGGGAGAAACAAAGCCAAACACACAGAGATTAAAAGGTAGCAACCATAAGAGATATAATCCACATTATCTGACACTCATGTTCTATACACAGTGTAGCTGCATTCGTGATAAGGTTTCCTAGAGCACTGTGTTTAGAAACAACTAATTATGACGAGGATTGGTTGTTGGTTACTGGTGTCAGACCTATAACTGACCACAAAAACGTGACAGCCTGATAGGTGTGTGGGATCCTGAAAAACTGTTTTAAACATAATCACTTCTAAGAACATTCAAAGCATAAAGGCCTGTAACCATTGATACCACACCAAGAACATACTTAGTAAGCCCCTGAGAATATCATTCTTTTCTGGCAGATTATAGTAATTTATGTTCCAACAAAACTATTCTGAGGAGTTTTTTAAGAAAGTGGTGATTGTATAGTATCATTTGAGAAATATTTATATCTGGAATGCTTAAAATGCTTTAAAAGATAGTTATTCCTGAGCTGTATGCAAGTAAAAGACAGCTGTCCAGACAACTTCCCCTCAGTACTTACTAAATGCTTCTTAAATGTCAGACACTGTTAAATATCAGGAAATTACAAAGATTAGGAAGTATGAGACTCGCCTTGGAAAAGTTTGCTGTCCATTGGAAGAGACCTAATATGTAAGGTAAGCTCAACCACTGGGAGAAAGACCACACTATCTAGTGATTCAGAGGACATTCCCAAAAGGATTCGGACAGTTCTTTTCTTGTCTTCTCTTCTCTTGCTTCATGTCTTCTCTTTGTCCTTTCCTTCCCTTTCCCTATCCTTCCCCTTCCCTTTCCCTTCCCTTCCCTTTCTCTTCCTTTCCTTCCTTCCCTTTGCTTTCCTGTTCCCTTTCCTTTCCTTTCCTTTTTTCTTTTTCCTTTTCATTATTTTTTTTGCATTACCTCTGATGACAAAATACAGTTGTGGTTTGACCAAAAGCTATGAACTCTTTTCTCTCATATGCACAACTTGAAATTCTCTCCCGTTTTCCCTGTAACATAGCTGAAAGTAAGAAGTGTATGAGTTCAAACATGCTTCAATCTTTCCCCCCCCCCCCCAAGCTCAAGCTCTTGTGACCAACAGAATGGTTATGGTCACTTTGGGATGTGACACTTTATCGGAAGGAGAGAAAAACCTTTATTTGGTGCAACAACAAAAACAACAACAACAAATCCACCTTGGATTCAATATTATTATTCCCATTTTATAAATGAAGAAAGCGAGACTCAGAGAAGCTGGGGCGCCTGGGTGGCTCAGTGGGTTAAAGCCTCTGCTTTCATCTCAGGTCATGATCTCGGGGTCCTGAGATCGAGCCCCGCATCAGGCTCTCTACTCATCAGGGAGCCTGCTTCCCCCTCTCTCTGCCTGCCTCTCTGCCTACTTGTGATCTCTTTCTGTTTGTCAAATAAATAAATAAAATATTTTTAAAAATAATAAAAAAAAATTAAAAAAGACTCAGAGAAGCTAATAAGTTGGGTTGATATTTAGTAATAATATCTAAGCCCAGAAAATAAATCTTACTGACCTAACACGATATTAAGATAGTCAAAACTTCTGAACTATGAGAAAATAACAGGGTCTTTATTTTGGAATATAGAGGAAAGAACCATTGCACTGGATGAGTTTTTTTTACTAAGTGGACTTTGAACGAATCCCTTAACCTCTCTGGGTGGGTTTCTCCAGCTGTAAAATTAAAGGATTGACTAGATGAAACACAGAGGTATTTTTTTTTTATTCCTTACATGATTTTCACAGAGCACCTTTACAATGGTTTTTAATAAAAGCAATCTATACAGGTAGTTCCTCACTTCATGAGAGTCTGAAGGATCCGTGCAACACTGTTATTAAGATTGTGGGTTATCACAGTAATTGGCATAGGGAGGACATTAACTGTGTACTAAACTGGATTTTTAAATTATTCTTAAAATGGTATAAATGTATTAAATCATATACGCTAAGCTATGGGTTCAAAGGTTTTCTCAAAGGCCTTCCATTTCTCAGCAAGATGGGATCTCAAAGCAGGTTTGCTGAACATCATTAGTATAGAACTTCAAACAGCGCGTGGTGGAAGTCATATACCACTGAGATTTTCATAATTTAAACATAACTGTCAGTGAAAAGCATTTGAGTTCATAATGATGGCTGGTTTTCAGCCACTTGGGAATGGCAGGTGTGCTTTCCACAGATGCTTTTCACCTTTCCCCTCTGACTAGTCGAGGTCTCAGTGCCAAACTGTGCAACAAGCTGGACTTTACCTAGTGCCTCGAGGTCACGGTGTCCCTCCCGGCACGGTGAGCCAACAGCGAAGGTCATTGCGTGCAGTATTTGGATCTGCTAGCCTTTTACACCTAGCCCCAATAGCCCACCTATTTAGTTTTACTTTATGAAAAGTCTGTCCTCGTTTTTAAATCCCATGCTGGTGGACTGCCTCCACCTAGCCATCTCAAGTGACACCTCACTTGCCACGAGGGCACCAGTCGCTGTGCTTTAAGAAGCAGAAATAGTTTAAGAAAAAGCGTCTCAATCACCATGCACCCTAATAGCTAAAATGTAAGTTGGAAATGGGTGTAATACCATCCCTACAAAGCCTGTGTCGAGGTAAAGGAAGAGGCACGGATGAAAGAGGTGGCTGCACCTGGGTTTGAATCCAGACTTGGCTGTTACTGGCTGTGTGATATTATGGAGGATACGGGACCTCGCTCATTTTTTTTTTTTTTAATCTGTAAATGGGGTCTAGAAAGGCAACCTCCTATAGAGTTGTTGTGTGGATGAAATGACCGTCTATAAATGACTAGTGTGGGACGTGGCATAGAGTCCTTGGTTGGATGCTCTGTGCTGATTCTTCCCTTCCATTAGTGAGATCCTAGTGGACCACTGAGATGAACGTGATAAATTAAGTACTGAGACCATCCCAACAAAATCAGCAGATCTCAACCAATAAATGAGGGTTCATATACAACTTCTCCATTTAATCTGGGGCACAATTTAAATTTCCTCATGAAAAATGACAAAAATTCAGAGGGGGATAAATGATAAATGGCTTCTATAATAATCCCTTCTTAGAAAGTTAAATGACTGTAACAGAAAACAATATGATACATATGACTTTCAAAATCCCTTCCATAAAGACTGTCTAGATGATGATTTTGTTTTTTGTCTTTTTTTCTTTCCCTCTTTTTAAGGATCCACAGGGAATGTTGTAGCATTTATCACCTAATAAAATTTAGTGGAAAGTTTTGGAAAAAGTTAAGAAAAAAATACTCTTAACCCAGGTGTGATAGTTGGAATTTCAATCTTAATTTTGGCTCTCTGCACATTTGAAAGGAATAAAAATAGTATAGAGCAATATATAGTAATTAATTAGAGCGGCCTATGAGAGTCACCTTGTTTTAGAGAACCATTTCACTATTTGAGAAAATCAATCTATTTTTGTACTTTGGACATCTTCCAAATTACAGTTCCCATAGAGACTTTTCCCTGCAGGATGACCTGCTCACTTAAGGAACAGTCTCAGATTTTTTTTTTCCTATGACTGTAGAAAACCTATTGCCTGGCAAAATTTCAGAAGTGACCTTTCTTTTCTGACAACAGATGGCAGTGTTTTCAGGGACAAAAGCCTCGTATTTATTAGCTACCAAGGAATCTTACACTACATTTCTTTCTCAAACCACCACCTCCTCCATTAGGAGCTGATATATACAAGAGCAATTTGATTTCAGAGGATGTTTTTGTGAACGGGGAAAAAAGGTTGGAATGAATTGTCCCTTTGTTAGAAAGTTTTAGATACATTTTCTGCTATTATCTTCGGAGAAATTAAATTTTATAACTCTACCCTTTTAATAAAAAGGAAAACTTCCTTCATATATAGGACTAGTTAACTTTACCTAAACTATATCCTACAGATACAAATTTATGGATTTAAAGTATTACTACTTTAAATTGATAACTATCTATAAACCACTATGCTTATTTTATGATGGTAACACTCTCATTCTCTCTCTCTCTCTTTTTTTAAGATTTTATTTATTTATTCGACAGAGAGCGGGAGAGAGAGCACCAGTGGGGTGGGGGTGCAGAGGGGGAAGCAGGCTTCCTGCTGAGCATGGAGCCTGATGTGGGTCCCTGGGATTCCAGGGATTCCGGGACCGTGGGATCATGACCTGAGCCAAAGGCAGACGCTTAACCCACTGAGACACCTAGGTGCCCCGATACTTCTAGATGAAACTTAAAAAGAAATCCTGAGATGTCTGATGATATAATCAGCTAATCTTTTTTGTAGAGGTGCTTGGCATTTGGGGGCTTTGATAGCAACTATCTTAAATACTCTGTTATATTCATTTAACACCTATTTCTGCACTGTACATGTGATACTTGGTACAGACACTGTGGAGAAATACTGACCAGAAGCTGGGCCTGAACACTGCACGTCAGCCTTAGACAGGCAGAGAGGCTAAAGAAAAGCATTCTCTGCTGGAAGGAACACCACCAGTCCCATCAGGGACCCACAGATAGTTCAGGGTGTCTCAAATGAAAGATAAGGAAAAAAGATTGGAAAATGAGGTGGCCCTAAACTGTGGAGGCCCTTGAGTGACTCCATGGGCCAATGGTTTTCACATTAAAAATGAAAACTGTGGGGCACCTGGGTGGCTCAGTCGTTAAGCGTCTGCCTTCGGCTCAGGTCATGATCCCAGGGTCCTGGGATCGAGCCCTGCATCAGGCTCCTTGCTCGGCAGGAAGCCTGCTTCTCCCGCTACCATTCCCTCTGCTTGTGTTCCCTCTCTTGCTGTGTTTCTCTCTGTCAAATAAATAAAATCTTTAAAAAAAAAAAAAAATGAAAACTGTGTGTCTTATCCTGTAAATGAGGTTTTGAGTGGAAGCCCAGTGCAGTTTATGAAGCAAAGCAGTTGCTTTGGTCCTTGAAGCACATCCACAAAACTCTTTGCTCTCTCTTCCCAATGGAGAAACACCATTGTAGAAAGGACTCATAGGCAAGATATGCATGCATTCATTTATTCATTAAATCGTTTCACAAACTGAACACCTATTATGTGTTATGCACTTATTTTATAAGTGCATTTTATTTAATACCTGCAGAAGGATTATGAATCATTAGAGAGATAGCACCAAAGTTGATGGGGAGAAGATTTTGCATAGCAAATCAAATTATATGTACTATACAGCCAAATTATAGGACATTAAATATACTGACCATTAACTAAAATAATCTCTAATGATTGCAAAGCAAAAACACACACACTGTGCATACCCACGTCCCATGTTATGTAGTCAAATAGAAATGTCACATACACATGTATACATGAGTATGTATCAGTTGATCTAAACCATGTATCTATGTGAAAAGAGTAACTCAATTAAATTGCAATTTCTTTTTATTTTACTTAAATATGTTTTCTTAATATTTTGTCAATTGAGGCACCAATTAAAAATTTTATTTTCGGTTCAGCAATCATTTTCATATTCTCTTCAACTTTCGACAGTAGTTTGTGTCTGCTGTGTAGAAAGTAGAACGATTGTCCTACTTCTGTCTGTTTCCATTATGCCACTCTTTCTCTGCTGCATTTCTTTTTCTCTCTGTGCCTAATGGGACATTAAAGGTTCTATAATTATTTCGATAAGATCAGGGTTGTAGATATTTTTGGTTGTGCTTAGCTGTTTGCTAATAATTCAGCTTCAGTGCTAAAGCCTGACACATATCTTATTTAACAATGCATGTTTAAAACCTGACGCCCTAAAGAATGCTGTGGTTATTCATCTAAATATTCATTCAGATATTATATATCTTTTTTTGTAGATTACATAGTTATCTCTCAATTTTAGGAAACATACTATCATGTTTAAAATTTTCAGTATTTAAGAAAACTAATGAATTCTAGGGGCGCCTGAGTGGCTTAGTGGGTTAAAGCTTCTGCTTTCTGCTCAGGTCATGATCTCAGGGTCCTGGGATCGAGCCCCACATTGGGCTCTCTGCTTAGCAGAGAGCCTGATTCCCTCCTCTCTCTGCCTGCCTCTCGGCCTGCTTGTGATCTCTCTCGCTCTGTCAAATAAATAAATAAAATCTTAAAAAAAAAAAAAAGAAAATTAATGAATTCTAAATATGAAAGAAATGTTACAATGTTATCTTGGTGAGAAAATTAATCAGGATTTACCTAAAAAAAATTCTAGAAGGCAGGGATTATTGGTCGATATAAGACCCCATCTTAAGAAGTTAAAACAAGATAGCAGTAATGATTACCTGGACCACAAGGTTTAATAATCTAGGCAGAGGTCTCAGAAGCCTACAGAACTGTCTTGGCAAGTTAAATCATTTAGAATCAACATGAGACAGGCCAACCAGAATAATCTCTACTGTCTTTCCCCACCCTTTTTTTTTAAATAATAATTATCTATTCTTAGTCCTGAGGAATCATAGTGGGATTGTTAGTACCCCAACAATTGGTTTGTTTTGTCTCGTTTTGTTTTGTTTCATCGGAAAGACACTAACAATAAATATATCATTAAAATCAAGGGGGAAAAGCCAGAACGTTCTGGCCTACAGTTGCTGCACTCACCCTAGAGAGTCTAGTGACTCTCAATTCCCTCTTAGCTTCTAGAGTCCCTCAGCAGGGAGGAAGCAATTCAGGGACATGTCATAGAGTAAAGAGGCAAGAAGAGCACGTGGATTATATGGACTTTAATTCTCTTGCATGATTCAGAACCTTGGGAAATCTTGGCGTAAGAAAACTCATTGACCTTTGCTTAACCTGGCGTGTCCCACCTTACATGGCCCATTTAAGTATAACCTACCCTCTTATTGTGGAACCCACTTTGAGAAATGCTATTCTAGTATCTTCCTGATCCTAAAATCAAACACAAGGGCTCTTCTGAGTCCTTAAACTCCACTGCCAGGGCCATGGGTAGAGGGAAAGATGGAGCAGCCATTCCCCAGAACCTTCCCAATTTCCCTGTTCCCATTGATACCCACTTCTGCATTAAGGTGTTTTCTTCCTCTCCGGGGGCCCTCGTCCTCAGAAACATCAACTCTGCTTCCCTTAGAAGTTACTGTGAAAACTACCTTAACATGACATCGGATACAAAATAACACGATGGATTTCCTTAAGACTTTACCATTTTAATGGTTGAAAATATATTTTTGAGCAGTGTGACATTACAGATCCACTGAGTCTTTGCTGGAAACATATGGGCCTAAATTAAAATAAAATTAAAATTTCAGAAGCTTTTAAAAATAGAGACTTTATACCAACAGGGAGTACAAAACAGTGCTTTGTATTTATCGTTTGCTATTGTGGTGGTTGGTATAATGGAGAACATACACTCTCTCTTTCTCTTTTTGACTTGAACACATCAAGGTAAGCAGTTGAGGGAGACAGAAACCAACTGTTTTTCCATTCACCTTATTATTGAGCTGTGGTTACAGAACTTCCGTTTTGTTATCAAAAGATCTTAGCTAAAGTTTCAGTTAAGCAGAAAGAAAGAGTTAACATTTACAAGCATAGGAAAATAGCTCTAGACACCTGTTCTGAGTTTGTATTATATTATTTAGAATAATATTACCCGGTAAATTACAGCTTAAAACTGGTGTGAGAAACGTGTCTTATTATATTGTCTCTCATGTAGGTGATGTCATTGTTCTTATTTATTCATTTTACTTAGTTTTAAAGAATATGCTTTCTCTCTTCTGAGAGATCCAGCCCCTAACAGGTGTCTAATAATGGAATGTCTCTGAAAATTATCTCAAACTTCTCCTCAGCAAAGGACAAGCAAGTCATTAACTACTAGTTGAAAGCAGACCTCCAAGCTGTACGATTAACCAAAGAGGCACACTTGTTAGGCTCTCTCCTTTCAGGGGATGAAATGGAGCCTCAGGTATAGCGTTTTGAAAGATATAAGGGAATGCTGAAGGAGTTAGTGCAAATCTCTCTGGCATGTAATGCTGTTTAAAGAAAGACTAGAGAGAGGGAAAAGGGGGATGAGAAAAGAGGGGAAAAAAGCAGAATTTACATAGGCATGGCCTGTCCATATTTCATTTAAACATGGAATTCCTAAGCAATATGACAATGCCAAGCGGCATATATTTATTACAGCCCATGAAGGGTTTGCTTACAGAATGGAATAATACCAGCCTCGTAATTGCTTGTTGAACACCAGACGCCCTGTCGGTGTCCGCCTGGTGGAGGTATCATGCCTCCCAGAGGTGAAACGTGGACTCTTCAAGGAGGAAGAGACGTGTCCATGGCTCTGAACTGTAAAGAAGCAATATAGACATCTCCAGCCAAGAGTTATTAACCTTCATGCTAGAGGAGGTGATAGATAATATTTGGATTGGAAAAATGAACCAAAAGGTCTGCTAGTCTCCTCGACAAAGCTATAAAAGTCATAGGTAGAAATATTTTATTGAAAACTCAGAATCTTAGACAAGTAAAGCACATGGAAAGGAATCATACAGTAAAAAATAATTTATTCATATATACATAGCTTATTTTGTCACATCAGCTTAAATAGCCTTTTCCTCTGCAGCTAGTTTGGATCCAATTGAATACAATAAATGTCTTGTGACAGTGCTGGCGTTTTGCTTTATGATTGTGAGCCAATGCAGAAAGCTAGCCGATGCATTCCTGGTAGAAAAATATGATCTCTGTTGATTGAGTTGACATGATAAATAGCAGTCTTACATGTTAATATTTATTTAAAGATACTATTGCATCTATTATGAGCATAAGTGCTTATAGCCATGTATTGACATTCATTTCTTCGTGGAGCCATAGTTATCATCGGTGGTCCCTCTGTAAACAGACATTTGACACTTGAGTTCCATTTAATACAAGGTATATTAATTGTGTTTGCCTGCGAGTCGCCATTTTAAACGGGAAAAATTAAATTGATACATTTAAAAAAAATGGATTGCTGTCGTTTGGGGAGAAGAATGAGTTATGTAAATAAAGTTCCTGCATAAAATAAGTGGTTTATTTTGCCCTGGGTATTACCAAAAAAAACCTGACTTTATTATTTTTAACTACCAATAATTGAACTCTGTGACCCCATCTTCAGATTCTTGTGTATACGCTGATGTCCAATACAGTTCTTGGCACACAGTAGGCACCTACATATTGATTAGAAGAAGCAATATATTTCAAGAAGAGGAGACCAATGTAGTGACTGAATTCCACTAAACATTGAAGACTTATAAATATGGATTTCTTTAAACTAATTTATTATTTGGGTCATCAATATTAAACAGTCTGAGAATGGCCTGCTAGAGATTATCTTTTAAGAGCATAAAACTGAAAGCTGGGGAAAAAAAAAGATTAGTAGTACCCAAGTATTTTCTGTTTTATCTTTAATGCTAACATTTAAAGAATGGCAGCAATAGAAAAATCTCAAATGACTAAACCATAAAGCTTAGCCTCCCCTTCACAAAATTTGCATGTCCTGATATTTCTCTGAGCCACATAATCACTGTATGTGTTACGTTAAAAGAGTTGATTTTTTATTGTCTTCCTAGCTTTCATTTCACATTTTTGCAATCGTTTTTATACTGTTTGTTTTTATTTCGGGGCTAGTCAGCTATTTATTTCATTAGTATCGAGCAAAGCAAACCAATAGATAAAGAACTGTCTTTTTTTATCTCTGTCTTTTATCATTTCTTTTTTAAGTAATAAATTTACATTTTATAATCATAATCATGAAATTGCAAATGAAATCAGTTCTAGAAAGATTAATTCAGTCGTGCTCACAGCTGTGAAGATTGTGGAAATAAATATCATTTTGCAATAATGTATTCTTGACAAAGGGCATAACAAAAGAATGATTTCTATTCAGAGATAGTGGGTATATTTATTTTGCATGTTGGGGGAGGGGCACTCAGCTCTAGCTTTTCGACCCTGACCTAGTTTCCTAGCTGCTTATTATTCAGCTATATGTTTGAGAAATCTCTGTAATTTAATTTGGCATCCTCTTCTGCATGTCTGCACCTAGCAGTAGGGGCTCATGATATTAGCAGTGTCCCATGCTGAATCATATTTATTTTAAAATATCCTAACGCACTCATAACTCAGAAAGAAAGTGTTAATTGTTACCAGGGAACTGCCTGATTACAGACTTGCTGTCCCGTCCAGAGCCTTGCCATAATTAGTAACCACTGTTGACATTTAGATTTAAATTGAATTTTCTTCTAATTAAACCCAGAGGGGGTTGATCCTCTCAGATGTACAGGTTAATAAAATTAGTCAGAAACTGTTAAACAGTAAGCTGAATTCTCCAAGAGAGCTGTCCCAATGTATTGTTAAGAATTCTGTAATTAATATTAAAGGCATTCATTAAATCTGAATTGTCTTTTTCTAGTTTGAGTTGCATATGGTTTTGTAGCAGTTATTTCTTTAATTAGGCCTGTTTCCTTTGATAACTATAGTATTACTAATTTCTCTCATGTTTGTAAATTTAGAATTATAAATACCATTCCCCCATTCCATTCTGCTATGCATAATTCACACCACCATTATCTATGAGTATCCAATGAATAGTAATAAATGCTAAAAATAAATACAGTAGTGGAATGAAATTTGGGTACTCCAGATGACTCTTAACTGCTCTCTATTTGTCACTGTCCTTGCAACAAAGATATTTAAGCTTTGAGCAGGTCATCAGCATTCCCCTCCCCCCCCCCAATATTTTTCTTATCTACTCCTCCCAAGTTTTGACGTAACAGTAGCTTGATTTTGGATTGCTTTGTCTGGTGATAGGAAGTGTTTCCAATTCCAGCTACTGTGTATATTCTACATATCAACACAGGCTTTCATTCCTCCTCCCTTCCAAAGATCGGGGGTGGGGGGAGAAATTAAAAAGCTCGACACTAGTATGAAAATAGATGACGGGAAAATTTCAAATGATGGGTGATGAGAGATGAAGTGAATTTGTTAATTTCAGAGGGAGCGGGCTAATATTAAATCTGCGTTTACAGGGAACTTTAACAAAGCAAAGCTTTAGCTACTCCAATCATTGTTTTATTTCTGAGCTCATTTATTAATTCCTCATGTATGCCACAGAATAGTAACACATTGTCAACTTCCCCATTATACAGAAAGTCTTGTTTTCAATATACTGATAATAGTTTTATCCATTAACACTTAATAATAGCGCTCTGTAAATACACTAGATGATTACAGTTTCTTTTTAACGTCATTCATTTCTAAAACAATCACTGTTTCCTTCCTCTCCCCTCTACCTTCCCCCCACTATAAAAGCATGTAGCCCATGGTACTAGTCACTTCGGGATAATGGATTTTAGAAAAAGATTCCTACGGGATCTGGCAGCATGTTTTCCTGTGTTATATTTACGCCTCAAAAGAGAGACATGGTTATTTTATAAAATGCTTCCTAATTTCCTAATCAAAATAAACAGAGGGAAACATGACTTCATTTTTCCTGCTCAGTCTACTTAACTAAACTGAGTTAAATAAAAATATGTCTAGTCACAGTTAAGTTCAGATGGGGAAAATTGGGGGCAGAGTAGGGTCAGCACAGGGTTATCCATACCTCATACAATACTGAGAGTCGGAACTTAAAACCTACAGTGATTCAGATTGTGGAATGATTTCTTTAACATAATCTGAAACTTCATACTTAGGACATGACGGCTAGAGTACATTATGATGGTAGCCTTATGTGACCAAATTCAAAACAAGATGTTGTTTAAGAGTCTATTAGATTCTTGGGGCACCTGAGTGGCTCAGCCTGTTAAGCATCTGCCTTTGGCTCAGGTCATGATCTCGGGGTTCCTGACATTGGGCCCATCATCAGGCTCCCAGCTCAATGGGGAGTCTGCTTGAATTTCTCTCCCACTGTCCCTTCCTCTGCTTGTGTGCTCTCTCTCTCTCTTTCCCAAATAAATCAATAAAATCTTAAAAAAAAAAAAAAATAGTCCATTAGATTCCCAAAATCCAGGCAAGGAGTAAGGTCCTGGGAGCAAAAGGTGTAATATTCAAATAAACAATAGCAAGTCTATTATATGGAATAATCTCACTCACCCGTTGGCCTGCTGGAAATCCTAGAATTGAGAACCTCCTGCTCTGCCTGTAGTTGCACAGAGGGATATGTAAGCATGGGCTGATGGTCGTAGGCTTCAGGCACCAATGGGAATAGAATTGCCAGCATATCACAAAGGACTATATTTCATTTTATTAACCACAAGTTTAATTTATCTGTTACTAGTGGTTCCTGAATCCATTTATTTTAGGGTATTTTTTAACCTCTGGGACAGATGTGGGTGCAGCAAGTGTACACTGCCTGGGAATGAGCGGTTTCTGCCAGTTTCTGCCACCTAGCTGAGCACCCTTGGACCAGTCATTTCACGATCTGGGTCTCAGTTTCCTTCTAGGTAAAGTTGAGACAGAGACAGTAAGCTCCCTGAACTCCCTGTGAGTCTATCTTTTCTGAAGTCAAAGAAGAAGTGAGGTGCTTGCCAGAAGATGTTTCTTTTAAAAATGAGCTGTGCTCATGATCGCTATTCTATTAATGAAAGATAAAATTATCAGGAGTAATATGAATTAATTTCCTAGTTTTTATTCCATTTGTTATTTCCTCCAGAAACCTTTTCTAGAGTGAAAATGATAACCTGATTCTTTTAGATTTAATATTAATTTAAACCCCATCCCCCA
Organism: Procyon lotor; assembly: GCA_028646535.1. Lineage (NCBI taxonomy): Eukaryota > Metazoa > Chordata > Mammalia > Carnivora > Procyonidae > Procyon > Procyon lotor. Next base: position 101,383,936 of record CM053606.1, on the reverse strand, counting down.
GTGTGATTTCACATGAGGTCCATGGTTGAAACCTGAAACCTCCTCCAGCATAGGTCAAGTTCTCTGTAGAGGCGCATCCATTCCCATGGGGGTCAGGGTCAGGGTCGGGTCAGCGGGCGGGGGTTGGTTGGTTGGCAGAGTTTCTTGAGTCATGTTCCCTGAATATCCCATTCCCTTGGGCCTCCCATGCCCGATGACTCCTCTCAATATTCCTAGTGTGTCTCATACTTAATGAGCAAACCTTCATGCCCAAATTCCTCCATTCCCTCCCCAAAAACAGGATTGGACTCTTGTTCTAAACCGATAATCAAAGTTCCTCCAATAGCCAGTAATCCAAATATCAGATTGGTTATTGGTTTACTTCACCATCAACTTTGCTGAGAGGAGGTAGCCAGAAAGAGCAAGGGCACAAGGGTGGTCTCTGTCAACTGAGGAATGACTTAAACATAAAAGTCCAATCAGGCCACTTCAGAATTAAGTTCCTCCCCCCTTCCATGAGTGTGTGAAGCCTCACCTTGACCTTTAATGAATTCCTCCCTCTGTGTGTGACCTCACCTTGTGCAGAGGATGGGTTCTTGTACAGAGTGGTTTATCAGGGTCCCGTGTCCAATGGCGGTTTGGAGTAACACAAGCAGGTAATGTCGACCCCACAACAGAGGTATCAGGAGAGAAGCTCCAATGTTGGGGTCACTATTGTGTGCAAGAAACAGAATCCAAGCTTGTGTATATCATCTCACTTAATATTCACACAAACCCAAAAGATAGATGGTGTTATTCTCTTTACTATTACTATTCTTGTCTTACCAATTTAGAAACTGATAGGAAGAAGGGAAATGTTAAATACCTTGATTGAAGTTTTAGACAATTTGTGACTCCCCCCGCAGCCCAAGTTAACCTCGTTTGTTAAAAAGAAAAGAGAGAGAGAGAGAGAGAGAGAGAGGGAGGGAGATGGTGGACAAATACATATCATAGTTAGGAGATTTCAGGACACGAGGGAGGATTCGCTGAGTTTTGCCAACCCACACTGCCGGGTCCAGACAGCTCGGCTGTCATAGAAATGAACACACAAACAAAAATCCTCCCCTCCTCAGATAGTAGGTACACTTGTGGTATAGACTTGTGGAATCAATATGTTGTATACCTGAAGCCGATGTGACATCAGCTATATAATTCTATTGAAACAAAAGCATCCTTCCCTCCCCAGAGCTTTTCAGTTAGAGAGAGAGGCTGAGATGGTGGGTAGTGTGTGCTGGTTAGTCAAGGGTGTTTTTGGCAGACTTTCTTGGGTGGAGCTGCTTGGGGGGGTGGGGGAGGCAGGGAATCTTCTACCTGGAAAAGCTGCTCATTGTGCTTAGAAGATAGAATAGAAATAAATAGGATTTTCCTCCAAGAGAAAGAGTTTTTGATGGATTGAAATCACATTGGTGGCAGGCTAATCCTTGGTCTCTTTGTTACCTTGGCTTTTGTTAAATAATGTCCAGTCACTACCTGTATCTTTATGTTCTTTAGATAAATTATGTGTAATTGTCAATCCTGACATGTTCCACGAGTCAAGTGAAAAGGGATCTAAAATACAATGTATCTGAAATTAGCTTCATGGTTTTTCCATGAGTTCTTCCTTTATCTGGGCAAACTTCTTTCCCCCAGAGGACTGGCTTTTTTTTTTTTTTTTTTTTTTTCATTTCAGAAAGCAACAGTGAAAGAAACACCCTTTATTTACTGTCAGGATGGTTATGACTGTGATTCAGCTATACAGTATGCAAATGGACACATATACCTACCGGCCCCTTGCACTTTATCAAGGAGGCCAATGGAGGCGACATGCACAATGATCTTTTGTCAAACACCCTGCCAGTCTTTTCATTGAACTCTGATTTGTTTTTAACAGGAGTTGTGACTATAGAGGAAATAGACTTGTGTTCCCTTCATGCAGTGAATGGGGATAATAGCCCTTGGCTCATTATAAAGCAGTCAAATACATTATTATAGTTGATCTTCACAATAACGCTATGTGGTAGGTGTTATTATCTCTGTTTTGTTGAAGAGGGCTGTGAGGACCGAGATTCAGAAAGGTTAAATGGCTTTTATAATCTCATACAGCTATCAGGTGATACAGCTGGGATCACAATCCCATCAAAACCCATTGCACTGTGGTGGAATCCAGCATGATCATGGCAGGCCAAGAGGTAGCTATAGATAAACCCGTTGCAGATTTTACATTTCAATTTTGGTTGGCCTCTTCATTCTTAAAATTATAATGCAATGTTTTAATATTATTTTCTCAACAGCTGCCACCTAACCTTTTACAGTTTCTAAGTTCTGCCACGGTGGTCTTTCTGAAACATATTAATAATAATGGTCACCGTAATTGCTAACATATTTGTGACCTGATTTCTGAGTGTAAAGCAACTTAACTAAGCATTTAATTTGCACTGTTTCATTTAATATTTGTACTAATCTTTTCATTAAGTACGAAATACTTATTTTATTCATGAGAAAACTCAGGCTTCCAGATTTTAAATCACCAGACCCAAATGTCATAGCTACTTAAGGGAAAGAAGTAGAAAGTGAACCCAGTTTTTTGTTTCTTAAATATGAACTTGGAAGGTCATTTTTAAAGTCAAGAGTGTAATTCTGATAAAAACTCTCTAGTCCCTCAATCTTCCGATTCAAACAAACCATCCAGATTTAAAGAAGATATCCTAGTCTCTTTCCTTGTTTATTCCAGATCTGTATTACAAATTACTTACAGCTGGTCAAATCTTTAAGTACATTTTTCATTTTCATATTTCTTGCTTGTTTCACATCTCCCTTTGCTGGGGTAGCGCAGCAGGTGAGATTAAGTGGCAGCAGAAGGTGCAAAACTGGGATTCACTCACTTTTATTTGATTACTCTGAAATAGTGCCCGAGCTTGTTGTGGAAAAGGAAGAGATTTAAAAAAGAATCTTCTACCTCAAGGAGAAGTAAAGAGAAGGAAAAAGGTAGAATGTGGAAGAGAGAAAGGGTATGGAAGGGAAAAGAGAGATAGAAGAGCCCTCGGAGTACAAGATGGGAGATGGGAATGGCTTATACTCATTAAAACAGAAAAAAAGGAGGAAAGGAAAGCAGGAAAGAATACATGAAGGAGGAGGGAGGGAGGAAGAAAGAAAGAAGGGAAGGAAGAGAGGCAAGGGAAGAAGAAAGGATGGAGGAGCAGGAGGGAGGGAGGGAGGGAGGGAAGAAAAACTAGACACAAGCCAAAAGAAAGAACTGCAGTGTAAGATCTACTGGAGTCTTCCTGGCCCCACTCCTCCCTTCATGCTCCCTAAGAAGAAGCAATATCTATAGCTTAAACCAGGCTAACTGGACATTTGTAATGTGCCAAATTCTGTAAAGAAATAAACGTTCTGATGGCCATATTTGAGGCCATCTTTATAGCCTGACAGTGTGATTTGCCAATGAATTTTTCAGGGGAAAATGTTGCAAGACAGCCACCATGAGAAATTTTGCTGCCACTGTGGGAGCTACCACATTTAGAGACTTCTTGGAATGTGTCATTCCCACTGAACTCTGCAGGACTTATGGCTGTTCATTAAATTTCATGTAATTCTGGAGCAATAACACTTAAGGGAAACAAGTTTCTGTATAGAAGGATCCGCCTTCAGGTGAAAAAGTAGCAATGGAGAGATGGCCTGTGCCATGGACTGCCCGTTCTCCCAAGACATAGGGCAAGCCTCAAAGATTAGGACAAGCAGCTTTGCAGCCTCTCTGATAGGGCGTGATTTCAGTGAGCACAGGTTGTTTTTGTTTTTTTTTTTTCCTTTATTAAAAGATAGGTACATCCCGTGGGACTCCCACTGTTTCTTATTTATCCATTTATCCATTAATAATCTTGTCACACAGGCAGCAATTTAAACTTGTACAATTTCTTTAAGATATTTCATTCTACCACGACATTAGCCTCCAAATGTGGATAATTAAGATATCTTGTAAATCTGGATATAATATAGTTCTCTCATTCAAACAAGTGCGCAGGTAATTTAACCAGTCTTTTACCAATTGACCTGAGGAAAATGGAAATCAATGCAATTAAAGCTGTTTTCATTTGACAAGAAACTGATAGAAGTAATAAGAAATAATTTTAATCTATGAAAATTAAAAAAAAAAAAAAACAACTATGTAGAGGGGCACCTGGGTGTCTCAGTCAGTTGAGCGCTAGACTCTTGATCTTGGCTCAGGTCTTGATATCATGCTTTTCAGAAACAACAAAACAACCCAACTATGTAGAATACTTTCTCTATCTTGAGAGTTCAAACAACCATGAGTTCAAGTTTAAATTTATTGGAAATGAGACAGTTGATAAATCAATGTATGGGATTGCATGCTAAATTTGAAAGCAACTGGGGTCTCCTTAAGAAAAAAAAATTTCTTTATTAGGTTATCAGTGCCATAGCAGAAAACCTTCCAACTTCTTAGACAGACTTCCCCCAAATTGATTATCCTATACTTCAGCATTGCTATCATCCATGTATGTTAGTACTTTTACAAAATATTTAAATAATGTCAGTGTGTGATATAATTTCATGGACAGAATGATTAATCAATTTTGCCAAAAAATACCAACACAACTTTTATTTATATATATGTTTGTTTTTTGACATTACCTCACCATATTTCAGAAAGAATTGGAGGAGATTCTTTTGTTGATTGAACAATAGGTTTCCTTCCTTCTGAAATTGTGGTTTGGTAGTAGACAAGATACATTAATCAGATCTCTTCACTCAGATTTAGCTTGTTGATCTTTATCCCCAACTGAACTTTTCAGACCCCTTCAGATTTTCTCTGAACATAGGTCCTTGGTTTACACTTTTGGATGTACTGTTCTTAAACTCTAGTAACTTTTGAAAGTCTGCATGCACTTCATAAACTTACCCATATTGCCTTGTACTGAAAAGTTTGCACCCTTATGTTTTTAAGTGCTGTTTCTCTTTTTTTCTATCAATTTGAGACATATTTCCAGTAGGTTAAATTAATTTTTCAAGAACAAAGAATTTCATAGAACTGTGTCAAGTGACAGAGTATAATATTAAAAAAAAAAAGTTTACATAATTGAAAACAAATTACAACTCCATACTTTCCAACAGAGCAGTGGAGATTACCCAGAGCTCTGAGAACACCTGAGAACTAGTGGTTTGTTTTGTGGGGATGGAGAGAATGAAAGGCACCAGTGAATGCAGCACTGTCAGGCCCCACGTAAAAGGCTAAGGGACTTCTTTATAGCTTCTCTTAACCTCTGTGTGTCAGGATTTTGCTGCCCAATTTCTTCCTCCCCTCCAACGACCCTCCATTTGTTTCCTATGGTTAAGAGTCTCTTACGGTTTGTCTCCATCTCTGATTTTGTCTTGTTTTATTTTTCCCTCTCTTCCCCAATGATCCTGTTTTGTTTCTTAAATTCCACAAATGAGTGAGATCATATGATAATCGTCTTTCTCTGATTGACTTATTTCACTTAGCATAATACCCTCTAGTTGTATCCACATCTTTGCTTGCTGCCCAATTTCAGCAGGATTCAATCCATCAAGTGTGTACTAAGCCCAAGCCTGCAGTCACCATTATTCCTACAGAAGTTAATAAAAGAAAGAATTTAGGCATCCTGGAGTTAAAAAGGAGTCTTCTTGGAGGAACAAGAACTTAAGCATTAGAAGACATAACTAAAATAACTGCATTTAAATGACTTTTCTTTTCTCTAAGAGTTATTGTTTGGTTCTTTTATGCACAAAAAGATCTCACTTATCATAAATTTTGGTTAACTTTTTACATACAGTCAGTTATTTAAAGTTAGTACAGGTGAGCCTCGAACAACACAGCTGAACCGTGCAGGTCCACTTATACACAAGAGTTTTTTTTTTCAATAAATAAATGGTACTGCAAGTGCACTTTCTGTTCCTTATGATTTCCTTAATAACATTTTCTTTTCTCTATGTTACTTTATTATAAGAATACAGTATATGATACATATGACATACAACATATGTGTTAATAGACTGTTGTCAGTAAGACTTCCAAATGGGGCACTGGGGTGGCTCAGTTGATTAAACATCTGCCTTCGGCTCAGTTCATGACCTCAGTGTTCTGGGATTGAGTCCCATGTGGCAGGCTTCCCACTGTTTCTCCCTCTCACTCTGCCCTTCCCTCCTCTCGTGCTCTCTCTTGTGTTCTTTCAAATAAATAAATTTTAAAAAAGAAAAAGAAAAAGTAAGGCTCCCAGTCAACAATAGGCTGCTAATAATTAAGTTTTGGAGGAGTCAAAATGTATACATGAATTTTTGACTGCGCAAGAAATCGGTGCCCCAACCCCCTCCTTGTTCAAGCGTCAACTATGTCTCACGAATTCAGGGCCAGTAGTGTACCTAGGGCCAGAGTTAAATCTTAGGCTTAAAGGGAGGTTGTTGGCTTTAAGTCAATATGGTATTAAGCCAGAGGGTATGGATGCTACCAGAGGGTAAAATACACACTAGGCCCTTTGGCAGAAATACAAAGTATAGAGAAGAATTGACACCTGTCCTTGATAAGCTTGTGATCTAGTAGTCCTTGACAATGAGGATAGCATTAGAGGACTCAGATGAGAAAGATCTAAGCATACACCTAATTACAATTTGTTTTCTTCCCTATACCCCCTTTCTTCTTCTAATAAAAACATCCACCACTATAGCACAGCACTTCCTTTTCTAAAAAGGGAGGTAAAGACATCAGGACACAGGACCCCTTTAAAAGCCAGGGATGGGCCACAGTAAACTGGTGAAATAGCATTCCACTTTTTCTGAAACAGTTCTTTTTGTCCTTTCTCCAGAATCTCACAATGTGTGGGCAAAGACCAGAGACTTAGGAGTTGTATGTAAAAGTGTTCTCTTGCAATAAATAAAAGCATCACGGACCAAGCAAATCTAAACCGTGAATGTTCAGAGCACATTTGTTTCCTGACAAAAAGTGAATTGCGTTGCTGTGCTTGTCTGAACATTAGAAGATCTGGAATCTGTGCAAAATGTCTCCGTAAGCAAGACCATATGACAGGGAATGCTTGAGACAATAAGTGTACACACATTTGGCAAACTGAGGCATGGAGAGCAGCCAAAGGCTGTGCCTCTAATGGTCTGACAAGTAAAGACCCTGGGGTGTGCTGCTTTACTAATAAAAAGATTTCAGAGAGAAAATGCATCAGAACTGCTAATCTAATAGCTTTAAATCCACCAAGGACAGCCATTCTCTTTCAACATCAGCCAAGGGGCTGGTGGGTACCAGGAGATTGGGCTTTGAGCTTCACTGCAGTACCATGGAGAAAAATAAAAGACACTGTGTTTCAATTCCAAGAAGACTGTCAATGAACAAGTCTGTCATTCCAGAAACCAACTCGATTAGCAGGTCCTGCCTCATTGTTTCACTCTCATTTAAAAAAAAAAAAAAAAAAAAAGGATAGAAATTCAGTGATTAGTGGCTGCTTATGTAGCAAATTCTGGAAAACTAGGTATATTTTATTTGATAATTCTTACTTTTTCAAGTTGTTAGTATGTTACTTAAAAAATGCAAAAATGTGATAAAATCCTTATTAATATGTATAGAAGCCCTTTTGCCAGAGATTGTTATTAGTTTATAGAAAGTATCACCTTTCTTTTAGCTCTATCCCCTGTGTTGAAACCAAATGATACCTACATTATAATACTTGCTGCAATCGTTTTGGTGGTAGAATTTTTAAAAACCACTTACGATAGTGATATTTTAATATTGCACAAAAAATTTCTAAGAATATTTAAATATTAGCATTGTTTGCAAAATGAAACAAAAATACAATCACACATGTTCCAGGTATAAGCTACTATATTCGATTTCTGTGGGAATAAATGAACCCCAGCATCCCTATTTATGATGGCCACAAAAAAGTGTTCTATTTTATTATACCACAATGTTAATAAAAAGTAACCTAACATTAATAACAATAATAGCCACTATTTACTATGTCCTCCAGAGTATATGTCAAGCACTGTATTAAAATACTTACATTAGGGGCACCTGGGTGGCTCAGTCGTTAAGCGTCTGCCTTCGGTTCAGGTCATGATCCCAGGGTCCTGGGATCGAGCCCCATATCGGGCTCCTTGCTCGGCGGGAAGCCTGCTTCTCCCACTACCGTTCCCTCTGCCTGTGTTCCCTCTCTCGCTCTATTTCTCTCTGTCAAATAAATAAAATCTTAAAAAAAAAAAAAATACTTACATTATTTCACTTACTCTTTAAAACTGTCCCTGACGGATAGGAAATTTTATCCTGCCCTATTTTTCAGATGAGTTCTCACAGAGGTGAAACAATTTGCTTGAATTTTCATAGTTAAAAAGTGGCGGGACCAAGAATCTTAAACTGAGATCATATGCTTACAGGTCATATTTTAAGTTTTATTAAAGCTGCTTTTTTCAGTGGAAAGATGGTCTTTAATTATTACAAGGCATCCAAGTGTTAATGTCTCCACTTAGACTCTAAGTTTCATGTATGGATTAGTGCCATGTGTTAGCCCTTACAATGATGGCTAGAAGCAGGCATACTTAAGCAACCACAAAAAATTGAGATAATGTGCTGTGGATATTACTGAAAGTCACCTCTATGGGGGAAAAGATAAAGCTATTGAAAATTGCAGTTGACTGGAATCAAACTACACTAGTTGCTCACAATTGATTGTGTGTTATTCAACTACAAAGATAAATTAGAACATGGACTTCTGCAATAGAAAAGTGGTTTAGATGTCACAGAGACAGCGTGACTATTTTTATCTCTCAGTTGTAAACCATAGCTTACGGTGGCTGAAATGACATTGAACTGTTTTTCTCTTTGATGATTTACAGCCTGTATAGTGCATTTGTAAGAGCAGATGTCACATTTTATGTATTTGAAAGTGTCAACTCTGCTGACTTATGTCTGAAGATTCTGTTCTTGAATCAATAGAATGTAGTGATTTCCATTTCTTAAAAGTGATTTCCTCAACATCATAAAAAACATATAGCGACTATTGGTCATTATAATGCTGCAGTTAAACTCTTATTTTGGGTCTTGTATTTTACATACATCATACTGTTGATCATTATTTGGTGAATTCTGACTTGAATGAACAAGGAAGCGTCTAGTGAGCTGACTGTGTTTGTGTTTAAACAAATTAAAAAATGTTTGCATTTCATCCCTAGCTGTCCAAAGTCTAAGATGGATTGAGCAAAGGAAAATGCATCAGGGTTTTCATAATAAAAAATTATTCCCAGAAAGTCCACATGTACTTTATTCATCCCATATTTCAAATTGATTTTCATTTTACCATTTAGGGTGCAGTTACTGGTAGTCCCATCTTTTAAAAAGTCAAATTTGCATTTAAATAGAAACTGTTTCAATCATTTAACATCCGAAAACCCGAACATTTTATTCATTCATTTTTTTTTCTCTTTTCTGCCTTTCACTGTTGAAAAAAAGCTTGTGTGGTACTTTTCCATAATCATCATGAATTCTGAACTTCACTAAAGACTGTAAACTTCCTGTTCCTTATGTTACTCATTAAAATCCCATTGCTAATAGGTCTTTGGGAATAGGCCAAGTGTAGGTGAGGCTAAAGTAAGGTAGAAGGAACTTTCTAGAGAAAAAGTCATGGTAGCACAATATCTTCTTCACTTAGATCTGGAAAAGAAAACATTTCAATGAATGTAACTTATAAATAAATACAGTAACCTAATAGGAAAAAAGGCATTACAAACAGTCCTCATAAAAGTTGTCATTTTTAAAAAATATTGAAATAATAGAGTAATTTCTGTTACCTAATACTAATTGTAACTGTTTTATGAAAAAGTAAAAATATGTAAAAATATTTTGAAGGTCGGTTTGATTTTTATTTATCTAAAATGAATCAAAGCCGTTTATTCTTGGGAGAAGATAAAACCAAAGGTCAGTTTTATAAAAATTTAGTAATTAGCTCCAAACTTTCAAATGAAATATTTGAAAACACAATGAAACACTGTCTTAAATGTAAAGAAATGGGGTTTTCCTGGTCAGCATATCTAGACATCTGTGTATCCCTTTCCATTCATTTGGGACACCATTTTCAACAGCTCAAGAACATCAAGAAATGGCTTTAGTTGACTTGATTGTAGTGTATTCATTCTGCCACAAAACTGCTTAGTGTTAGTGACTGATTTATTCCTTGTAAGATGAACTATTTAAGATATTTATCTTTTTGCCCATTTACTGCCTTTGTACTCCTAAAACAAAACAAAAAATATCTTCACCTGGTAATATCATATAGACATTAAATGATTAGAAGACATTTTAAAATAGTGAAGTTTCATTTTATTATGTGCCTGTGTTTTTATTGTTTTAAAGATTTTATTTATTTGAGAGAGAAAGAGAGAGATAGCAAGAGAAAGCATTAACGGAGTGGGTGGGGGAGAGGGAGAAGGAGGCTCCCCACTGAGCAGGGAGCCCAACTCAGGACTGGATCCCAGGACCCTGAGATCATGACCTGAGCCTAAGGCAGATGCTCCACTGACTGAGCCACCCAGGTGTCCCTCAGTGTGCCTGTGCTTTTATTTTATTTTATTTTATTTATTTTTTAAAAAGATTTATTTATTTATTTGAGAGAGAGAGAGAGAGAGCAAGAGAGAGCATGAGAGGGAAGAAGGTCAGAGGGAGAAGCAGACTCCCCGTGGAGCTGGGAGTCCCATTTGGGGACTCCAGGATCATGACCTGAGCCAAAAGCAGTCGCTTAACCAACTGAGCCACCCAGGCGCCCTTACATAATATATATCAGTTTTATAAATTGTACTGTTGTCAAGGTGCTCCTTGACAATGGATAGATAGTCATCAACAAAAGGAAAGTTGCCATAGCCCACTTGTTCATAAGACATGATAATTCTAGAGGGCTGCTGGATGGCTCAGTTGTTGTGAGTCTGCCTTGCCTCAGGTCATGATTCCTAGGATCCAGTCCCTGTCGGGGATCTCTGCTCGGCAGGGAGCCTGCTTCTCCCTCTCACACCCCCTGCTTGTGTTTCCTCTTCACTATGACTCTGTCAAATAAATAAATAAAATCTTTAAAAAAATAAAAGACATGATAATTCTACTATGAGTATTATATCAATTATTTTTCCTGGTCTCTTTTGATTAGGGGTGTGTGTGTGTGTGTGTGTGTGTGTGTGTGTGTTTGCAACAAACAGTGCCACATATATCATTTTGTTATCTGACCTTCTAGCTATTCCTTACTTTTTGAATAATGATAAAAATGTCAAAATAAGTAGACCTGAGTTATTAAAAAAGATAGTACTTTTTAAATCTTTGTTTTGTTTTGTTCTATTAATGCATCCCTATCTCTAGAGGTCCTCATTTTTATCTGGAAACTCAGGTCTATCATTAAAACTCACAGCTGCAACTAATTTGCCTCTATGGATGCTCACGTAACTGAGTAAGGTCCAGAATGCCACATTTTCAGTGTTGCTCAGTCCTGTCAATTCAAGTGTCATTGAAACTGAGGACTGATGGCCGTGAGTTGCCTGGACTCCCTTTTCCATCATGATGGCCAGGATTTAGGGTGGGAGTGGAGGCATGTGTTAGGTAGAAGTGAGGGAGACTGAACCACAAATACTTAGCATTACTTAAGTCAAGAAAACCATTAGTATAGAGTTAGATGAGAAAGGACAGAAACCTACCTAGCTCTCGCTGTTCCTTTGATGTATGACCGTCATAGGCTACATCTAAAAGGCAGTAACCTTGAAAGTGAAGCTAAATACAAGGAACTCAGGAAAGTCCTTTATGTCACATTGGAGGTGAATAAATTGAGGCGGATCAAGAGTGATCTTAGTTCCTCTAGATGTTTGGTCAACTTACTTCTGCTTGGAGATTGTTCTGGAGATTTCTATTGCAGCCGAGACTGTAATAACCAGCAATTGTGCTATGCTTGTCCTCATGATTTTACTACCAGTCCACAGTCTCTATTTTAGAGACTGTAGATGGATTAATGGGAAGACAGATAGAAAGATAGACCCAAATGAAGAAATCACTTTTAAATTTTGTAACTGAATTGCATGGTTTGAATGTAATTTCTTGAATTATTTCAGTATTTGCCTCAATGTCCTGAATTTTTTGCCATAAGAGTTGTGATATGTGACAAAAAAAAAATTTCCTTTGTAGTGGAGTTTTGATCTCTGTAATAAGTGTGCATGTGTGCATTTCTGATTACTGATGTGATATTGCTACACGAATGTCAAACATTACAGACTTTTTAAACTCTCAATTGCTGTAAACAGCTATACAAAGAGTTAAGGCAGTCCTGATCTAGAGCAAGTTACTTATGAAGTAGCAATGCTAAATCATGTGAATCAAATCTACAGACCAGGAGTGGAATGAAAAGATTTCCAGCAAACCGAGTATGTCTAAATAAAAAACAAACAAACAAACAAACAAATTCTCCTGCTTTTGGATTGATCTAAAAGATACTTACAATGAAAAATGTGGACTCACCTGTAAATCCAAGGGATAGTACAATACCTAATTGCATTTTTCTATAGCATCCAGCTTTTTTTTCCCAATGAACTTTAAATAATATTCATGTAGCCTCTAGCACCTCCTTTGTACATAGTGGGTATTCCCATAGTGTCTTTCCTATAATTACTTTATTATTTCTAGAGTGTATCACCATAGACATGATTTTCCTTTCTTATCACTTTCTCTTTAATATCACTTCTCCCTTGCTGCCAATCAATTTGATTTAGCTTTATTTTATAACCCCCTCAGCTGTTATCTGTAAGAACTGAATATACACATCCATTCTTTTCATTTCCTCCAAAGGATTTCCTGCTCTTTTACTCTGTATATGGTAGATCTTTTTAGATCAAATTCTTCCTCCTATACCAAGTTTTGTGTGTGTGGGTATGAAACCTATATGTGTACACACATGCACACACACACACACACACACACACACACACACACAAATATCCAGATTCCTAATTTCCCTTGCTCATCCAGTCTTGATTTCTGAGATTGCAGAATTCTAAAGGAAAAAATGCTTGTACATTATTTTAAGTTTTAAATTTGGATTTCAAAGCAAATCCAATCCCTCTCATGGCTCCTAGGTAAGTTCTTCTATTGATCACACAAAATGGCTTGGTTAGCTCTGCTAGTCATGATATGATAGGAACTCATTCAAGTTAATGAATCTGATTTTCTCTAGAAATCCCCCCAGAGTCAAACCGTAATTCTGACTCGATAGCTCTCCACACCTCCTTCTAAAAAAATAGTATCATCAGGTCATAGTGTCTGTGGTGCTATCCCCTAGTCATTTGCTCTGTCTGGCTTTGTCACAGGTAGATAGGACTAGTCCTGTAGATTTATGAATCTGTCCCATTCAGATGTGTCCTCTCTACCATCATTCTTACCTCAAAGTGATCCAGCCTCAACGTGTTTATTTAATAATTAAATTAAATTAAATTATTTATTTAATAATTAGTATCAGAGTATATCTTAAGTGGTCACGGATCCCACATTCCACAGCTTTTTTTTTCTTTCTCCTCAGGGCCTACAGAATTCCCACAGTAGTCGTGACAACCGTTTCTACTCTTGCTTTTTAGACAACAACATTTTCAGAAATGTTGTTGACTTTACCTCTTGGTTTCTTTTCTTCCTCCTCTTTGACATGCTATGCTATTCAGGGATAGCATGTATCCCTTTCTTTCTCTGGTCATCATGCTTTAATTACTTATCTCTTCCTGAAATTATTTACTGATGTTTCAAAGATGAAAGAATTCCTTTTTCTTTCGTCTTTTTTTTTTTTAAAAGATTTATTTATTTGACAGAGAGGTGAGAGATCACAAGTAGGCAGAGAGGCAGGCAGAGATAAAGGAGGAAGCAGGCTTCCTGCTGAGCAGAGAGCCCGATGTGGGGCTGGATCCCAAGACCCTGAGATTGTGACCTGAGCTGAAGGCAGAGGCCTTAACCCACTGAGCCATCCAGGCGCCCCTTTCTTTCGTCTTTGGATTTCTTTTTCAAGTTCATTTTTAAAAATTCTTTATTATTATTTTGTTGTTGTTGTTGTTATTATTATTATTTATTAAAGAGGGGGCTATGAGCAGAGGGACAGGGAGAGAGAGAATCTTAAGCAGGTTCCACATCCAGTGTAGAGCGCGACATAGTGCTCAATCTCTGGTCCCTGAAATCATGACCTGAGCCAAAATCAAAAACAGCACACTTAACCGACTGAGTCTTCCAGGCACCCCCATCAAGTTCATTTTTAATAAAGTGGTCACCTGTATTGTTTTTAGTTAGTTATGTTTATGTTTAGTTATGTTTAGTTAGTTAGTTAGTTATGTTCTGATCTCAAAAGCGAAAATATTTTGTTCTCCCTTGATGCTGGTCTGGTCAACAGTGAGAGAGTGGCAGAAATGAGAAATTCTCTGTAACAATTTGTACTTAGTTTTGTGTCAGCCATTGGGAAGGTTCAGCTGCTCTAGGAAATTCATGTCACCAAAACAAATGTTTTAATTTTAAAGCAAACATTTTGATTTTAAACATGGTGCCAAAGAAAACATTTGGTAGCTCTAGGAAGCAACAGATTGAACTGAATTAATAAAATGAATTAATAACTGGCAATTTTGGAGTGGGCCCTGCTGGAAGGATTCAGAGGATTTAGGACACTCACCTAATTTTTTACACTCAGACTATCCTACTCTTTGTGATCAAGTTCAGCTTTTGGACTTTCACATGCAAAAATGGAAAACCTCTGTAAATTCTTTATTCAGTTAACAGAATCTTCATAGGCAGAGAATTTTGATTATATGTTCCTAATTATTGTTTCGGGACCAGATACATCTTTTAGGCTGCTGATTAATAACTAAAAGATTTTTCAAATCTCACCGTATATTTTTATTGAGTCAAGGGTGATCCTCTTCCTCATATTAAGTTAGTTATTTTGTACCTCCTTACCACTGATTATTTGATATTAATATGACCAAATTATTATATCTCATATTGTAATCTAAGCCCTTTTATAATATGAATGGCCTAGGACTAAGCAATTTCCAAATTTATAATACTATCATAAATAATATGTATATCTAAATTGTGTAGTTGATGCAGGGTCAAAAGTAAGAAATTACCAGTAGGAAATGACTTTGATGATCCATTGCCTGTGACTCGGAACCTTTATTTTGAAGACACTACATGTGCAGTCAGATTTTGTCAACGCTGATGTGAAAACACAATAAATACTTAAGTGGAACAGAGGAATGACTAACTCATTTACCCTGACGTCCTTCAGCACTTGGCAGCACTTGATGAATATAGTTGTTTCAGTCGGATGGGATAGGAATCTCTGACTCTGAGGCCTTAAGGCCTAGCAAAAATCTTCAGAAGGAAAAGACTCATCAAAATGCTAGTCCCCAGGCACAGATGCACTTAAATTGGGTCCAAAGGCTATGCAACAGAGCTCTTTGTTCATGTTTTAATCCACCGGTCTCCAGCCTGGGTGCGGTCTTGCTTGTTTCTACCTTTTCTCTCAGCTGATTCCATCTCAACAATAACTTTCTTTTTTTTTTTTTCAACAATAACTTTCAAAGCCGCTCTCCAAATTCCCTCTTGGTATAATTTTCATCACATCTGCTTGTGAGTACCTACCTTTATGCATGGACTCCTGCAGCTTTCAGATTTCTGCCTGTGACTGTTTGGGGGGCAAGGCCGTGTCTCCTGTCAGCTTGTTTTCCATTGAAGATAGTCTTACCTTTGTATTTTTATGTATTTTTACACACCTTCTTTCAGAGCGTGCTGACAGAGAGAGGTCAGTCAGTCTGCTTCTGGTTACTTGGTAGAGGAGTGGTGCGCTTCTAAAAATATTTTGGGAGTAAATCAACCACTACAGCTGTGCGAGTCTGAAAGAGAGCTCCAGAGGCAGGTACCCAAGCCAGAGGCTGAAATGGGGGGATTGAGCATAGATAGGCATAGGGATTTCATGACCGGCTAAACCATCATCTAATTCCAGCCAATCCCAACATCTCAACTGAAACTCAACTATCATGGCCTTTTCAAAAGGAATTGGTATGACTATTTCATCATTGTTGCTGTTTTTATTAAACAAACGATAGTTTTCTAATGAGGTCAAACATAGCCGTGATTTGCCTATAGCAATAAATATCTTTCCTGGTCATATTTTTCTCAAGTACAGCTCACTCATACCATTTGATACAAAAAGAATAAAAAATATCAAGATATAGGAGGAGGAGAAGACTATCTAGTGTTGAAGGACACAAAGAAGCCAATTAAAATTATAGGAAAGGGGCATTGACCTAATTCATTTTTCCTTCGCTATTAAATTATTTGGTTTCTTATTTGCTTCTTTGTTATAACCCACCTCTTTCCAGGAAGGACTTCAAAGAAAGGCATGATGGTTATAATTTCATCTGTGTATGATTCCTTGATGATTCTGAGCTGGGGGCCTGATGCTCCTCAGCAATGAGAACTTTTGGCCTGGGAAGGAAGACCCTTTGACATTGGACTTGGCCCCCACCAGACCTGCCCCAGATAACTCACACTCTACATCTCTGCTTAGCTTCCTAACATGGGAGAACATTGTGAGGCCTTTGTAGTAAAGACTAATTAAACAACACACGTAGAAAATTTGAACCTGGAAATATATGTTCTACACATGCAAAGCATTTTCAAGGAAGAGGGTATTTCTTCACATTCTCCAGGACTGAAAGAAGAGTGGAAATATGCTTGTCAGAAAGAGTAAAACTGCTATAAAAATTACAATGTTCAAACTGGACGAGGAATAGATTTCCATATTTATTGAGTAAGGGGAGAACAGGCCTAGTAACGGAGAGAATACCAACTAGATGAAACGTGGCATCTGGGACAAGTAAATTAAAATGATTCCCAACCCCAGGAAAAACCCACTAAAAACAACTGCTTTTTACTCTGTCTCATTACTGAGTGAGTCACCTCAGTTTTGAAATGGCACAGAGTAATAGAAATGATATTTTACCTGTTGGTAAGGATTCATTCAAGCAAGTACGTACATCACTGAGGTACAAAATGCTAAGTATATTTTTCATGATGGAAAAGATGACCAGCATATAAAAAGATGAGTCTAATCTCTTTCCTCCAATTCACTGTATTTTTACAACATAGAAAGAACACATATTTTTTTTCTAATTGGCTGTAGTCCCTTTTGAGTGTATTTCTAACTTTATTGTTCAAATTATACATTTTCTAGTCATATGTGTTATCCAGCAGAGTGGAGAGATCTTGTTAAACAGTACCTGTATACGATATGTATTGGCTTAACTTGATAGAAATAATAAGTAATATTCATTGTGGCACTGAGATGAAACAAGATGATTCTCTCTCTCTCTCTCTCTCTTTTTTTGTAATCTTTATTTTGCTTTTTAGGGCACTGTAGTTCGAGTATTGACAGTTCACTCTCTTAAGAGGAGAATCAAATGAAATTTGGAACTCAGAAGTAGAAATTCAGAAAACTCATTTCGTCTTTGGAAAATTGAAATAGAAATTTTGACTTTGGAGAATAAACACCTAGTCTTTATATAAGGAAGGAGCTACTTTTTGGTATTTAGTTTATGAAATACAAAGAAAATCACATTAGGGGATAAATTGGGGTTTGCAATAAATGGTATATTCTTAGAGATGTATCTCCATTATCATAGCAATTACTCCTCAAATGAATTGAAATAAAGTTAGTGGCAGATGCTATGGACAGTGATGATATTAGTGATGAGAGATTTCAAAATTTAAATAAGCTTTGTTTATTAAGTTGAATCTGTATAAATAAAGGTGTGTTCTTTGCCAACAAGGAGCTCATTCATAATCTAGGAGGACAGACAGTTGTATAAACAATTTGTTGATGTGACAGACACAAAGATGCAAGCTTATACAGCACATGGAAGGGAGAGGGACATAGAAGAGAGAGGCTTTATGAGAAAACTTGACTGCAGTGGGCAGAAAGTAAGAAGGACCTGTCAGTCTTGTAGTCTTCAGGGCAAGAGGCTACACCTCCCCCTTGGCCATGTTGGCTTCCGCTCCAGGGGTTTGGTTATCTGTATGGAGATGAAAGCCAGATCAACAGGGGGGAAGAATCCAACAGCTGGTTTAAGGTCATCTCTGGAAGACTAGGAGACCTTTAGCACTTTTGTTGGAGTATACATTTTAAGTTGGATGGCCTTGCTTTCCCATGCACTCTCTTAGCTCTGTAACCCAGTCCTACCACAGAACTACATTCCTGGGGTGTACTGAGAGGGTAGGGAATTAACAGCCATGCCAGAAAAAAGTTCAGTCTTTCAGACAGTAGGACTTTTCTACTAGAGGGACTTAGAGTTCCTAAGATAACTGGGGATTTAGTTTTGTTGTTTTTTTTTTTTTCTTAAAAACGGTAACAGCAATAACACAACTTGGATTTTTTTGTAAAGTTATAGTCTAAATATAGGTCTATGACTTTACTGGGTCTTTTTCCTTAATGGAAATGTGTGAGGTGAGTATGTGTGTGTGTGTATTCTAGTCATTTCTTCATTATGCAGATTTGAATGGATTCAGCTGAACACGCACCACAACATGAAGTGATTATTTCTCAGAGTCCTTCTCCTCTTGGGCACTGCCATACACCTCAATTTAGATTCCACCAGAAATGCAGATTTCTCTATACTAAAGTCTCTACATTACTAAAAAAAATTCTAAGTTCACATAGATTTTCACAGAAGGACTGAAAAAGAAGGAATGTCATTTCCTGTTACCCACTGTCTTGCTTTCTGGCTGTTCTAGACTTGGCTCAAGTCTCTAGAAAACCCTGACAAATAGTGACAAAATATTGTGGATCTGGGCAGCTGGGTGGCTCAGTTGCTTAAGCATCTGCCTTCAGCTCAAGTCATGATCCCAGGGTCCTGGGATCAAGCTCTGCATCAGGCTCCCTGCTCCATGGGGAGTCTGCTTCTCCCTCTCCCTCTGCTTGTGCACTCTCTCTCTCACTCACTCACTCTCTCTCAAAGAAATAAATAAAATCTTAAAAAAAGATATTGTTGATCTAGGCTACAATAGGCTGTGTTCAATTTTGGGAAATGTTTTCCTTAGGTTGAACACTTCATAAGGTCTATACTTTGACCATATGTTATTACACTACCATGACACCTGGTCACACAGCTAAGTGGGGAATGCTGATCTCTATTCTAGAATGTGGTAAGATGCTTTTCCCCTGAGGTCATCATGGATGATTCTAGAATTGCCCACAGAAGATTCTAGAATTTCCCAGTATTTCCAATGTATTTTAAGTACATTGAGGATGCAAATTATATGAAAGGAAAAAATTAATGGCTCAAGAGTAAAGGTCTGTGATTTTATATTTAGAGGAATATATATAGGCTAGCCATCCCTCCCTACCCTTAACTCTGGCTAGAGGCTTGAGCATTGAGTGACATGACTGAAATGAAATGCTCGGTCAGCCCCAGAACCCCATCTTGATCTTATCCTTGGCTGTTATCACCGTAGTATTTTCATTTCCTCTCAGAAGAAACTCTGGCTACAACTTGTCTTCTATGCATTCATTATCTCTCCATGGAAAGTTTTAGAGTTCCTGTACCTGCAGATGAGTGAGATATTTTCCCATCTGACCCAGTGATTCCCAGCCTGGGCCTTGGAACAACCTGTGATTACTTGACAGGTTCCTTCTTCTGCCATTCCTGGTGGAACTTCATTAACATTCATCAAAGTCAGCGGGCTTCTTGAAGAGGCTATAAGCCATAAATATACTTAGACCATGCACCCCCCTTACCCCTGAATGAAATCTATATCAATTAAAACTGTATATTTGCTATGAAGCCTTAAGGCAATGACCCTAGACCTCTCATATATAGAAATTCTTGAGCAGTCTTATAGGAAGTCCTTCAATCCCTAGACCAAGAGAGGTGACTCCTCCTTGCCTAGGTTCCAGGCTGTTGGCTGAGTTCTTGCTCTCTGTCATGGAGTTGCATCCACAGTTGTCCACCACCTACAAAATAGAGGTGCCACGCTGAGCCCACTGACCACAGAACCTTTGCTGATAAGGGTTTCATATTCTCCTGCTCTCCCTAGTCTCTCAATTCTTTTTTCCTGAGGTGTCTGAGGAGAGCCTATTCTGATTTCCGTCACTGGAATCTTACCAAGGGAAAATATCTTACATATGCAACAATAAAGTTGGCAAATAAACACAAGCCCAGATATAGAAAGACAATTTCTTTACATTTTTCTTGCTTTCATCTTCAAACTTTAATTTGTAAGTAAAGTAGAGAATTGAGGTGAAAAGTGTTGAGCTAGTTTCACAGTGACAAGAATTATTTTTACTTGGCATCAAAAAAAAAGTGGAGTAAAGCTTAATTCTAAAAACATAGTTTTTGCTTAACAAAGAGTCCTTCGTAACACCTATAACACTGGTGTTGTAACATCCATTTGGGTGTAAATGTTCTCTTTTGTGAGAGTAAGTGACCAATATTCTTTTTAGAAGACTAATGGTAAAGATTCTTCCTTTAAGTCCAGGGGATGACAGAGTCTAAATCTGGCCATGAATCCATGCAGGAGAAAGGAGTTTACTACCCAAAGCAAAAAATAATATTCACAGGATTTTCAAAGGAAAAATTCATTCTAGATGATCTGGAGAGGAATAGTTTGTATCCTGCTGAAGCAGACAGATGTCCTATGCCAATATAAGGAAGAGAAGTATCTACACCATATTCTGCTATTTCCATTTTTCAGAAACACTGAGCTAGCCTACCTGTGGAGAACATTCCCCTGCATTGACTGGCCAAGACAAAAAAGAAAAAACTGATGTGGCTGCCTCCTCTGGCTGTCAGTCAACCCTGAAGCAACTCACCCATAGGAATTCTTCTGGGGCTTCTGTTTTAACTTCCTTCTGGGTTGCAGTCTCTGCTTGCCCCCCTTCGCCTTGCTTTGGTTCCATTTCAGAAAACAACTATTTTTACATAAACTACAAAGGTACAGCCAGAAGCACGTGCGTCGGAGACAGATAGCCTGCGGTTACTCAGGGACTTCTCATTTTATCTCTGTGCAGACCCAGCACAGCCTGCCAGGTACAACTAGTGTAACGAGGGTTCCAGCGTCTCCATCCTGCCAACGCTGAGATCCGCTCATCGATACTCGGGGCTGCTTGACAGTGTGGAGAGATTCTGTACATCATGCTGCTCCCATTGATTACAGTCTGAAAGAGCATTAACCCTCCTTATGGCCCTGAGATACACTTTCTCCATGTGTGTATGTTGGGAACATCAGTATGTTACTGGGGCTTTTTGGAGATTAATTCACTGCTGGAGATAAAACTCACAAAACAAGGACATTCAGAGCAGATCTGATGATTGTCTAGCACGTGTCTTTGGAGCCATATTTAAAGTCACAAATCCCGTTTCTGTTTCATGTTGCCAGCGCAGAGAGAAAAAGCCTCTTTGAGAAGATACACTTTTGAAGGAGAGGTCCCTTTTTTATTTTTATTTATTTTGGATAGTAACAACCTAGAGGGAACTCTCTCTTACATGTTAGTACTTGGCTTTTCTGATATTTGACTATTCTAGAATAATGAGCATGAGGCAGTAAAAGAATTAGTGCCTTTGACCCAAAGGTAATACTTTTTAACTAGACACTGATGGTCCAAAAAGAGTGCTGGGGACAGAAACTGGCCAGGTCCCCAGAAGCCATCAAAATGAAATCCTGAGTAACAGTCTGCCCCACACTCCCCATTTACTGTACTTTTTCATTTTAATTAATCTACTATATATATATATTTTGGATTTCTATAGGCATTGTTGGGTTTTTCTAAATAGTCCTGTCACTTTGGAGAATTAGACTTCCTCTAAAGCCTCAGGAAGAATGTGATGCACTCTTTTTTCTGGCTTGAAGGGCAATACTTAATTTTCTTGTTAATCGTATCCTAAATGAACAATTCTTTTAGCTTCATCAAATATGATAATTTGGACGGTGTAATTACAAACCATTTTTATCAGAATCACAACTTATGTTTGTCAGAACGTTTTTGCGGTTGTCTTTACCTATCATGGTATGGGATGGCACGGTAACGTCTTCTTACCCAAATGGTAGGATGATGATGTCAGCTCTGGAACCCCATACGCAAACCAGAGCCTTGCTGAACACTTCCTTTCTGCCTCAGTTTCCCTCATGCAAAATTTCCTATGATTCTTGTGAAGCTTAGAAAAATTAATACAGGTGAAGCACTTGGAAAAATGTTCAATTTTAGAAGCACTAAGTAAATGTTAGATGAAAACAAAATGAAAGCCTCTGGCACAGGATTGGTCTGTGAGGAGCTAAGAAAAAACAGAAAGTACTTTTTCTAATGGATATTGCCAAGGGACTCATTCAGCTTAACTTTTGTCCACACTTCAGAGGGGATGGGCAGAAGACGGGGGGATGCCCGAGTGCCCCGGGGAGGTGATCATCTGCCTCATTGTGCTCAATCACAGGCACACCTGTTGATCCATATGGAGAAGCTTTCAACGAGGGAGCTATGGAAAGGCGTAGCTTCAACAATAGGCTACAAGAGCACGCACGCCTCCTGCTTCTGCAGATCTCCCTTGGCCCAACCCTCTGTCCCATCTCTGCTCTTCCACATTACTTCTGCATCACATAATTGTGGCATTGACCCTGGAAACTGACAGTGACTTCGCCATCCTCCAAAAGAGGTTTGTCGAGGAAATCTCAAGAAAAAAGAGAAGAGCGCTTCTTCCTCTATCTAAGTTTATTTTGCTTTCAAGTGACAGAAATCAATTCTGAGTAGCTTAAGCAAAAAGGAAAATTGAGTAGGATACTGGACTATTTCATGGAATCCAGGAATTGAAAAGCCAAGTTTCAGAAGGACAGCAAGACCTCAAGCCCACCACCACAGCGTGGTTCAAAGCATGGACTCTAGATGCAAATCCTATTGGAGTTTATATCCCAGCTTTTTCACTTGCTAGCTATGTGATCATGGGCCAGTTCTTTTTCCAGCTCCATGCTTCATTTTCCACACCTGAAAAATGGAGTTAATAATTAATGGAGGTAGTATCTGAAAGGGCTTGGACAGTGGAGCACAGTAAGAATGGCATGAGGACTGTTTAAGTTAGAACTATGGGCACTGTGGACAGAGCTCTGCCATTGCTAGGGCTCGGCATTGGGTGACTTGGTGCTGGGTAACTCAGCAGCAAATCTGACCAGCCCAGCCTGTGTTTGAACACAATTTTGGATCAAGCCAGTGTGGTGGTCATAAGGCATGGATCAAGCTCCTCTGGGTCAACCTGTCTCCTTGGGCTATAGTCAAAGGGGTTAGTATCTTGAGGCTGGGCTTTGGTTAGGAGCCCACCAGCCATGATATGCTTTGCACCCTCTTGAGTTCAAAAGAAGGAGTAGGCAGAGAACATTCCATTTGAAACTAGTTTACATGACAGTAGTACCTGCTTATCCACAGTTTCACTTGCAAGAGTTACTCCTTCTGCCAATTGTCAGAAGGTGAATCTAGCCTAACAGTACTTCACTATGCCTGTGTCACTCACATCACTTCCTCTTGTGGCGTGGGCATTCTGTCATTTCCCATCATCACTGTAAGAAGAAGGGTGAGTGGGGCACCTGGGTGGCTCAGTTGGTTAAGCAGCTGCTTTTGGCTCAGGTCATGATTCCAGGATCCTGGGATCGAGCCCCACATCGGGCTCCCTACTCAGCAGAGAGCCTGCTTCTTTCTCTCCCTCTGCCTGCTGCTCTGCTTACTTGTGCGCTCTCTCTATCTCTCTGTCAAATAAATAAATAAAATCTTTAAAAAAAAAACAAACAAACAAGAAGGGTGAGTAAGTACAGGACAGTAAGATACTTTGAGAGAGAGAAGGGGACCTCATTTATATAATTTTCATTACAGCCTATCATTATAGTTGCTCTAGTTTATTATTACTTATTGTTGTTAGTCTCTTCCTGTGCCTCATTTATAAATTAAACTTCATCATAGCATATCTGTATAAGAAAAACATAGTACGTATAGGGTTGGGCAGTATCTGTGGTTTCAAGCATCCATTGGGTGTCTTGGAATGGAACACCCTGGGGTTGGAGTGGGGAGGGGGGAGGATCATAGAGATGAACACATTGCCAAATATAGCTAATGGCAATATGTTTAATTTTTTTCTGTAGAAATACCAAGTCTCAAAAAAAAAAAAAAGAAATACCAAGTCTCCTACAACTCTAATATTTGAAGAGCTTAATGAGATGCAAGTGAAATAGCATATGTTCTTTTGTTAACACCAAAGAAGAAACAATTACTCAAGCAGACATTTAGCTCATAATTAATGGGAACAAAACACTGGAGGCAAAATGTGTAAAGCTGTGAATATCTGTATCTATCTATATCTATCTATATCTATCTCTATATGTATGTATCTATGTATTTATCTATCTATGTGGATACCAGTCACATCATTGCACAGAGAGGGCTGTTCCCTTCCCTCATGGATACCTAGCATCTCAGTATCCACTTGGTCTCTCATGGGCATCAGTTTATGCTGAGAAGGGCACTTTATAACACCATCCATTAGACTTAGCTAAAAAGAGTTTGTATTTTGTAAGGCTTTGTAATATTGAGTTGATCTCTCCTTGGCTCTCAGAGGAGAACAATTTGATTTTTTCTGTCTGACATTTAAGGAATCTGGTGACTCAGTAAGGAAAGAGTGGACTTCCTCCTGGTCTCAGTGACATGTGACAATTGGCTTCCCTCCTCTGTGGCCCCGAGGTGCCTGCAAGGGCCCCACTCAGATGAAATGGGAGCTGGGTATGCTGGTGAAGGGGCTGAGTTGTTTGCTGCTTGAATACTCTGTGGCATAACCTTGAGCGCAACATTAGGGATTTTCTAAGGTCATTTAACTATATCTTATTTCTGCCTTAGGCACTCCCTTCAGAACCCAAGCCCCACAAGAAGCAAAATTCTTCTCGACTCTCTGCCTATCTACCATTTCTCCAAAATATGCACAGACCTCTTGATGCCAAGTGGTAGGCTGCTTATAGAAGCAATGGAATTCAGAGGGGAAGCTCTTCATTTGGGCTTCACTCACTTTCCCATGTTAACATCCGGGCCTTCCTTCACAGCAGGATGAAGTAGGAAAGAAGCCCGAAGGCTGTGGGGAGGTTAGGCAGTGCTTGACTGCTTCTCTTTTATTTATTCAGCTCTTTTTCTGCCTTAAGACATCTTTTCTTTCTGTACTCAAGGCAGAGAGTGAGTGTATCACTTATCGGCTAATAAGTCGTCTGACAAGATAGTTGCTTTGTACCTAATTGTTCAGTTTATTTATGTATTATTGATGAGCCCGGACTTGAACTCTGCCTCCCTTGGAGGCTGCTTGATAAATCTCTTGCTTCATCCCAAAACACTGAATTACCTCCTAGAACATAATACATGACATTCCTTATACTTTGTATTCCTATAAAGCTCTGGATGTACATTTCAATATGTGTTTAACAGCAAGAAATAGAATAGAATACATAATTCTAATTGTTCTTTGAGCTTTTTTTTTAAAAAAAAAAGTATAAAACCTATTCATTAAATCGCTTTCTGACTCTTGAGGCTTATATAATTTTTACTGCCTTAGAGTTATTTTGAACTGCATGAACTAAATGCCAAACTATGATCTCCCTCGCATTTCTGTGGTTTTCGTTGCAACCAATGGAAGTGTGTTCCGGTAACTGAGACTGAGCCCTGGGAATCTGTATTCTAGTTTTAAATCCTGTGAGTTTTCGCTAGATTCCCCTGTTGAGAGCACAGCTCTGAAACCACGAAGAATTTCCTGCTCCTTGACAGTGCACGCCCTCTGATTAACAGAACACTGAGCACTTCCCTTAAGTGTCCTCTCTGTCCTGTGTTTTGCCATCAGTAAATTTAAGTGAGGACACTTAAATACTATGTTTAAGAAGAGTAGAAAGGATTTTTAAATGAGCTGATTGAGGTACATTGGAACTAGACCATGCCGTTGATTATTACAAAGATTGGGATTTGAACCGTCATCAGATCACTGAAATTACAGATCAACAGTGAGAATTTTTGTCCCTTGTAAGATTTATAACTAGATGATCTTTCTGCTCTCTGATCCCTCTACGCTCACAAGAAGAAATGGAAGCGGTTTCATTTTTGTTTTTTTAAAACGATTTTATTTATTTATTTGTTTGCTTGTTTGTTTGTTTGTTTATAGCAGGACTAGGGGGAGGTGCAAAGAGAGAGAGAGGGAAGAGAATCTCCATCCCATGACCCTGAGGTCATGACCCAAGCAGAAATCAAGAGTCAGACACCCAATGGACAGCCACCGAGGCTCTCCAAAAAATGGAAGTTTTAAAAATAGGGGAGCTCCTTGCAAATTTGAAACAGATCTATTCCCAATAAAGCATGAAGGGTAGAGAATCATTTCATAAAGCACTAGTGAATTTTCACCAATTTGTGGAAAACTACAAGAAAAGATTGTATAGTCTGATGACTATATACTATATATATACTATAGACTAATGCCTTTATTAAGCATTGTCATACTTTGTCATGCTTTGTTCATTATGGACTTTTTAGTTATTTTTGAAAATTGTAGTAATATATACATAACATGAAATTTACCATCCTAATTGCTTTCAGATGTACAGTTTAGTAATGCTAAGTAGATTGACATTGTTGCCCAGCTTACATCCGGAACTTTTTCATCTTCCTAAACTGAAACCCTGCACTCATGAAACCTGTCTTCCTCCTTCCTGTGTTCCCCTCCTCCCAGTCCCTGGCAACCACCCTTCTACTTTCTGTTTCTATGAACTTGACTATTTTAGACACCACATTAAGTGGAATCATGCAGTATTTGTCTTCTCACGATGGGCATGTTTCACTTAGCATTTTGTCCTCAAGTTTCATCCATGTTGTAAAATGTATCAGAATTTCTTTTGTTTTTAAGGTTAATTAATACTCCACTGTTTGTATATACCACATTTTGTTGATCCATTCACCCACGGTTGAGAATTGGGGTTCTTCGACCTTTTGGCTATTATGAACATTGCTGTTATTAACATGGGTGTATGAATATCTATTTGAGTCCCTGCTTTCAGTTCTTTGGTATGTACCCAGAAATGGAATTGCTAGATCATGTATTCATTCTACGTTTCAGTTTTTTTGAGGAATTTCCATACTGTTTTCCATGGTGACTGTACCATTTTACATTTTTACCAAGAGTGCACATGGGCTTTAATATCTTGCCAGCACTTATTCCTTATTTTTCTTTTCTCTGGTATAATAGCCATCCTAATGAGTGTGAAGTGGCATCTCCTTGTGGTTTTGATTTGCATTTTTCTAGGGATTAGTGATGTTGAGCATCTTTTCATGTGCTTACTGGTCATTTGTCTGTCTTGGAAGAAATGTCTACCCAAGTCCTTTGCCCATTTTTAACAGGACTGTTTGTTTTTTGTCTTTTCTTTTTTCTTTTTTTTTTTTTAGAGCTGTCGGAGTTCTTCATATATTCTAGATATTAAGCTCTTATCAGATATACGATTTACAAATATTTTCTTTCATACTGTGGGCTGACTTTTACTCCAGTGCTTATGTTCTCTACTGCATGGAAGTTTCTAATTTTGATATAGTCCATTTTAGAGAGATTTTTTCGTTGCCTGTGCTTCTGGTGTCATACCCAAGAAATCACTACCAAATCCAATGTCAAGAAGCCATTCCTTGCCATCATGGGTTTTCTGCATTAATGTCTACTTAAAAAAAAATATTGTGTTAAAATATCATTTGTCTTGATTACTCAGTTATTTAGCACTCCCTCAAGTTCTTGTCCTAAGGCAAAGTTGCCTTGCCCTAATACCAGCCCCGAATTTCAGGGACACATAGGGAATGAGCCAAGTCATTCATTTTCAGTGAAGGGAATATTTCAACTGATGGACCAAATTGCTTCCATGTGCACCTTGCACGCAGACCCAAGGGGAGAATTTCTGAACTATATTCATTGCATCTGATGTCGAATGCAGCTTTGGGTTTTTTCAGTATGTTTTACAATATCTCTACCAGAGAAAAGGGAAGTGATTATTTTACTAGAGAATAAGCTGAAAAGCATTCACTGAACAAAGAAGAAAGGGACACCAAGAAAAATATTACCCAAATGGATTTGGCTTTCCAAGGTGGATCGCTTAACTATTTTTATCCATTTGACATTTACTTATGTGGTGTTCTACATATTTCGGTGATTGATTTTAACCATCATCCTCCATGTACGAAGAACTAGTGGCATTGTGATTTCGCTTTTACACATGAAGAACTTGGGGCTCAGAACGTTTGTCTACTTATTCAGAGTTTTGTGGCCTTTGAGAGGGAGAAAATAGATTTGAGCTTAGAAGCGTTCATGCTATCTGTGCAAATGGTTTTCAAATTGTGGTTCCTGGACAGGCAGCATCGGCATCACCTGGGAATCTGTTAGACATGCAAATTCTCCTTTTCCTGACCTAATAACGCAAAAACTTGGTGGGGTGGGGGCAGAAGTCTGTGTTTTAACAAGTTCTTTAGGGAATTCTCTTCATGACATGTTTGGGAACCAACACTCTGTGTGTGTCACTGAACTAGACTCAGATCATCAGCCTCTGTTCCCAAAGAGCTCGCAAGCTAGTGGATAAAGTAGGACATGTGCACAAATGTTGCAGTCAGACTGATACTGATGTAAAAGAAAACAGTAATGGGGTGTTTTCCGATTCAGAGGAGAATCAATCAATCCTCAGTCCTCTGATTTGAGGATCAGGGACAGCTCTCAGAGAAGGATGGTCAAATCTGGCTATTTGATGAGAAAGTATGATATTCTGAAGAGAGGAACTATGTGAATAAATGCAGCTGGGAGGGGAACGGTGAGCTCAGAGGGCCCATGGAGCAGATCAGTTTGGCAGTGGTTCCAGCTTCACGAAGCTGAGAGCAGATGGTAGAAAGCTTTGGATATCAGAATAGGAAGACTTCATTTTATTCAATTGGCAGTGAGAAGCCAGGGCATATTTTGAGCAGGGGAGAGAATCATGTTTAAAGCTACAATTTAAGAAATTATTCTCAGAATTACATGGGATGGGTTGCCTGAAAAGAAACCTGGATGATAGAAGCTTATGGCAACTGTCTGGACACGAGGGGACAGGGCAGGGATTAGGATTAAAGTGGTGGAAATGGGAATTTCAGATCTGTGATTTGCAGGCCTTGTTGGTATAAAAGGGAGAGAGAAGTACCCACAAGTGATTTAAATGATGAGATTCCATGACTAAGAAGAATGAGATGTGATATTAATAAAAATAGAGGAACAGATTTAGAAGGAAGAAGAGTTGAACCTTAAAGACAGTCAGTGTGGGCTTCTGATGGGTTTCCTGGAGGAAGATGGCTGGTAGGGAATACAAATGAAAAGACGGGCACAAGCAGAGAGGTCATTGCTGAAAAGATAGATGAGAATAAATAGATTTTCTATCAAAGAGAGCCTATTCCTGAGAAGAGGATTCAGGAAGCCATTCCCTTGGTGGCACTTGGGAGTAAGGAAAGTGGAGTGGGGCCAAGGAAGAGGCTTTTGGAGAGTTCAGCATGAAAATCAAAGACCAAACTATCCGAGAGGAATGGACAGGTTGTCAGTTCTGAATGAGGGAAAGAGTACGAGAAACAGAGTGTCAGGAGTAAAGACGCCGGCACAAGAATTCTAGGGGTCAGGAGACAAGTGAATAAGGGATAGAAAAGACACACAGCAAGCATACCAGGTTATTTTGAGGCATTTTGTGATAATGGAAAGGAGAGAGATAAACTAGTTACTTGAGGGAGTAGCAGATCATAGGGAAGAATCTTTGTTTGGGTTTTGGTGTGTGTGTGTGTGAATAAAGAATCTGGGCCTTCGTGTAGGCAGAAAGGTGGTAAAGGTGATAAAAGATGAGACATCACCGACTGGACAATTTGCAAGAGGAGGATATAGTTGAGAGTACACAGGGAGGGCTCTCCCTGAGAAGGAAGGGAAAACATATCTCTGAAACCCAGAGGGAAAAAGAAAGAATTTGGTTACAAACAAATGTGTGGAGATGGAGAGGAGGAGAATCAGGCAGCTTCTCCAGGTAGATTTTTCTGTAGAGTAAGAGGCAAAGTCATCGTCATGGAGAAGTCATCAGGGATTGAATATCTGAGGATCAAGAAAAAGCTTGGACTAGTGAGGAAACGGGATGGGAACTCAGTGAGAGCTTCTGCCTGCCTTCACCTTTTCATTTTTACTCCCTGCTGGCCATTTTCATCAACGAAACCTCATGCTCCTTAGTCAATGAACGTCATAATTTAAATATCTTGTGGATACTTCTATCTCTTTTGGATACCAAGTCCTGTAGATTTTAGATCTGAAATACCCATTCAATCCTAATGTTTGTCAGCTCTTGTTCAGATTGTTGCTATAGTCTTTTTTTTTTAAGATTTTACTTATTTATTTGACAGAGAGAGATCACAAGTAGGCAGAGAGGCAGACAGAGAGAGAGGAGGAAGCAGGCTCCCCACTGAGCAGGGAGCCCAATGCGGGGCTCGATCCCAGGACCTGAGATCATGACCTGAACTGAAGGCAGAGGCTTTAATCCACTGAGCCACCCAGGCGCCCCTCTTTTTTTAGGATGTATGTATTTATTGTGGGGGGAGGGAGCAATACGGAGAGGGAGAGAGAAATTCAAGCAGGCTGGATATCCTGACTCTGTCTGATATCAGACCTGAACCAAAACCAAGAGTCGGACGCTTATCTGACTGTGCCACCCAGGTGTCCCATGTTGCCATACCCTGGATTCTCTTAATGCAACCCACCCAATACAATTCTGAGAGTAATTTCTTAAATTCAACTTTGAACATGGTTCTCTCCTGCCCCGAAAGAACAACTCAGTGGAATCCATCAGTTCAACTTCATGATAACTTCTAGTAACATCATGTTTGTTTTGAAGCAGGGACTAAGAAAGCAGGATAGTGGGATTTCCCAAGGATTGGAGAAGTATAAGACAGGCATAGGGGGAAAAAGACAAACATGTCTAAAGAAATAGGACAATAGAAAGAGCTTCCTTGAAAGGATCAGCCCTAAAACCCAATCTACATCTTCTTGGAGTCAATGAAATAAAGACTAGGAAGAAGTGGGTTATTAAAGGTAATAAGAAGAGGAAGATAGAGGACTCAGAAGTTAAAAAACAGAAGAAGTGGAAGGGGAGGAAGTTCCAGTGAGAGCAAGGAATTTTATAACAATATCCATGGAGGTCTATTCTGTATGCTGACAAGTGTATGTTACTCCCAGTGCCTGACAGGAAGTTGAAGTCTTATCATTAACTAAAACTGTGGTAACAACACCAAAAAAGTGAAGGTTATTTTGAAAAGATCAACAACAGGGATATTGAAACCAGGAAATGTAATATAACTATATAACTAGAGAAGAAGGAAAGCAAGGTGTCCAAGAAACTACAAGACAAGGATTAGGACAGAAAATGTGGGATTAACAGCCGATGTGGATTAAGGAAGAGAGGTTGCCAATGACAATGGAAGGAACCAGCTCTAATCTCTAATGTGAGATGAAGGAATGGGAAGCACTCTACACTGAAAAGGGGGCATAATCTTCAAAGAAGATTCACGTTTTGTCGCTTTTTTTTTAATTAATAACAGTGATTAGACTTAAAAAGGGACATATCCAAACAGAACCACATCAGAAGCTATGAGACCCTTGAGGGCAGGGAACGTATTATATTGGCCTTTTCCTCCCCTCTACTTTACAGAAATGTGCCTGGAGCATAGGAGTGGTAGCATAATAAATGCTGAATTAATGGGTGAATCAATGAAAAAAAATGTAAATCACCAATGAGGTAAGGAGTGTGAGAAAGTCATACCTAGAGTATTGTTAAATTGTACTCAATTTTAAGAAACAGGGCTGCAGGAAACAGAAGGTTTAGGTGTAGGCTTGAGACACATTGCAAATAGAAGAGTAATTTTTAGGCTTTTTCAAAATTCCCCTCCCAGTGCTGGGCAGATGATTAATAGTGATTTGTGGCCTCCAAGAGGACAGGTGAAGGAGCTCAAAGGAGACAGCAAATGAGATGTTCTTCTCCTGTACTAAGAAGCAATTCATCCAATAGGACAGAAGGGACAGGCTCTGGCTCCATTGGGCTTTCTGTTTCCTTCCCTCATGCTTCTCAGTTCTTACCCTCAGACTTTACAGTTCAGGAGCCCAATGCTGTAGAGTTAATGAGGCTATACACTTTTTTTTTTAAACAGCTTTATTGTGGTATCATTCCTTACCATGAAATTCCTCTGTGCTAAACAGACAATTAAATGATTTTTATTAAATTTACAAAGCTGTGCAACCATCTACAAAATCCAGTTTTAGGACATTGTTATCATCCCTAAAAGATCCTTCAGGGGTTTGACCAACCTTAGTGATGAATTTAATTTAAGGATAATAGTTACATTATCCAGTGCTTGCTATGATCTGTGCTCTATTTTATAACAGTTTATAAGTACCAGCTCATTTAATCCTCACAATGATCCATGATAGAAGCACCACTGTTTCTCCATTTTACAGGTAGAAAAATGGTGGCAGTGGTCACATGTATAGTAAGAGGCAGAGCCAGCATTGAACTCAAAGGATATCGGCTCCAAAGCTGTTGATCTTAGCCACCATGCCATATTGCTTTTTAATGTATACTAGCCATTTGAGAAGCCAGACAAAAATAGTCATAACTGTGTTCTTTCTTTGTTTCATTTTACATCATCAGTATGGAGTGAGAAATTCAGCCTTAATGCAAAAATATCCATACATTTACATTCATTTCCCTTAAGTAGCTGATACTGGAAATATGAAGAATTATGAATAATTTTATATGAAACAGAATGAAGTTGGAGTCTTGGCAGTTATCTGGTTAACAAATTAGATCATTGAGATGGAAAAAAAATCCTGTTTGGTGGTTTAAAATATCTGGTGTAGCTGTCCACATTCATCAAATTAATAGGATAATTGCCAATTCTCTACTCTATTTTGTTCTGTATCAACATAGCCTGAAACACAAAGGGAAGTTTTTGCCCAAATGATATAAATTTAGTCACTTGCAAACATTCCTGGTCACTAACCTAGAAAGGCTGTTGGGGATACTTGGAAATGTTCCCAGAAATTCAGTTTGAGGATGGAACAGCACAAGAAATATAATTGTGGTATTGCCTCTTTATGAAATCAACTACTGACATTTTAATCCATGTAAAAGCCTGTATCTGCTTACAGATATTTCTGGAAAGATATCATGTCAAATGAGCAGAGCATTAAATAGGCATGTCATTTTCCATTAACCCTTCCCAAATGTTAATTTAAGAAAAATCCAATTAATACTCAGTGTGGTAAGGACTGCAAGTGGAGCTTAGACTAGAGGCTTTATTTTTAGCAACAGTACTTTTGGGAGGTAGATAAAGGCAGCACTGGCTGAAAAGAATCCTCTTAACTCTAACTGTGTAGACAAAAAAAAATTTTAATGCCACCAGTATAGCTCTTTTTCTACATGATATACTGTAGTGGTAAATATGTGTCATTATGCATTTGTCAAAACCCGTGGAATATACAGCACCAAGAATGAGCCCTAACATACACTATGGACTTTGGGTGGTAATGATGTGTCATTGGAGGTTCATCGATTGTAACAAATGTACCATTCTGGTGTGGAATGTCAATATCAGGGCGTGAGGAGGAAGGGGTGCAGGGGGTGGGGAAGTTGTGCACTGGTGGGGATGGGGAGTATATGAGGATTTTCTGTAGTTTGCACTCAATTTTTCTATGAACTTAAAACTGATCTAAAAAATAAAGCCTATAAATTTAAAAAAATAAGCTCTTTGAAAAAACAAGTCTATTAATACATACTTTTCTATTTAGGAACAAATAGTTCCTAAAAACCTTAAAAACCTTAGGTAGTTTATTTTCACTAAGATTATCAGAGGATATTGCAACCACATTTCTTGTCTTATTCATTAACATTACTCAACCAGTTTGAGAGGTGGGCTCCAGCAATGCAGAGAGTTTATCATTTTCAAGGTGTGGAAGAGAACCCAGGCTAACTTTTCTGAGAGTTCTGCCTTGTGTAGATTCTGTTTTCTCTGAACACTTCTAATTCGCTATGTCTTCTGATTCCACTAAAATTGAAGTCGCCCTAGGCTCCACTTTCCCACTTCTAGTTATCCACTTTGTGAATCATTGTCTGAGGCCATCTAAAATTCCATAGTCTGGGGCGCCTGGGTGGCTCAGTCTTTAAGCATCTGCCTTCAGTTCAGGTCCAGACCCCAGGATCCTGGGATCGAGCCCCACGTTGGGCTCCCCCCTATGAAGGAGGCATACTTCTCTCTCTCCCACTTCTCCTGCTTGTGTTCCCTCTGTCAAATAAATAAATAAATACAATCTTTTTAAAAATTAAAAAATAAAATCCCATAGTCTCCCCTTAGCAGACCCACCCATTCCTGAGATACTCCCTTTCATGTCCAACCACCACATTCTAAGTGAATGAAATTCATAATGTTATTAAACCAATAAAGGCACTATTGGGATGATAAACATGCTGCCTAAAAAATAGGGAATACATTCCCAATTTAGAGAACTTATTAATTAATTTTAGATTAGTTGCTCTTGCTCTTATAGAAGCTAATTTGGTCACAGGCTCCTCTACCTTAGAAAAACTGAAGAGATGGCTTTATAATTGCTTTATATTTGATTTATATTTGTTTAAAAATTTGAGGGGAGATAGGGTTTGGTTAATAGTACATAGTCCAATATCATATATATGTATTACATATTCATATTTGTCTTTCAAACAACAATATATAGGCTTCCTCGACATCTAAGAAGACTTTTCAAAAAATAGTGGGTGATGTGAATTAGATATATCTGCTTCTTGTTTCTATAAAGAATGGTCCTTTTTAGACAGATTGATGTGTGGAAATACTCATTGTCTTAAGACCTGCACGAAACACAGTTGTGGAACTCCTATTTCATTTATAAAATTAATACTGCCATCTGCTCAGAATAGTAATGGTTTTAATGAAGATACAACATCTTGCAAACAAATAATTAGTTTTGTGCGTGAAAGGATAAATAGAATCCCAATTAACAAATTGCTAATTTTTCGTAGAGCTCTCAGGTTTCAACCATGACAAGTAGCAGTTTTTATGTGTAGTTTGAAGAATTAATTTCGTTTTTCTGTGGTTACCCAGAGTAATTGTAACTCCAAAGTATGTATAATGCATTGTGTGTTTATTTCAAATTAGTGGAGTTGTAGGCATGGGGTGATGTTCTTTAATTTTTGGTTTTGAACACCATGCCCAGAGCACCTGGAATAGAGCTGTTAGACTTCTAAGAGTTCAGTGATTTCATTGCATTAAACAAACTATTTAGGTCATATGTAAATTTTTTTAAGTAGATGATTTAATTGATGTAGGATTTGAGCTACCTTTATTACTTAAGTGAGTCATTTCATCGTTGATTTCATCTCTCATCTCACAGTTTCTCATGAAAATGACCAAAACGTCAAATTCGACACATTTCAAACACCAGGGTTTCTCTGCAGCAACACTTCACATTGGGGCTGGATAATTCTTTTATAAGGGGGCTGCTCTGTGCTTTGTAGGATGTACAGAGACATCCTGGCTCCACCCGCTAGATGCTGGTAGTACTGCTTCAGACCTAACCCAAGGGGAGGGGGTGGGAGGTGTGGGGGTGGGGCAAGTCACCTGAGAGCTGAGAAACACTTCCATAGAGGATGTGGGTTGCTTTGTACATCTATCACGATATTATTAAATAGGATGAGCAAAGCTAGAACCAAGCCATCAAAATATATATATATATATATATCAAAACAAAACTCAAATCCACAAAGATCCAAGAAAATGCTAATGACTGTCTAAATAATGGGATTGCTTCAACTATATGGTTGGTGTGATTGGCATCACAGAATCCTTCTATAAAATCAGCCTCACACCTTAAAGAATGTTGGACTGAAAATAGTCTTCAGTGACTGCTAATGGATGAAATAGAAAGAGGAGTTGTGGAGAAAATAGCAGATGTATGAAGCCTCATAGGCTTTCCTAAAAATGCATATCCACAAGCCTTTTCCTTTTCAACAGTGTAAAAATGTAGTTTTTGGAAGTGCAGCTTATGATCTGCATAAACGTAGGAATGTACGTGTTTTGAGAACTACATTAGCTTTTGGAACCGCTAATACAATACAATGTGTTGTTACAAATGCAGTTCATTGCCTGAAAATGGGATGCAGTGGGGGCATCTTAAAATATGGATTTTACATATTAGATGCAAGGTATTTTCCTGTCATGTGTCCAAAAAGCTTTGTTGCCTATATTATGTAAAATGGGCAAAAGGCACTATAATATAACTTTCTGAGGAAGGTCAAGTTAGCTCTGAAGAAAAGGCAACATTATTCTTTTAAAATAAAAATCCATCTTGGATAATTTGATCTTGCTCTAATGTTTAGTTTCCATTCTCTTCTGACTTCAATACATGTTTAAATTATTTGTTTCAAGTTGAATGTCTTAAGTAGCATTGAAGGATTTCTTAGTGACAAGACTCATTAGATATATTTTAAATATATACATTTTGCTCAAAACTATTCAGAAGCCATTTCAAACAAAAAAGTCCTGAGACCATTTAATCTAACATTAATATTAATTTATTTAATGGTTATAAAAATGTATTATTCCAGAATTTTTCATAGCAAATAGGAAATGTGCAAAAGAATTAATAATGTAAAGTTTCTTACAGAAAGAAGGTTACAGGCAGTAGAGATTACATAATTTCTTTGATGTGAACATTATAAGGAACATTGACTGATTACTGAAACAGCCTAAGTATCTCGCTGAGTTATGCAACTGGTGAACCAGAACAGAAATTGTTATATAGCTCCATAAAATACAATGAGCGATTGTTATCTTGTGGGTAATCTAATGCTTAAAGCTAATAAGCTATGAAAAACAAAATACTATAGGACCTATGTCATTTTATACCTTACTACTATATATTTAAGTATAACATTGCATTTTTTTATGCCAGAACAGTCTAAAATCTTCATTTTATGACAATAAATTCACCTGAAGCAAGTTTAGGGAATGTGATATAATGTAGTTCACCATGATTGGGTAATAGTTTCTCTGTAAATTAAGAGAGGCATTCCATTGTGCTGTGCTCTTTCAGACAACTTCTCCTAAAATTTTGTGTGGTGGTTTTTAATATTGCTCTTCTATATAATCTGAAATAATGTAAATGAAAGTCAAATAAAGAATATCTCTGGAGAAAAATATTTGCACACACACACATAGTAAATAAATATGTACATATGTAAAGAACATGTGTGTATACACATATTTATGGGTCCATAGATACACACATGATGCTCTATAAAGTTTTCATTTATTGGGTAATTACACTACTATTTTCTCTTGTCTACTCCATTGCTTTTATCTAATATTTAAGGTAGGACGGTGCACTTACAAGGACAGTGATTAAAACATAATATCTGCCTATCACTTTCTCTATTAAAGACCTGTTCACAGGTGAATTGAGGACATATTGAGCCTGATTTTGCACTACTTTCTGCCTATCGATCTTTCTAACAAATGACGGAAACAGTCCAATAAACTTACCAGAAGGCAGAATTACCATAGTTTCCAGAACGTAGCGCACTGTTTATATGTTTAGTGCTCTGCCATTATCAGTACTTTGGTATATCTCATTCTGAATCTGAAATAATTTCACGAAGAACATATATATATATAACCTGTCTGCTAAGACCTGACCATATATATATATATATATATGACCTGTCTTCTAAGAAGTGTCTGAAGGAGGCCTCTTATCAGGGTCTTCTCATTTCAAACCCACTGCAGGATGGAATCTCTCCTATATTCCGTCGCATTCTGCCATGCCTCCCAGGGAGCAAGAGGCCCTGAACTACTCACAGACAGTATGGGGAAAGGGGAGGAATGACTTGCATTCCATCTGCCAATCCGGTCGGCTTTTCATTAGCATGCCGGCATAGATTTGGAGGTGACTCAGAGAGCAAAGTGTTGACCAGCAGCCTGACGTCAGCCGTGAAAGAAAATAAGCTAGCTGGAGCTGGAGCCAGAGCCATAGCCACGTGGGCACAATCTGCTTACTGGAGCTGGCCTTGCCTCCTTGGTCCCATGGAGATGTCAGCGATGATCTAAGATCTCACAAAGTGAACTTCTTTCCAAAGGATTCCAACCAGAGCGAGGGAAGAAAGTTTTTGGTCCCTGTAGGACCGGAAGGAAGGGAAGGCTAGAGTGGGATCTGATTTGCAAAAGGTGTTGCCCAGTGCCTCTGGGGGCGCAGTTATTTTCATGGATAGAAATTGATTTGGAAACGAAAGCGCACGGAATAAACGCTACTGCAGAACAACAGAATGGCGAGGTAGCCAAGATGATTTTCATTCTCGCGATGTTGCACTGAATATATTTAATCATTCGTCATTGTCCTTTTGGAAATACTACGGGCTTGGCCTATGTTTAGTGCTGGGGATAGAAAAATCAATAGGAAGGTCCCTGCCCTCTAAGAGTTCATAGTCCAGTGTAGGAGAGAGGCCGTGAGACAATGACAATGCAATGACATAGAAGCTTCAAGAAAGCACCAGATGCCGTAGAGAACTTGGATTGGCAGAGAGAAAGGACCCTAAATCATTGGCCATTTTAGGGCACGCTTACCTTCATGTAGGAAGAGACTCCTTGGCTGTGAAAGTCCAAGTTTATTCCGTTTGTTCAGTTGGAATTGTTCAGTTCCTCCTTTCACATCCAGAATGTTTCAGGTTGGTTGCTCAACTCCCTCATCATCTCAACTACTGCCAGGAAAACAGGAAAAGGAGTAACAGGAAGTGGGATGTGGAAAGGTATTCCAAGCAGAGGCAGTGATAGAAAGAAGTAGAGGCAGAGATTTTTTGGGCCATATGTAAAGTATTATGCAATGATGAACTATATAGGGTGACCTAAGATGCAGTCAGGGATGAAGTTAACGATATTTAACACTTGGCCTGGCACTGGCCTGGGGTCTTACAGAGTGGACAGCAGCCATGTACAAGGAGTAGAGGCATTCTCCTTATGTGTTTGAAACTAAGGAAGTAGAAATTTACTTGAAAACCTGAGAGAGTAGTGAAGAATTTTAAGTAGTGAGGGAGAGAAGGAAGACTAGTGTAACGCACCGGTCCTCGCATCATCTAGGGTATCACGCAGTAGAGAGAAAGGTAAGGGACTCACTTCGAGGATCCATACACATGGGTGTGGTGCTGGGAGCTTCTCCAGGGAGGCCTGGCCTTCATGACAGTCCCACGACAGGGCCATGGACGCTCACAGTGGTCACATCTTTCCAAGTTCACAGCCACTGAATGGCAGAGAGCAGTCCGAAACTCTACCCTGGATCATTTGACCCTGTGGTCTTTGCAACATGCCTCCTGCCTCTGCTGACGGCTCTGGTTTGGTTAGCACTGACTCTGGAGGGAAGCGTGTTCTTATAGGAAATACCCATCGTGGGTCAGTAGGTACTGTCACAGAAATAATAGAATAAAGTCTGCTGTACTCATACTCCTGTAATTGGTTACACTATTTGTTAATGCTACATTTACGTTGGGATTCCTAAAATTTGCATGTTGATTGAGCCTTTTCTTTGGCAAGACTCTTGTTTCCCTTGAGCTGACTTCTGTTAGATACTTTTCTGCCATCAGACAGACTAGAACAGAGGCTCTATTTTACCTCTTCCAACTTACTCAGTTCCTCAAGGCTCACTGTCCTTATTGATGAAGGACATGTGTACAGCCTGCCCCACAGAGTTATGCACCTGTTACACAAGAAGCAGAAAATTAATGGTAGCAACTGTCACTGAAAGTGGGGCCTGACACGTAGTAGGTGCAACATGAGATCTGGTCAATCACTGAATGAATAACTACCATATTTTTATCTGGGACCGTGTCATTACCATTGAATTTTGAAAGTTGTTTCTTTTTTAAGATTGTATTTATTTATTTGAGAGAGAGAGAGAGAATGAGTAGGGAGAGAGAGGGAGAATCAGACTCCCCGCTGAGCTGGGAGCCTGACATGGGACAGCATCCCAGCATTTCAGGATCCTAAGATTATGACCAGAGCCAAAGGCAGATGCTTAACCAACTGAGCCACCCAGGTGCCCCAGTACCGTTGAATATTAATGGGCCAGCAAGATGAGGCTGGACAGCTTACCCCAGATCGTCCCATGTGGTGATCGTTTCTTCTCTCAATTTTTCAACAAAAGAGCATCATACAGTGCCATTCCAGAAAATAAAACAAAGGAGACCGATCACTTCTCACCGTGCAGTATAAATAAGGCTTTGAGTAGAAGCACACACGCTGCTTCCAGCAACAAGACTTGTAGTTTCAGCTCTGACATGTTTCTGGCAAGGGAGGATGAAGGACTGGGGAGAATGCTACCAAAAAAAAAAAAAAAAGTCATGTGAGAGTGCAGGATGATCTAAAGGGAGCAGTTTGAACTACTATAAACACGAAGACAATAAAAGAAACTTTGGAATGGAAACTTTATAGACACGTATAATGCATATGCCTTGGGAAAGGGGACATCTTCTGCACAAAGCCTTAAGCTAATGCAGGGAAAATTATGCCATAAGCTTCAGAAAAATGTGGATAAGTTGGCAGGGAAAGTCACATGAGATCACAGATTAAATATCAAAGGAGGTTATGCAAAAATGGATATAACTAAATAGTATTGGAAGATGTTAAAGAAAATTTAAAAAAGTATACTCCTTCTGATATAACAAATGGATTGAGTGACTTCCCGGGTTCCTCAAAATGACAGATACACATCAAATAGAGCTTTGCTTCCTTTCACAGTGGACAGACTCAGACTCAATAACCTGAAGGATTTAATCCAGTTTCTTAAAATGTCATTATGTTTCTATTTGGAAAACAGAAACTCTCTGGCACTTGAAAAAAATAAATGTCAAATACGATCTTGAAAAGAAAAAAAGAGTGGATATAAACTGAACATCTTGTATTTCTAATTGGTCAAGTCTGCCCTGAAAATACCAGAATATATTTCAACACCTGTCCTACCATTAGGAGATTTTAATTACTGTAAGTCTATTCCTGTAACATCATTGTTATATTTAGATACAATGTTATTTTCTGAGTAATAATAATAGGGAAGTGAGAATCTCCATCTTAATAACTCTGTACCTTCCTATTTGTATTTTTATTTGGTACTACCACTTTTAATTTCAGAATTATTCAATAATTGTTTGTCCTCAAATCTTTTTTAAAAGTATGTAACCCACTCAGTTGTCACCTAACCAGCCTATAAGTTCTCTGTTAATCTTTTTCATAAATCCATCATGCAGGTCTCATAACCTTATCAATACTCTGATCTTCTACTAGTCTCTTACATTCTTTTTGTTTTGAGAGAAACATTCTTTTGTTTTTCCCAGAAAGAAACATGTTCTTCCAGACCCTACACGTGTAAAAAAACACTCTCACTTTTTTTCTGTGCGTGTCAAATACTGAAAAATGCTCGCCATGCTTAAGAAGGAATACTAGCAATAAAAGAGCCAGCCCCCCAAAAGTAATGACTTTCATACTTTTCATTCCACATCTATGCAGGATTAGGAACTGTGGTAAATGAGGTGAGAGCTGATATCATGTGGAAATAGTGAGCTTAGGTAAGGATTGCCAGCAAGTTTGAATGTACTTCTCAGATTGTTCCCTTACTGCATGGATTCAGAAAAAATTTGTCTAAAACATGACAAGTTAAAGGAATGTTCTGAACTGATCATTTGAAACAGCACTAGTTTCACCTCAACAGTGTATAAGTTTTACAGCTTTATGCTTTATAGAGACTCAGAAATTACTTGGGAATTCATTTCAAAAACAATGGTCCTATCTGGAATCAGAAATCATTGCTTCTGATTTTCTAATATCATACACCTTGCGGAGGGAGGCCTTTTAGTTAGAACCATGTGTGTTTTCAATTGGTTAAACTTATTTCCATTAAGCTCACCAGAATGGAGTTGGACTGATAGTTAGTTAAGCTTTTATCCCATACATTCTTTGCTTACTTAAATAATGCATAATGAAAATGCATTGCTTTGTCTTGGAAGGTTGGGTTAATGAAGGTTTCTAGAAACTTGCATTTTTTTTTTCTTTCAAATTGGGTGGTGTTTTCACAATACAGGAAAATCTTTGTTCTTCTAATTATTACTATTTCATAAGTTTGTTTCTGCCTTTGCCCAGGAATTGAAAATAGAGTTAATGATTTTTTTTAAAGATTTTATTTTTGTGTGTGTGAGAGAATGCACAATCAGGTGGAGGGGAAGAGGAAGAAGCAGGCTCTTGACTGAGCAGGGAGCCTGACATGGGACTTGATCCCAGGACCCTGGGATCACGACCTGATTCGAAGGCTGATGCTTAATCAACTGAGCCACCCAAGCATCCTAGAATTAATGATTCTTAAATAAAATTTAATGAAAGCGGAATAAAGATGGGATCAGATTAGTGTAGCTCTGCCCCTAAGAGCACTGTCACTTACTGTGTATGACTGGGCCCTGTGTCACTTGTCCAGAAAGCAGAGCTTGTGGTGAAAGTTCGCATATTAACAAGCCCAGGGAAACTTCAGTGAGGCAGAAAGGAAGTGAGATGGGAAGATGAAGAGA
The DNA here is from genome assembly GCA_028646535.1 of Procyon lotor. NCBI lineage: Eukaryota > Metazoa > Chordata > Mammalia > Carnivora > Procyonidae > Procyon > Procyon lotor. Next base: position 101,341,197 of record CM053606.1, on the reverse strand, counting down.
TGGGGAGAGCAAACGGTGAGGCACATATTTCCAAGCTGTCAGAACTTTGCAACAAATCCCTCCTGGTTGCTGGGCAAGAGGGACTTCTCAAAAGAGGTCCCAGGGAATGCTCGGGTCAGTCCCCTCCCCTGGGTCCCCTTTCATCCACACTCTCAGGACGGGTGACTCAGCCCTTCTACATAGGCTATGGGGGAAAGCAGAACTTCTTTGGCTCCAGCCCAGGTGCAGAGCCACCTGATGAAAGCTGGTGTCAGGCTTGGGGCTCCTCAGTCACTAGCTTTGGTAGCAGCGGAATCAGTTAGTCCGAGGGCTTCAGGACTATGGGCACCTTGTCAGCCAGTCCTGAAAGCAAAGTCAAAGCATGCTGAGACGACTTGGGCTGGGGCACATGTGATTGCATCCCTCGCAGACAAATGACTTACCTCATTTGTGCCTCAGTGTTGTCATCTGTTAAATGGGGAGTAATAAGAGTCACCATATTACAAGATAATTAGAAAAAACCAACTGCCTTAATACTTTTGATGTGATTCAAAATACTTTTGATGTGATTCAAAAGTTCCTGCAAAGGTGAGAAAAAATGGCTCGAACCATCATGGCATCACGATCTTAAGTATGGAGCCAATACTTAAAAGAAGATACCAGTGTGGGTTTGAGTTACAAGTTTATGCATAGCATTATTATTATTGAAAATTTCAGTTCCCAAAACTAACCAAAGCAATGTGATAGACAAGTCTTCTCCCAAATAAATCTATCACAAGGACAAAAATGAGATATAAGCTCAGTTCAAAAAAAAAAAAAAAGTCCAGATTCTAAGTTCTGGGTTCAGTATTTGAGTTGTGGGTCCACTATTCTCTTTCTCCCCTCCAGTGGCCAAGCCTTCCCCGCAGCCTGGCTATGCCAGGATCCTATTTCTTTCCTGTGCCCTTCACAATCGCCGCAGAGTGTTTACCACTCAAGTTCAAGTGATGGGAGTCTGAGGGAAAGGTCTTTCTCTTTCTTCTTTCAGCTCTGTGTGCTCTCAGGTTGTAACCTGCATCCATTCAAAACCCCAACAGAGAAACTGCTTTCTTTGCTCGGGATTTTGCTTGCCTGTGCTCTGCCCCTTCTCCTTTCCTTTCAGTGTGAGCCATACTGTTCCTGCCCTTGTGCACAGAACCAGTAGCATTCAGCCTGGCTCGGTATGTAGGCATGTTACTTTAGACTATCTTGCATCCCCATAGTCAGCTTTGAAGGAGGAAGGTAAATAAACACAGATTCCCTCTCCCTTGTCCTGGGACCCTGTTCCTTGAGAATGGGGAGTTGGATAGTAAGTGTAGGAGTTTGCCTTGCTGTTTTTATTGGCTACATTGTTACTGTGTGTGTGAACAGCACTGAGAGCTGTTGCCTATATATAGGCATATATATATATATATATATATATATATATATATATATATATATGTATACCCTTCACAGTAGCTTTCAAAATACTTTGCTTCAATGAAACAACAAAAGTCTTTGACTTCACTGCCCCCAACTTAAGTTATTTCTTCCATTATTCAAAAAAAGGGGGGGAAGATGACTCATCATCTTATATTGAGCCAAAGAACCCCAAAATAGATATTTTATTTTGAGGTGATTACCCTCGCTTATGATTTATTAAAATGCACCTTCTCAGAATTGTCAAATAAACTCCCTGCTATAAACATTTCTACTTTTAGCTCTTTTTTTATAAAAAAAATCAAAGTATCAAATATTCCTTCAGAAAACATCCAGAAATGTAAGATTTTCCCTTTTATAGGCGATACAATGCGATACTCTTCCATGGATTCTGTGAGGTTCTCCACCACTCCCATCCAAGAGCATTTTTCTGGGTTTCCTCTAATGGTTTCCCTAAAAAGATCCCATTTCCTGTACCAATGCCAGTGATTGATTTATACTTCCCATTCTGCCTTTGATTTTTCTGGTTTTAGTGGTTTGGGTAGCCTAATACTGCCCATTTTTGCTCATCATTCACTAGGTTCAGACAGTGTTGGATGTCTGTCTGCTTTCAGTTTTTAAATAGAAGATATAATAACTACCTAGTTTGAAAAGCACTTTAGGATTATGGGTTTGGTTAATATCCTCTAAAAACAATTTCAAAAAACTGTAGTAGAAGATTATAAATGACTTTTTATGTGATTGCCTCCCCTGGTGCTTTGAAATAAAAACACAATAAAGAGTCTAAAAGCACTTGGTCAGAAAGGCTAATCCTGAGTTGATGCCATTTACATTTAGATTTGAATAAGCCAGCCTCTTTATTCTTTCAAACTTTGCTTCAGGTTTTAAATTGAGAATACATGGAAATTAAAAGTCCTAGTATGCTTAGATGTATTTTGGAAAGTTATAATGCCTGAATTCAGTTGACTTCTAAGAATAATAACTGCAATAAACATGAGGAGTAAGGAAATGTATAGCTAATTTTAATAAAACAATTTTATTGTGAAAATTATTAATAACGTTCATCTAATATGTGGTCCCAGGTAAAGCAAAGCCTGGTCATTAATGTAATAAGGCAAATGCTGCCACTTTAAGATTGTGGAGTGTGCATCTAGGCCATATAGAAATACAAAGAGTCATAGAGTCTGATCCCCGGTTTTATGATTGATGGAAGTATAAAGCAGCACGTCCTGGTGGCAAAGTTTTCTACTAGGAATCCAGACCTTGATTCTAGTCCCAGATGGACCACATGACCAATAAAAAGTCTTTTTCTCCAATCATAATGTGAGAGGTCCAGATCAGAGATCATCAGGGATCTTTCCAAGGATCTAGACCCAAAGTCTAGAGCTCTCTGCGCTATAATTCCACTTCAAATGACATGTGCCTACTACACGGGGTGCAGTCTAAGAAGGGTGCATCCATGTTAGGCCTGCTGGGATCCCTGGAAGCAGCTCCTAGAAGGAGTGTGGGTGGGGGCAGCTGTGAACAGTACACCGATAACCTTAACCTGATGGGGTATGTGTGTGGAGAGGGCGTAGGGTCTACAGGTAGGGGGTCTGGGATCACAGCCCAAGAGTTGGTCCAACCACAAGGAGAATGACCAGGCCTATTCTGGCACACATATGTATTTTTGTTTGGCAACTCAAAATTCTTCAAAAAGAGGGCATATACTCATTTATAGCTAGGTCTCTTGATTCTTGGCCAATCTATGTTTTTTAATTATATAAAAATCTTGAGGAAGAACTACAGCTAGCATTTAAGAAATGGTGTTCTAGCTATTTCTGTACGTTCTTTTAAGGACTTCTGGTCCTAGAGTAACCAATTTTAATCTACTGTAAAACATTGAGCTGACCCCTTTCTAAAGCCTTCAAACCGTTCTCTAAAAGTTGAATTTTCTTTCTCTTCTCAAGTGATCGCCTTCTCTAGGAAAGTAATCTATTTAACCGAGCAAGTATTACTTTATTTCCATTAGCTAGACATTTCCTGAGGATGAACTATGTACTGGCCCTAAGCTGCAGAGACACTAAAGATAACTAAGATGTGTAGTGTGTCTGGTAGCTCCCAGCTCAGTCCAGTTAGGCTCCCAATAACAAAACCCACTGGAACCAGAGGGTTCCCTGGAGGACCCTAGAGGCTGGAGATAGCTTAGCCCTGACAAAGGGAAACCACGGGGTATAAGAAAATACCAAAGGATGTAAGAGACATTTCAGCAAGTGAAAGGGAAGAAAGGCATTCTGGATAAAGAGCTGTGAATGTATGTGGGATGTACTGAGATGTGGTGAGTCCAGGGATTCTCACAGCAAAATCAACATGGCTTCTGTTCCCCTAGAAAGCAGGCATAGCATGAAACAGATGTCATCCCTTCCTGTGTTTCTATATCGGAGGTCCTCTAGAAATAAGCTTTCAGAGCTTCTTATTTAGGGTTCCTCAGAGAAACAGAACCAACAGGACATGTGACTTATTATAAGAAGATGTCTCATTTGATTGTGGAGGCTGAGAAGTCCAAAACTATAGTGGAGAACCTGGAAAGGAGAGCCCATCCTATTGTTTCAATCCAAAAGCTGGCAGGCTTACGACCTAAGAAGAGCTGAGGTTTCAAGTCAAGTCTGATGGAAGGAAAAGACTGTTGTTCCAGTTCAATTGGTCAGGTAGGAGGAGTTCCTTCTCACTCTCAGGAGAGTCTGCCTTTTTGTGCCATTTACGCCTTCAACTGATTAGATGAGGCCCACCCCCAATAGGGAGGGTGGTCTTCTTTACTCATTCTACCAATTCAAATGTTAATTTCATCCAAACATACCCTCACAGACATATCCAGAATGATATTTAACCAAATATCTTGGCACCCTGTGGCCCAGTCAAGTTGACACAAAAGAAACCATCATCCTACCTCCTCTCAATACTTTTAAGGCTTAATTATAAATAATCTAGAGATATTCTGCTAGCCTGATTACTAAATTGGCAGCTCACTATGACTTGTTTTTTTGAAAACCTCACAATGCCACAGAAATTCCAGACAGTATCTCAGGGTTGAGATATCACCAACACTCTGCTTTGATAATTTATTAACACCGTTTTCAGAATTGATAGCTAACTCATCATTATAATTCAGAATCTATTTCTATGTTCTGGTGGTAAAGTGCATGTCCGGGAAAGTCAGGCTGCCTGCCTTTGAATGGCAGCTCTGCCTCATAAGAGCTCTGTGAGCTTGAGCATCTAGCTTAAATCCTCTGTACCTTTGTGTCTTCCTTGGTAAAATGTATAACCCCTAATGTAATAATAATCCCTAACTCCTGGTTGTTATGAAGATTAAATCAGTTAATACATATCAGTTAATACATGGAAAGCTATAGGCAGGTGATGGGGACGTGGAACATGTTCCAAAAAAATAGCTATTCTCATAGTCACATACCTTTTATTATAAAATGCTGTTTCAGCCTTGGCTCAATGTAAGTTAAGCATTGGTACTTTTTGAGGAAAGAGTCCCTATCAAGAGCAGTAACATCGAATATGCTCAATTAGCATACACTTTGGATAGACTCATACCAAAACTTCAAAGCCTTAGTTGGCTTGAGAACGACACCAGATTTAGAAAATGAGTTCGAAAAGATGAAATAGAAAGTAACACATTTATAGAATATGCATAGGCCGTGGAGTATTTGATCCACTCCACTACTTCTGTTCAGTCGAGTTTGTTATAGTCAGAGAAACTGTCCATATTTTAAATGGTTCTTTGGCATCTTAACATTAAAAACATTTGCAAACAAACCAACAGTGGCTGGGGGTGGAGGAATGCTGAATGATGCTTTTTGTCAGGTTGTGAGTTCTTAGCAGTAACAGGTGGATTGGCTGGGGGTTAGCCTATCTTTGGGTTGAAGGCGTTCACCTGACTGATGGAAAAGCAGCCTTGGGTAAGTCACTTGGACTCAGGACTCCTGAGTCAGATGACAAAGCAACCAGATGTCTAGCTGGTCTTTTCTAAGTGTGCTATTTCTGACTTGTCCTAACAACCCCATCATTCAGTAAGTGATTTCGTATTTGTTTAGATAAGTGTGTTCACAGAACCTGAAATACATTTGCAGGGTGATGTGTGAGGAAACCCTTTGGTTCCTTGAACTTAACCTTGTGAGTGCTTCAGTGTCCTTGGGAAGGTCTTTCCTTGTTTCTGTGAATCTTCAGGGCACCCACCTGCTGTAGGCTCCTGTTCAGAGGTTTTAGGGTATACCAGATTTCAGCAACCCTCTATGTTAGCAGCTCATAGGTGGTGCAATGCAATGTCTATAACACCATTTTCTCTTTTTGGATGATATATAAATATGTCCACATTGCTGTGTACTTGCATCTCCATCAATAACACTACTCTGTCTTGAAAAGTCATTTTTCAGATTTTCAAGTTCCCCTGTCTGAAATTAGTCTGGCAATGGAAGTGTATTCAGAGACAGCTCTTTGAAGCTGACTGTATTAGTCCACTTGATTATTTCCTAGGGGAAATTCTTCTTCAAACTAAAAAAAGGAATGCTTTGCCCATTTATCAAATGACTAAAGATAGCTGGGGATTAAGTCTGAATGGAGTGATTACTACTTTCGAAAACCCAAATAATGAAAAGTATGTTATTGTTGTTATGTCGCTGCTGCTTGAACTTCCGACAGTTCTGCCATTGTACCCCCTGAATCTCCTCCTCCCTTCTTGTTCCCGACTCATAAATTTGTGTATGAATTTCTGTGCAGCCGTAATACCTACATGAATTCTGAACTCTGAAAAACTTTAGAGTGGAATGTTGAATCACGGAGCTTGTACATTTTTACTGGTATTCATTGGTAATGATCATCTTTAGCCACGGTTGTAGTCCCACATGCTCTTCCCAAGTGTTATTATAGTTAAAAGTGGTCGTCGGAAGGCTATTGCAATGAAGCCAGTTTTAGCCTGTTTTAAAAGCTCTGCACTTTTTCACTTTGGAGAGCTAAACTCAGAACGCTTTGAACTGTGCCTTCGTGTATTTGTATAGTGTATTTAATACTTCATTACAACTGAACTGCAGTCCGTATACATGGTATGCAAAATGAGCCATTTTTGTTTTAAAACAGATTGCAGATGAAAGGAAACCATTCATTTCTTGCTTGCTTGCTGTAATTACTAGAGCACTAATTACTCCAAATCACTGACATCCAGGGTCAGGAAGGATGACAACAGAAACATCAAAGAAAAGATGGGGCTCACTTTGCTATGACAGATTTTCCGTATTCCCAACCACAGCATTTTTTTTTTTTATGGCTACTGTTTTCCAGTTTGATGGTGAAAACAGCAACAACAAACATGCACACAGTCAAGATTGCTGAATGTTTACTATTATTTCATTCGCAGTTTGACGGTGAGAACATGTATATGAGCATGACAGAGCCGAGCCAGGACTATGTGCCAGCCAGCCAGGTGGGTTAATTAATCTTCTCTGCCTTGTTTCAAATTGTAATTAAACAAATTCAAAGAGTTGCATTGCAAATGAGTAGCACTATCAGTAACTGCCGCAATCAGGAATAATCATAATTTATAAACAAAGCATTTAAGCCTTGTTTCCAGTTAATGAGATAGAGCTGATAAAACACCGGAGTTGGCATTTGTTGAAAGATACTACCCTGTTTCCTCTCCAGAATGGCAAGCAGCTGTTTTGCCAGCATGATCTTTCCTAAACAGTTGTTTTACCTTTAGGAAATAAAGTCTTTACAGGTGCAGGTTATTTGTGCTTCTGACTAGAGACGAGTTAATCATTATAAGCTACACATGTCACAAATAGCTTTCATTATCAACTATTGGGGCAGTTTTCAATACAATGTTACATTTATAACCAAAGTCACGTGGCCGGTGAGCACTATATGACTGCCTTCAGAATCTACTGGGGGGGGTAGCTTTCAAGGCAAAATGCGTGATACGATTGAAACCTTTCGAGAGCATGTTTGTATCCCTTTCCCTTGGAATGGTTGACAAGGTATTTAATCATGAGAAGTGACAACAAAAGTCCAATGTAAATGTAAATGGTTACATTTAGAAAAGTAAATTCTGGGCTATTTATTTTTAGATACTTAAGATCAGGCCCTTTAATCTGGTGAGGGCATTTAAAGCAAAACTGTAAGTGCCCTAAGATGCCAGCATACCATAATATGTAAGGACATTGTAAGCCAAAATAAACACATAGATAAGTGAAAGCAAGGGAGAGTTTGTAGAAACATTTTGTAGATTTGAACATTTTTTTTTCTAGAATAGCAAAACCATGGCAGTTGGAAATTTTATGTATCGGTGCCTATGGCATAGACCCTAACACAGGAGTTTTCAATGCCTGCATAACCACCCAAATAGATTTGATATGTTAACTGGGATGGGTGGGGGAACGGAGAACAAAAATAAAACTTCTATTTTTCTTCATGGTGGTTGTCAGTGAATTAATCTAGTATATAGGTTAGGGGTGCACTTGGTGAAGCTTTGAAATTTCTTTAAGAACAAAATGTCTTATGCTTAACTCAAAACAGAGGCAAGCCTGCCTCTCCATGAAGTTTGCATTTAGAAGTCATTACCGTCACTGCCTTCTTTGGCCGACATTCTGCAAACCACACTATATTGTTCAGAAGAGAAGGTCATCATTAAGTTCAAAGATCCGGAATCCATTTCCTTCCATTCAACTGAGTTTATCACTTTCAGAATACCTTTGGAAGGCTGAGCTTTGCATTTACAATTCTGACTTCACTGAATTCATTCGGCTAAGTAGCCTCCTAGATCCAGAGGTAGTTGTGAATAGGACTGTTTGATTAAAAATTGAAAAATGTTACTATTAATTTTCTTCTAACCATCAATCCCCAAACTGTACTGACAAGTTTAGTATTACTATTAGATTAAAGCAAACCAGTATCATCTCTTTGGTGCCTTTAGGGTTTTGAAGTGTAAGGGCTAATTGAATTTGTTTGAAACAGTAGAAACACAAACTCAATAAATGATTGCCGTTATAAAGCAGCTGGTCCCTTTCAGAGAATCATTATGTCCGTCTTAAAGACTTTCAGATAAAGGATTGGAAATTCAAAGCATATACATCATAACAACTTCTTAGATTTTTGGCTTCTTAGATTTTTAAATTCAAGTACAATGGATACGATTAAGCCCCGGACTAAAATCAAACAACTAACATTATTTCTTTTAATATGTCAATCAGGAGTTACTAAGGATATTTTAAATACCAGTAATGATTTATGAAAGAGTAAAGAGCACCACATACTTTTTGGGCTTTGTAAAGATCTGACAGGTTTGTGTGCCAGAAGCAGGCTATTTTTTAATAATGTAGCACATACGAAAATGTTTTTCAAATGTGCTTTTTTAAAAAATTAGACTAATGCGAGATAATATGTACTCTGGGGGGAATAAACTTTGCAAATTACATAAGTTGAATGGCCTTTGCTAAATTTTACGCTTAATGTTCCTTTGGTTTACTATAATACAGTGTGTTCAAAAATTCATTACCTGCTATTCTTTTAGGGAATTTTAATCAATTTACCCCTTTCGGCAACCATAAATAGGGTTTTAGTAATCGTACAGGGAAAAAAAATAGTTTTCTTCCTTTTCCTACATAACATCAAACATCTGCATAGTTTAGTAATCCAAGACAACTTGCCTCATAGCGTCACTCAACAATTATAATTCCTGTTCAATTTTCAAATCAGTACATGCTTTGGGACTTACAGACTAAGTTGCTAAGTAGCAACATATGGTACACTACTGCTCCTGTGATGTTGCTGCAAGCAAATAGCATAATTCTAAACTTGAAATGATTTTTATAGAAAGCCAGTGTTGGAATAGCTCCAGAAATGGAAGTACACTGTAAAAATTAATGATATTCTTTTAGACAGTCCCAAAGGGCTCTTTGGCACTATCTACTGCATGCATTCTATACCTCTTAAGCTAGTGTATACAGATCCTTAAAATTTTTTGCATATAATTTTGTAATTGATAGGCAGCTTTTAAATTGAGTATACTACCTTATAATAGGCCTGACAAATATGCAATAAAAACCCATGACATTTCCACTTTTCCCTGGCTCCATTCTTGGAATATTGGTTCTTTTCATCTCTAATAGTTCGCTCTAGGTGTGCAAGAGCTAGGTCTAGCTAGCTCAGTACTTTATTTATTTTGAGAGACAGTGTGTGCTCTGTGGGAGGGTAGGGAAGGGCAGAGGGAGAGGGAGAGAGAGAATCTTAAGCCAGCTCCACACCCAGGCTGGATCCTGATCTCACAACCCTGAGATGATGACCTGAGCCAAAATCAAGAGTTGGACGCTTAACTAACTGAGCCACTCAGACGCCCCACTCAGTACTTTAATTTAAACACCATTTAACTTTTTTTTTTTTACCCTGCATGGAATTTGAAGCGTATGATGCACAATTTCTTAGTGTGTTCCCAGACCCTGGTTGAGGGGGCCCATGTTGCTTGATACCTCATGAGCTTGCAGATTTCCTCCTAAATAGTTTGTGGGAACATGCGAGCATGTTAAAGAAAGGAAAGCCAAATGTGAAGAGTGGCCAGTAGTCCTTCATAAACTCACTTCTTTCTCATTCTTAACCTGTCATGTCTGCATGACCAATATGGCAGAGTATACAACAGCAAGGCAGGAGGGAATTGGGCTTCCCAACTTAGCTCTGATTCTTCTCTAGAATCTTCCAACCCCACTCAGATTCACATGCTACGAGGCCTTTCTCTTTCCCTGAAAAAGCTCTAGCCCCTTTCTCCAACCCCTAGAATTATGGTACCTTCAGTAGCTCCTATATGTGATTCTACTCAAGATACAAATGTTCGTTTGAATTAAATACATCAAAGGAAACAGGAGTCCGAGTCTCTTGATTGAAACTTTCTATGGCACCAAGGTTATTTATTTGTGTTTAGTTTTGAATATGTGCCATTACTTTTTCTCATTCTTTCTTCTTCTGTGGAAGTTTCCAGAATATCATTTTCCATGGCTACCTGTTCATTCTGAGCTTTCCACCCACACTGGCAGCATACCCCCTTTCTCTAGATGCAGAAATATTCTCATGCATGCCTCAGTTGGGGTGCTGTATGAAAAAGCTAGAAAAGGACTGATCTTTTTTGTATAAGAAAAAATCACTTGATGGGGGAATCAAAAGATTTTTCTAGTGTCAGGTCATGGAGAAGCTTAATTCTTAAGAAAGTTACCTGATTGAACCTGATGAAGTCATAAAGCTTAACACCACCTACCCAGTCATCAAGACAGGGACTTCAAGAGTCTCCCTTATCACTCAGTCCTGAGTTAGTGTTGTAATTAGTTAGATAGTGTTGATTCTACTTTTTGGCATAACTTTTCTATCTGTCTCATCTTTCCTTCTATGTGATTATTGCCTGCCTGAGCCCCACGCTTACAGTTTCTCATTAATTTCTCTCATCTCACCTCACTTCCACCTTTCCATTTCTCCTCTCCCTGTTGCCAAATGCCAAAATGATCCATGTCTCTTCCCTCCTTATACACCTCCAGGCCTCTCCGGTTGGAGCTGGGGTTACTGATGTATATATTTGCTCCTCTGGGACGTATAGCATACTAGAATTGGTACCCATTTCCTTGTCTTGCCCACTTGATTGTGAGCTCTTGAAGACAGGACTCGCCCTTGTTTCTCCCTGGATCTCCTGTGCCTTGAGTGTCTGGCATTGGAAGTACGCAATATTACTTGTTGAGAGACGAGTAAGTGATTAAAATATTTTGCGTACATTTTTTAAAGATCATATTAACTCTTTGGGTCTTCTGCTTGTGATGATTTTCAGTCCCGCACTGCAGGCATTTAGCAAACCTGGCCCCACCCATTTCATTCCAGTAGCTTCTCTCCACCTGGGTGCTGATATCTCGACACATTAACAAAAGGCACCAGCCCTCCTGTCTCCTCAGAGAATCAAGTACAAGACTCAAAGAATTAATGTGATAATAGACTAGATCATAATAGGCAGTCATTCCTATAAGAATTATTGCACTGCTATTTGTCATAAGCAATACAATGGCAGTGGAACCAATAGGACTCTCCAAGTTCCTCTTTGTACATGAATTTCTTTAATCTGCTTGTTAGAATTACAATGTTTTGAGATCTGCAAATGTATTAAAAGCTATATATTTTTAATTACATGTTTTTCTAATGAGAAAATTCTCTAGGTTAGAGTGTAAATGAGGTATGAAGAAAGGGCCTAGAAAGCATAATATTTTAAAGAGCATTTTTTGGGGAAAGAAAAATCTTTTCACTATGGGCCATAAAATTTCCATGATTGTGACATAAATTTGAACTATAAATTAGACCAATTACTTTTAGATTGGTTCCTTTTGGCAGAAATTTCAAGAGCAAAGTCAACTTGACTTTTTGACCATTGACCCAATAAAATGGCAAAGTCGCCATGCTTGAGTCATCTAGTTAGTCCAACAAAGTCTGGCATCTTAACAAGCCCAAACTAGTTACTCAAACCAGTCTTCAGCGTAACATTCAAATGATTACTCTGCACAGTCCCGGAGGTATTCATTACAGACAAAATTGCTCTTGTTGCCTTGCATACAAGCTGAGTTTTCAATGGGAAATGAAAGGATGCCTGGAAAAATAGGCCACCTAATTAAGTTAAACTACTCTAGCATTTGGCTTGACATCTTCATTACTCAAAATTAAAAAGATGCTTCACTTGAGCACACAAGTTACTATTGTTTATGTTGTTTTCTTCCTAAATTGGCTTCTTACATGGAAGTCTGTTTTTCAGAATTATATCTTGAAATAGCTCACATATTTCTTACAGTTTATAAAAATGTCTTAATAGCTGTATGGATTCTGAACACAGGGGACAACAAATATATATCTTAGAGCTCTTGGTAGTCAAACACACATCAATCTCTGTATATTTTCTTGATCATTTACATATTGGTAGGATTGAAATTTAGAGGACTTTTTATCCACCCAGTCATCATCATCATCATTATTATTATTATTATCACCATCATCATTATTATTAGTGGGATATTAACTCTATTACATGAGAAACATGGATTCCTCAAAAAAAACTCTAAGTAGACCTAAGATTTAACTGAAATTCATTTGTCCAGTAGAAGTGTTTTATATCAACCTCTCCAGCAGAGCTATTTTGGGAACATTTTAAAATATAAACACGTGTGAGCACACCATCTACTGATTGCCAGTTCCCACTCATTGACACTAATGAGGCAGCTGACAGGTTAAATGTTGTGTATCATATACATTTCCAAGCTGTGGGATTTGTGAATATAAGACTCATTTTTTATTTCACAAAATGAATGTTTGTTGCTGAGTGCGCTTGAGAATTTTATGATAATTGTCTAATAGTATGTTTTTTTCAAGCATTAGGGAAATGCATTTCAGTGATAAAAATGATGAAAATGAGTGGAATAGCATTAGTGGTAAAAATATATATATATATTTTTATATATATAAGTTAAGTTTTATATATATATATCTATATATCTATACCTATATATATATATATACCTATATATATATATATATCTATAGATATATAGATATAGATATATAGATATATATATAGTTTAAAAACAAACTGATTCTCCAAAAACATCGAGCTTCATTTGGAGGGTGGTTGGTTCAGTGGGCAACTGTCAAGTGACACCAAGACATTTTGGCCCTGGGAAGGGGGGCTGTGACTCCGGTACACCACCTAACCAGGTTCTACAGTTGCATTTGATCCAGTTTGGAAATAGCCCATTGGATTGTTCAAAACTGTACTTTGTAGATTTCTTTCTTCAGCATATGAACAATTATGAAAAGCTTAGTGATCCTTCCTGTTAAGTTTTGCAATATATAACATGCTCTATTTTTTTTTTTTTTTTGGGTCTGGCACTTACCATAGCAAACCTGTCACTAAAGAATGTCTGAAAAATAGGTATGGTATTTCAAGTTAAGAAAAGAGATAAGTTGAATGATGTCATCCGTCTATGCCAATTCCATTTCTAAGACACATACAGATTGTTCTCAACAAACACTGAAATTTTATTATGCCAATATGTCAAGTAGAAATTATTTTACCCATTTTTAGCGTAAGAACACTAAGGCCTGGAAAAACTGAGCTGCTTTCCACCCACCCATATCTCTCCTGAGACCTCCTTCTTTATATCCTCACCTGCCACCTTTAAAAAAGTGTCAGGTTTCCCTTTGCAGTTTCAGTTCCTCAGTTCTGGAACAGACTTAGCTAGACTTCCCAGAAACACAGGGTTTCAGTTTAATCTTTATGTCCATCCGTAATTTTTTTCTTTCTCCTATTTTTTTCTTCTCTGTTTTACTTCACAGTTTAGACAAAAAAATGTATGACTCTGACCCTGATGGTTTGAAATTAATTGATGACTGTCTTGCAAAATATCCTCCATATATTCCTTGTTGCTCATTGATACATTGGGATTGTAGTTCCCTGTTGCAAGCAAAGTCAAACAAGTGACTTCTTAATCCTACCATCAAATCACTCAAATGGAATAGGCTGATCTGAAACTCACAAGGGCTGCAAGGGTCATGATTTGAGACCTATAATGAAGCCTTCCCTGTCTGCAACTGGATCTCCTTGCCTTTCAGAAGGCTTTCCTTTAGGAAGAGCTAAATCTACTGTGAGTTGCTATTCTCTGAAGGCACAAAGCAGAGTGGCCTTGGAGGAATGGGTTTGGGGGCAGGTAATAGGACTGCCAGGCTGGGGTAGGGCTGGCAGTCCCAGACAGAAGTTGCCTTCAGGGAAACCTGGATCCCTCTGCACTTTGACTCCTGAGCTGTTTATTCCTTATGCTGACTTCTTAAAACTTCTTGCTTGTCCAGATGACAGTAGGTGTTAGTAGGAAACTTCTGCTTGGTTAGAAGTTTAGGTTAGCCCTCCCCTCTCCCCAAGGTAATGAATGAATTAGATCTGTAATAGTAATTAAAAGCTGTTGGTTGGCAGCTCCCTGTGTCTGGCAAGGGACTGAGCAAAAGCTTTACATATATTATCTCATTTAATCCTTAACAACAGTTCAGTGAGGATGACAGAGGTAAAGTGTTTGGCCAAACGGCAAAAAGCTAGTAAATGTCAGAGCCCAGATGCTGCCCAAGTCAAATTCTGTCCTTGCTGGGCTAGGCTTCATTTGACTTTAGCACTTTAAGTTCAAGACATTGAAGGACTAACCTCAACCGCCTTGGTAGCACTGAGATAAATGCTCAATACTATGATGTGTGTGGGAATATTCTGAAAAATGTTAGGTTGAATCAAATGAAATTGCAAATATTTGACCATTGTTGACCAACAAAAGCAGCCATTTCATATTCCAATTTTGGTTTCATATTTCATACTTGTTCCAACACACACACAAGCTGTACAAAGGCGAGGTGTTTAGTGCAGTACCTGCTTCTTTGATTTACCCAGAACCATGATTCCTTCCTCTCAGTCTTTTCTAGCCTTTCCCACCCCTTTGCCGCCACTGCCGTCCTCTTTCCTTTAAATTCTCATTACTTTTCTTGTCCGGGTCTAGTACACTTTTCCCCACCCTTCACGCTTACCCTTCTCTCCTCTAGGAGGTAAACAAAGTGCGAGAGTTTTCCCCATAGAACACCCCTCCTGCCACTCTTTTCCAGGATCCTGCTTCTGGGTAACTGAAGGATGGGGATTTAATCTTCATCAAACTGAGGGAATTGCCTCCAAGTGTTCAATTTTTTTTTTCTTCCATGTCCCTAACTTCAGTGTAAGTTTTATTCCTAGCAAAGACCTTAGGAAGAGAGATGCTCCTCAAATATTCAGGGATCCATTTGCAATTGTTTCCTGGTTAAAGGTCCAAAAAGTAGAAATTGCCTATAAGAGTATGGTGAGTAGAAACAGGAGTCCCTCTTTCCTTTTCCTGGCCCCTTTGATTGAGGGAAGATCAAACCAAGAGTATAACCCATCTGTTTAGTTCTCCTCCTCTACTGATCTGGCCTCTTTATGAAGAATATGAGTCTACATTCCCAACATTTACTGATTTCTATGCAACGGGCAAAAATGATAAGAATGGTCATAAACATATACAACATGCATTTTTAAGTGTACATATAAAATATGAACATATAAAACAAGCCAGTACTGAATGTTCAAGCCAAACTGGCTTCCTTAATATGATTTAGCAAAGAGAAGTTGACCATAAGCAAAAATCAATTCAACACAGGTTTTTTTATGAAAGAAAATATATTGAAACTTAAAGACCATAAATGTTTAAGATGGTATATTAAAACCCAATGCATTTTATTTAGTTATTATATATATAAAAAATAAAATCTGTAATTATGCTGTGGGTGTCCTCTCTGCCCAATGAGTTCTTGAAATAGAAGCAAATCATTGAACCTCCTTGGACCTCATTTTCCTTATCTGTAGAGTGTAGACATAGTCTTCAAGATCTTCTCTTAAGCAAGCATTGTGTGATTCCATTTGAGCATAAATATAGAACTCTAGAACATTATCCCAAGAAAAAAATGCATAAGGTTATTCATCACAATGCGGTTCATAGCAGAAAAATCAGAAACACCCTACCTGTTTGGTAACAGGGCACCAAGAGTTATAAATTATAGAACATGCACACCGGGATATAATGCACACCCATTTGAACAATAATGTCAATGATGTTTATGGGCATGGAAAGTTAATCATGATTCATTTTCAGTGATCGGATTAAATTACATGATGGAATAATAACAATAGTAAAAAATGATAATGCAGCTAACATTTATTGATTCCTCATATGAGCCAGTATTTATTCAAATTATTTATATTATCTCATTTATCTCATTTAATCCTTATTACTTTGAATGAGTTGAATATAATTGCCATCCCTATCTTACAGATTTGGAAACTGAGGCTTAGAGGGGGTAGGTACTCATACTTGCTAAGCGATCAGCTGAGATTCACATATAGCATTCCTAGCTCCAAAATCAGAGCTCCATCATCTGACTTTTAAAATAAAACTCCAAAACAAAATAGCAAGTATAAACTATAAAGAATCTAGAAAGATACACGTTTTAATAGTGTTTTTTTTTTTCTGAGTAAGTGGACTAAGAGTGATTTCTTTTCATAGATTTTTTTTTTTTTTTGGTTAACATGGTTATTTATAAAATAAACCAAAAGTATGTAGAACTGAATCTCAGAATATAGGAACTCAACGTGAGACTCAAAAACCTTTGAAAAACTAAAAAATTATAGCTGCATTTGTACATAAAAGTATATGCTAAACAGTGAACTTTAAATGTTTTAATCACCCCTTTTAAACACTCAATATGGAATGATACCTGTGCCAGAAGAACATCCTGGGCACCCCACTAGAGCTTCAGAAGTAGCTCCCGCCTCTCAATCTGCTTTTCCTCATCATTCATGTGTGGGTAATGGCTGTGGGGGAAGTATGTTATTTATTTCCCAGAAGTTTGTTTTTTGTGTTTTGGGGGGTTTGTGTTTGTTTGTTTGTTTGTTTGTTTGTTTGTTTAGTCAAAGGGAAGGCCCATATGACAACAGTATACAGCACCTGGTTTTAAAGTGTCCCCTAAAAATGCAGCTGGGAGGGGCACCTGGGTGGCTCTGACTCTTGATTTCAGCTCAGGTCATGATCTTGGGGTCGAGGGATCAAGCCTCACCCTGGGCTGCTTGAGATTCTGTCTCTCTCTCTCCCCCTCTCCTCTCTTGTGCATGCATTCTCTCTCTTTCTGTCTCTCAAATAAATAAATAAACCAATCCTGGCCTTAAGAAGAGTCAATATTAGACATGCACCAGGGTGACCTCAAGTCAACCCTGTTTTCTGGTCTCATTCATGCTTTGCACACTGGGTATTCAATTATGAAATAAACACAATCCAATAAAAACCAGTCTCACTGGGGATTGAGTTGGATTTAATACCTCAGTGTTTGTTTGGGTCAGTGGGCCCAATCTTGCCCTTGACATTTTCTTAGAAGATCTGATCTTGCTGTTGAACCTCCTTGGTACATGGTCCAGACTTGCTCATTTTCTGGTTTTGTGATCCTCCCTTGATCACATACTGCATTTGTGCAGAAGTGTCTGATTTTCAGGCCCTGTTATCAGGGTAAATCTGCTTGTAACAGTCCCTTCATCATCCCAACTTCAAGTAATTCCACACTTTGACACTTCAAACATGCACTTTATTGGGAGCCTAAGTTTTTATATATCTTCTAATTCACTTCCTTTATAACAAGCTACATCATATAGTTCTTTGCATCTCAAATCATACTTTGCAGGCTGCCTTACACATAGTAGGTACATAGCAAATGCTTCTGTGGTAGATGAGGTACTCATTGTCTTTTACTTAACACAGGGTACAAAAATTAATGAGCACAAATAAAATAAATGTCGTACATTCTACCAAAAATATTGCATTTTGATAACTGTTGCTTGAAAAATTAGTACATTGTGTGTTTTTAAATGAAGATGATTTATTGCTATTGTCTACCATGTGAAGAAAGACAAAAAAATTGTTTGCAGGATCATTGGCTTGAGCACATCAATGGCACTGTTGGACAATTCTTGCTGAGTGTTAAGATGATTTATGTAACAGACCAAAGCTTTGCACAGTAATACATTATAGTCTCAAGCTATCAACCCTCGTGCATGCAGAGACAAAAGAATCTGAAAAACACTTACTTCTGAAGGTCTTCTCAAAAGAAATTGGAGATAATGTTGATGCCATTTAAACTCTTTTGAGAGAAATCACCATTACATGCCATGTCTCAACTTCTGAAAACAGATAGAGGAAGTTTATCATTTTTCTTTTTTTTAATCATTTTTTTCTAATGAACTCTGCAGTTGGGCTATGCTTTCCATTTAGTTATTTGAATCAGGCAACACGAATTTTCAGTAAAAGATGAAACACATTTAAACATTGGTATTTTTCTTCCCTGAAATTTCAGGAATTGTGTTACAGATTAAAAATTAAGGCATTCCATATACATGGGATGGCAGTGTTATTTATTTATCTTCCGAATAAAGAACTATATGAGAAACATATTTTACAATGTTATAACCATAGCCATATTTTCAGTGTATGTATGATTGCATGAAGCCATCACATAATTTAAAGATATGTACAAGATGATATCTTTTGAATTCTTCTGAGTTATAGGATTTCTTGTCACCAAAGATTGAGTGCTCTGTATAATGATTGCAATATGTGGACAGAGACCCACAAAAACAAGGCCCCTCTGGTGGAAAAACTAGATTTAAATAAGAGAAGAATAGGCGAAGTCCAGAAGAGAGTTCCCATTATTTGTTCCTGGTCACCATATATTCATGTTCTATCTAGATAGTATGAAAACATGAATTCTCTGTAGTCAAGAGAAAACTCATTCTAATTAACATCCCAATTCCAGATGCAATAAAGTTGAGTAAGAATAAAAAGTAAGAACAGGCTGTAGCAAAAGGAAACATGGATTG
This sequence comes from Procyon lotor, assembly GCA_028646535.1. Taxonomy (NCBI): domain Eukaryota; kingdom Metazoa; phylum Chordata; class Mammalia; order Carnivora; family Procyonidae; genus Procyon; species Procyon lotor. Next base: position 101,322,278 of record CM053606.1, on the reverse strand, counting down.
CAGAAAGAGAAAATAATATAAACAGGATACCCAGGTCATGGAATATGTTAAGCAATATGATTAAAAAGGAATGTGAGTATATAATTAAACAGACAGGGGCATTGAGATATTCCAGAAACCAGGTGAGAAGTTTCCTTTCCTTTGTCACTCAAATGGGGGTACTGGGGAGGTTCAGTGGGGGAAAGGACAATGGCCTTAGTCAAATGACTGGAAAAGCTTCCAAAGAGATCAAATCAAAGGAGACTGGAAGGATCCTCTGTTACTTTCTTATAACCCAGTGTCTTGATTCAAGTCTCAAATACAATACGCCTGACTGACAATTTCATCTCCTTGCCAAGAGTCTCCCAGGGAAGACACCCTTTCTACAACACAAGCCAGTGTCTTAGAAAGTCTACATAGATTTTGTTGCAAATTTAGACACAAGTCCATTGACAATTTCTCTAGGTCAGTAGGAACCGAACTGTCAGGAGCCCATGAGCCAGGGCCGCTGGTCTACCTGTGTGGTTCCCTGATAGTAAGAGTTGTGGCCTTCTGCACATTTCCACCATTATCCTCTGAGCTCTTCAGCAACCTTCGCTTGTTCACTGTTGCCCATTATCATTTTATTCTTTCATTTCAAAAATGCAATTTCATTCCATTAAAATAAAAACTTGATCTTAGCTATTTATGGGGGGCAATTAAATGAACACATTATGTAAGAATGGGGCTGTACTCTGTTTCAGTATGAGTTTGGATCAATGGCAAATAAACTGAAATTCCTTTATAATGATGTCTAAATCCCCTCCTATACTGTCCATAGTTGTTTGTTTTCTTGGCCATGATGCAATCCATGGCATGTATAAACCTATTTAATAATAACCAGAGCTATGCTAAAGCTGTCATTTATCAAGAACTTTCTATTGATCTTATATTTTTTTGCTTTCAATGCTCAAAAGAACCCCATGAAGCAGATTCTGAAACAGGCTCACAAGGAGTCAGAAATTTGCCCCAGAACCAACACTACTAAATGCTTTGGAGCACTTAGATTCAGTTCCTTTCTACTGGACTCCAGAGTCTCCATTCCTTCCAAGATACTCTTGGCCATTCTTATCAGTCACTGGAGGAATCATTAGGAGTACTCTCAACCAGTCCAAAAATCCATCCTCTTCTCATTACAGAAAGACATAGCACTTTATAAGCTAAATGTGCAAATACCAATGGTGAGATTTTAAGAAAATGACTTGAAATAGTCACTGACTTTACTATGTAGAACCATGAAAATACTCTCTTGAGGATGATAATATTTTGAAATTACTACTTTAATACTTCAAAGAGTCCCCTGGTGGCCTTGCAAAGTTCATATGTATTGCAGAATTAGCCAAGCCTTGTGACAGGACAGCCCACTCCAGTCCACATTCCATGACTCTTGGTTTCTGTTCCCTGGTCTCACAGGGATGTCTAGAGACTCCCGCCCTAGAGTAGAGCTGTCCTATCCCAGCACCCGCAGTATGATGTGACTCTCTTGCATCTAGGACCAATGAGTTCTTGAAGATCAGGGAGAGTCTGGTTAAGTAGCAATAATATAATTTTGAGTTCTTTGAATCATTTAGATCATGCAGACTGGCTACCGGTTAGAGCAAATAACTGAGTTCTTCTTTGTGTCCAATTTGCCTTTCATTAACATGATGAAGATCCAAGATAAAATTAAAAGTATTGGCTTGAATTTTATACTGCTATCCCTAAACACTTTTTTCTCTGTCTGTGTAGTCACCATTGGCTTTTATCATTCTCTGGGGAGAAGGCAAACTGCATGGCTCAGACTGCTGATAAAGTTCTATCTCTAGATAGGAGGGGTAAAAGGCACTATAAAGTGGGATAAGGAATAAGAGACCGCCTTGCAAGTCCATAATCATTCTCCTCCAGAATTCTACTCTGCAACCCAACCCTGTGGATCCTCTGAGGACCTGGAATTGACTTGATGGTCTCTAATTCAGGCTTGGGGCAGGAGCAGGAGGGAAGCAGAGTCCTATATCTCGGGTATGCAAAGGTCTTAGAAAGGAATGTTGGTCCCAAGACAGCTGAAGAATGAAAAATACTTGAAACTCATGGCCTTCCTGAGACTTAAGGGAAGAAAACAAGCCCAAGTCAGAAAAGGACCAAAGTCAGTAGACAAGTGTATTAGGTCCACTGTGTTGCCCAGAGATGGCCTTAACAGAAGCCTCATCTCATCACCAATGTCCCTGTTCCTGTGCTCAGCATACTTTCTCATCCCCACCCCCCGCATGCTCCCTTGTTGCCAGCCAGGCATGGGGCATCACATCTGCCATTGCCATGGGATCCTGATGTGGAGCTGAGGCTTCCTTGGGGTCCTTAGCTGATGTTCCACCTGCAGGGGGCTAGATTCTAACAACTTTTGAGAACCCAGGGGCCCCAAACTCACCCTTACAAATCCTCTGGGTCCTCTGTTTCACTGTGGAATAGAAGTGCAAGCCATTTCAGGGGGACAGATCAGCAGCCAGGGAAGGACACCAAACTACCCTGCCCCAGACTTTCTCAGGCCACTTAAGCCTTTGTATCTCTAACAGGATGTGTCTGGCTTCCTGACATGCTGAGAGATTAACATTATATACTGTGTTATCAGCTGACCAGTGCGAAGTCTTGGGAATACAGGGTGTATATTCAAGCCTCGGAATAACAATGCTATATTCACAAATTTCATGCCTTTAAAAAGTCATCTTAGCATTCATTCATTCATGCCTTCATTCAGTAATTCATTTGTTAATCCATTCAACAGACATTGAATATGATTGTAACCAGGCAGCCTCCTGGGGAATAAGGAAAACACTGGATCATATCCTATTGTAATACTTTCCTCCCCAAATTGCAATTTTCTCTAATACTATATATCTTACTATTGTTACGTCAAACTTATTAAGTTTTTCAAAATTAAAATAGAGATGTCAAGTCATAGAAATCAACATTGAGAAATTAGCTTATTCACTTCCACATTAAAAAAAATAATCAGTAATTAGTCTGGCATTTGAGTTTTTGTGAGTTTTGTGACATTTTGACATTCATACAATTATGATGATACTTTTATATGGCATCAATTACACTGTAATGGGCTCATGGCAAATAACCGTATCATGACTTCTAACGTAAAGAACAGAAACTGCTAAGTAACCTTATGTTGTTAAAATTCCTGATCCTGATCCATGTAACTACCCATTACCAGTTCAGTTGTGGAATCTGTGGTTTTAGGTATATAAGTGCATGGATTAAATAACATTAATGTGTAATTACATGAAAATAAACCATGTAGCTTTGTTAAATTGCAGTGCAATTGTTATCACTCAGTGTAAAGTGATACCAATTAAACTCTCCTTTAAAACACCACAAATTAAGATTTAACTACTGAAGAAATGCTAGCGTGTAAAGTTGTGGTATACTATGGATAGAATATCCCTGAATATTTCCAGAGGCTTAATCGCATTTATAAAATCAAAAATATCTTTCTCCTTTATCCCTGGCATTAACTGTACCTTATTTAGGAAAGTTTCTAACAGACACCATTAACTTCTTAAAAGAGATGCAGCCTTTGAAATGTCAACACAAAGACAAATTATGCATTCTTGTGCTCATACTGAGTAAATATTTTAGTGGGATAGGCATTGGGTTGGAATTTGGGATAAGGAAAGACCTGAGGCCAAAGCTAATGTTAATTCTTAAGTTTTGTTGGTCCATTGGATATTGATGATTTTGTATCATTCATCCTAATAAAATAGTAGCAATTAAACTGCTTCTATATCACAGCACGTGTCCATCCCTTTTATATCCTGATCTCATATATTCTCATGTCCATCCCTCATATATACCAGACATGGAGCTCATGTCCATCCCTCATATTCCGGCTGAGTCAAAGTGACTTAAATTCTGAGTCTTGATTTTCTCTTCAGGAAAACAGGATAATGATAGCCACACACAGGATTATTGTTAAGGATTAAGTGACTCAAAGGACTTAATACAGCACTTTTTACAAAACTAGCATTAATTCATGTGCTTTGTTTCTCTCACACCTCCCCACTTCGAATCTTCCATGTTGCTTCTTAAATCAATACTTGTACCCCGAACTTATGGCTTACCTCTATAGACTCAAGGTCTACAATATACCAAGCACATGAGAATTTCATCAGACTTAGGATTTTGACACCGACAACGACTGTATTTTTCAGACAAGAGATCTAAACTATAAACAGGAAAATTTGGTACCCGATGATTGAAACTTTAGAGCTGGTGATTTTGTTAGCAGAACTCTAGATATTTAAGAACGATGATCTGCAGAGATGAATCAAATATTTTTCTTCACTTACTTTCCACAACCCCCACCCAGTCTAACCAACAAGCACCTCTGTGTGACCAGGTCTCAATTCCAGATGTTCCCAGTAGCGCTTCATTTCATCATGTCTTCTGACAGCACCTAAACAAATAGATCAAAACTTGTACAACATTTAGCAAGTGCAACTTGAAGATTTTCTTTCTGTTAGACAAATAGACGCCATCTGGAGAAAATAACCCCAGGCGCTTGGATGCAGGAACATGAAGCTTATTGGCTAAACACCCAATGAATACCTTACACTACTTTCTTTGGCTCCTACCCTCTGCCTGCTCATTTCAAATCTTGCACATTTCAACCGGCTCTGTGCTGTTAGACAAGCAAGTCCCATTACCCATGCACTCAAATACTAGGAAGGCATGCTTAATTTGAAAGATAGGCTTGCAAGAGGGATGGGGACCTAAATTGTTTCCTTTTTATTATAACACCTGATCTATAAAGGACTGCTAAGTATCGCTATGTCTTGATCTTAATTGGGAACAATATTTTATTATCTGGTCCCTCCTCAAATTTTCAATGTTTACCACCTTCCATTTTAAACAGGAGTGTCCTCATATAATCTTTCCTTCCTTTTTTGCTCTCTCCCTTTCTCTTTTATCTAAAGCTGCTTTCCAAAAGGAAAAGCCCCACATATGTTGTTATTTATTTTACTGATGGGCTTTTATTCCTCAATTAGTATTGTAACAATGTCAGTGTGATATTACCTTTCAAATTAGCTGAACGGAATCTAAATGGTTGCCATATTATTTAGCAGCTTTTAACGGAAGATCAAATAAATGTGAATAGTCAGAAATCAAGAAAACAATCTTCATTTTATTTTGATGGCATACTCTTCATGATAAAAATAGCTTTTGATTTTTTTTTCATAGATCAAACTTTGTATGAAACCACACTTATGCAACATGCCTGTTATGTCTTTATTAATTATTTTTCTTTTGTCAGTTGTGAGCATGCAGCTTTTCAAAACTCAAAAGCAATTGCCCCCAGAACTTCTGGAATTCATTTTATTATGTCTCATGATCTGAGCAGTAGGGAGTCCTATGAAATATGTTTGATTAAAAATGAATTTTATAAATTGCCTTCCTTCCCCATAATTCCCATGAAAAAGGTATTCAGCTAGATTAAAACTCCGAAAAATTTTAATGGAACCTTTGAAATCTGTTTGAGTTCAGTTTCTTGGAAAAACAAAACTGCCTAATGGAAATATTCTTTATATAAGGAGTGGATATGCCTTTGAGGCAGCTTTCTTCCATGCATAATAGTGAAATGAGAGTAGGGTAATCTGTGTGTTTGAAATGTCTTTGCCAAATCCATAAGGCTGCTTGTAATAATATCTGAAGGGGTCATGTGTATTTGTTCGTGGTGACGAAGAAGAAGGGAGATGATAATTTGCAACAATATCCCTTGTCTTTTCAGTCTTACCCTGGTCCAAGCCTGGAAAGTGAAGACTTCAACATTCCACCAATCACCCCCCCTTCCCTCCCCGACCACTCTCTGGTACACGTGAATGAAGTTGAACCTGGTTACCACTCTCTGTGTCACCCAATGAACCATAATGGCCTGCTCCCATTTCATCCACAAAACATGGACCTACCTGAAATCACCGTCTCCAATTTGCTCGGACAGGACGGAGCCCTGCTTACTAACTCCATTTCTGTGGTAAGAATCTGCTTGCCGATTTGTGATGGGAACTGAGGAACATAGTGAGGAGAGTAAAGTCGACTTTCACAGGAGAAGCTTTACATTGTAGTAACACAGGATTCTGAAACTAGGCATATGTTTTTAGCTAGGGAAAATGTTCTCCATAAGTTCCTGAAGCAATTTTCTGTCTTCTGTTGAATTCAGGGTAAAATCAATTAATTACCTGTTTGATCACTCATACGTCTTACCCAAAGTTCTAAACAGTATTGGACACTGAAGGCCCTATTGTAAAGTTGAAATATCTAACTAGCTTTCAGATAAAAGGTTATCTTAAAAGGGACCACCTCTCATTTACTGCCAGATTTCTCACCACAAGGAAATCCTTCTGGCATCTTCTGAACAGGAACTGCTGTTCAACAGGATTTCTCCCCCATTTTCCACAGGTTTACAAGATAGGAAAGCAAGAAAACCATCTTCATTTTTATTTTGGTAGTACAATTTTAGTGATCAAAATTTATCTCCATCAAGGTGTTTCAATCCATTGGATCCATTGTCCCCATGAACCTTCAAGTGTCCTGTACTTCTCAAAGTTAGAGGGAATGTGTATCGTCCAGGAAAACCAGCAAAAATTAAATTTCCAGCCTCTACCCAGAAGTCCAGGGATCTGTATTTTTAACCAGCATCCTGTGTTTGAGAAACACTGACTTATGAAATCTTTCCTTCTGGTTTGCGTGTCATCTAAAACCTTAGTAATTTCTCTGTCTGTATCTCAAGTAGTGAAAAATAGTTTCCGCAGTATATGGCCAAGGACAGAACTCTTTACCTTGTCATAAAACTCTCCCTGAGGTTAACAGTGACTTTTAATTAGCACTCTTTGTTTCCATTGTTCAATCACTTAACAGTACGTGTAACTTGATTGTCATTTTGGTAAGTCACTGAACAGTGCTGTCGTGCTCACAATGAACAAATTGATTAATTGCTCATCTTATATGGTTTCTGATAGGCAGCATTTGCATTATCACTAATCAAAAACATTTGAAGATTTATCTCTAACTTGAGTGGATTCACAAGAAGGTTTTCCTGTTAATCATGAATGTAAAGGGCGGTGGGGGAGGAGCTTGGGGAGGGAGGGTCAAAAGAAACCCTCAAGTCACTTTTCAAGAATGAAGCCTAGAGCCTCATGCCATGATAGTGTCCAGACTCTCCTAAGAATTGGCCGCTAGCTCAGTGGCCAGGAGAGAACTTGTTCGCAGCACTCACGGTGGCAGAAAACTATTGCCTCGATTTTTTATTTTACCTACATAGATTAGTCCTAAGAGTATTAACTATGGCTTCATAAAATAGGACATGGGTTTTTAAAAAAAGATGCTAAGTTCATAAATCTGAATCATGCTGTACTTCAAGGTAGTCACCTTGAAAAGTCACATGTCCGTTCCTCTTTGGGGCTCGGCCTCCAGACCCAATTCGTGAGCCAATGAAGCATCAGAGTGATGCCTTATAGACACCACCTGTTTGCTAAGAAGATGAGGAAGAACACATACAGTGTATACATTACCAAGTCAGTCCTCTAAGCTTTCTCACAGTGTGAATGGAGCAGGGCCAGAAAGGATAATGAGATATTCTGTTACATAGGTTAAGCCTCAAAACCCTTTTTTCTTTATATAATTTGCCTTCTTAGCATTCTGAGGACTGTCTTGATATACCACTCGCTTGTTAAGAGATCCTTAACAAGATAAAACAAGAGTGTAAACGTGCATACATACATTGTATGCATCTTCAACATAGATGTATCGAGGATTTCCCCAGAGTTGTCAAATGGCAGTCACCCCATCCTTAAATGGCATGCTCAGAACTCGACCTAGTCACAGTGAAATGCATCATTTTCTAGGTCCTTCCTCCTAGAAAATGGTGTGCTTTCCTCTTGCTCTATCCGAAGCTTCTCCTCATCTAAATTTCTTTATGCTTTCCCCACCCAACCCAATGTCAAACACTGGACTTTAGGTATTTTCCCTTCAATGTAGTATTTCCTTTGAAACTTTTAACAGTGTGCAAGGCAGAGGGCCCCTGTCTAGCCTATGCTAAGGGGATGAAGCTCTAATTTGCTGTTCTGGTTCTTGGCAAGACTCGTCTAACAGGATTTTTCATAGGCTGGTGAGCCTTCTCTCCCAGACCACATTCTGAGGTAGACATCCACTTTGCCTACTCCCAGTACTGGCCCTACCATTTTATGCTATTATGTAAAAAGCTACTCTGACAAATAATCCATGTCTTGGTGATGCTTTGGATGAGTTTTGGCACAGTTCAATAGAACTTTCTGGGATAATGTCTTTTCTGTTAGCCATGCTGTCTGATAGCAGTATTCATTTGCCATTGAGCACTTTAAATATGGATGGAGTGACTGAAGAACTAATTTTTATTTTATTATATTTGAATTATTCTATAATTAAGATAACAACGTGTTCCTAGTGGCTGCTATATTGGACAGCATAGGTCTAATTAATGTTGATTCTAACATTAAATCTATATGACCCATTTTTTAAGCCAACGTGGTCCTGGCAAAAGTAGTTTTGGAGATTAAATTTATTGTAGGAATCTTCTTTCAAGGCTGGGATCTCTGGCTGGAGTCTAGGAACCAGAGTTTGATATACTGTAAAGTTGCAACAGAAATCTAATAAAGTTGGCAGGCCAACTCCATAGGAGTCTACTAATTCCTTTGAAAAACAAGGAGCCTCTTCGATTCTTCTTTTGAAGTATGATGTGTCTAGAATGACATTCATCAGTGTGTACATTTTAAATGCTTACCTTAATCTAAATGTTTGAAAGTGCTCAAATGATTATTAAAAATATAGTCACTGTCCTTCAGAAGCTTATAAATTATGAAGAAAACATAAATAGGTATGAAGCAATCAGGGTAAGGTATGAAGCAATTAGAGACCAGGAGAAATGTTAAACTCAGTTTTACTGGCCAATGAACCCAGTAGGAATTCCTAGTTGGAAGACATTAGAGTGATCTGGTTTGGGTAGTCTATAAAACCTAGTAGAAAACACAGGGCTGCAGGCAGGGCCTGAAAGATGGTTTTGATTTGGATAAAGAGAGAGGGAAAGAAAAGGCATATTAGAGAACTCATTTGCAAAGCAGGTTGGTTATTTTAAGTTGGAAGATTTGACCAAAGGCTTCAAAAATCAGTGAAAGGACTATGGGCTTGATATGATGGATTTAAAGAAACCATTGGCTGTTTTCACTTGAGGCAAAAGCATTATGAAAGCAGTCAGAGGGAAATCCTTCTGGCATCTTCCTGGATGGATAGCGGTGGTAAGAAATTGGAGTTGTGGAAAGTCTGGGCAACCAGTTGTCATAACCCAGGCAAGAGGTGTTGAGGAGATACACAGGGCGGTGACAGTGAGAACAGAAAGATGGGCTACTGAGCTGTTTTCACATCATTCCCAGATACAGATGGATCTAAAGATGAACAATCCTTCATACAGCCATATATTTTACATTTTAAAAGCACTCTGGGGTTCTTTGCTTTGAAAGGAACTTTAAGACTCTGGAGTATTTTCTTCATGTTTCTTTGTAAAAACAGACTAAAACTCTTCCCTGAAAACTTTGCTCACGTGTAATGTGATCGCAAAGTTTAACAACCAAACTCTTGGTCAGTTTGCCAATTGTTGAAATATATTTGTGAAGAGGCACAATGCAGGTCGTCCATGCTCATATAGAAAAGGAAGTAATGACTACAGAAATCCAGATCTAAGAGCTGCTCGCCTAGAAATTACGGTGCTCTTTCCAAACCCTTCTTTCAAGGTCACCTACAATAATAAAAGCTAACACTTGTAGATTCTAAATAATAAACTTGCTGCAACCTTTATGTTCCTATGAACTACTGTAGGCAGATTTATGTATAGGATCCACCATGTCCAACTGTATTTTCTGGAAGCTTTTCAATGTTATTAAACCTGAGCCTTTGCTGTTAGTGTGGTGTTCACATCTTGGTATTAGTATCGTCACATGACGGAATTTCAGAATTTGAATGAATCAATGGGGAGGAAATATTTTAGTTCTCATTTAAGTATTATATATATTTTAGAGATGCTGTCATGTTTAATACAGATGTATTATTATGTGTCACATATGTTATTTTTATATAAGTTATTATATATAACAATTATTTTTGATATTTCATCTTAAAGTTTCTTGTATCTGCTTGTTCTTATCCCCAGTGACAACATAAGTGATACAGTTTTACTGATTATAAGCATTTTCAACAAAATGTCTAATGTATTAGGCATAAAAAGGTTAGTTTGTAATTAGAAATCAATGACTGAATGAGTATTATTATCTCAATTTCACAATTGGAAAATGGAACTTCAGAGTGGTTAAGTGACTTGCTCAGTGGCTCAGCTCTTAAATACCCCAACTTTCTTATCTGAAAAACAAGGATAAAAATAGTCCTTACCTCATGGGGTTAAATGAATATTAAAGAATTGCTTAGACCAGTCATTGGCACATAGGAAGCATTATGTAAGTTTGTTAAATGAATAGTAAAAGTGGGGTGCCTGGGTTGCTCAGTCAAGCATTCAGTTCTTGGTTTCAGCTCAGGTCATGACCTCATGGGTTGTTAAGATCGAGCTGAGTAGGCCCCTGGCTCAGCGAGGAGTCTGCTTGAGATTCTCTCTCTCCATCTCCCTCTAGAGCTCCCCACACAATCTTGCTCTTTCTCTCCTGTTCTCTTTCTAAAACAAGCAAACAAATAAACAAACAAACAAATAAGAGTGCCTGAGTGGCTTAGTCAGTTAGGCGTCCAAGTCTTAATTTTAGCCCAGGTCATGATCTCAGGGTCATGAAATCGAGCCCCACATCAGGCTTTGCATTCAGCACAAAGTCGGCTTGTCCCTCTCTCTCTCTGCTCCTCCTCCAACTCTCTCTCTCTTTAAAGTAAATAAGCTCTCTCTTTCTCTAAAATAAATAAATAAATAGAATCTTTAAAAATAAATAACATAAAATAATCAATCTTTTAAAAAATGGAAAATGCAAGCTTTTTCTTTACTCTTTTGGAGGAGTTAAAAATACATGAGAGAGATTTTCCCAAAGAGTTATTTATACTTTGATCCTTAATCTTCTTCACATTTGTGGGGCGGCGGGGAAGAGAGAACAATAAGCCTCCTACTCACTAAAAAAGGCTTTTCCTTTTACTGAGTGTCCTTATATACCATTATCATTTAAACTAACATCTTGGGGCCAGACCACCCCTCCAATCCTGTCACTGCCACTTACCAGCTTTGTGACACTGAGCAACTTACATAACTTTTCTGTGCCTCTATTTTCTTATCTATAAAATGGGTAAAAAAGATATTTAATCCTATAATGTGAACATTAAAGAAGTTAGTATCTGTAAAGTAGTGCCCATCACACAATAAGTACTAGAAATATTCAGTGAGAATCCCTTTCTGATAAAAAGGTCACCAGGATAGAGTATCTAGGTTGCTTTCTGAAATTTATCATAAACCTATATTGGGAGTGAAGCCCACTTAGGGTGAAATTTCTTCCTCCCGAAGTTTCCAACATTTCCTTTTTGTATATTCTTGCTGGTTCCATTTTATATGTCAGTAGTCAGTTGGGACTCCCACAAGAAGTTTGATTCCTGGCACTTAAAAAAGGTTCCACTTTCTTAAAGTCCCTGTTTTCTAAGCCCAGTCTATAAAACAGGGTAGAATTTCTATTAGTATATATTGTCGAACAAGTGCCAATTAGTTCTGATTCTCCAGGTCCAAGTTAAACAGCTATTCATGACCCAATATTGCAAGAGTTCCATTTTTCTCCAAATCCCCTTGAGTTATTTTGATAGTGCATAACTGACGAGCTGAGCTTCTCAGAGAGTGGAATCTGGTTGGAAGAGCACTGGAACAAGAGTCTGGAAGGCCAGGGCCTGCCTTGGATAAGCTTGTTAAGCATGGGCAATTTACTGCACCCCATCTGTAACCAGCAGGGTTGGGCTACATCAGGGGTGTCCAAATTAAGCTCATTGGAGCCAGAGGAAGGCAGGAATCAGCCAGAGTGGTGTTGCTGTTATTCATCTTACTTTTTCACATTTCCTATAAAAGTTTCCCTGCACAACGGCTTCTGTCTCCCGAGAAGATGGAAAACCACAGAACTAGTTGATCTCCGAGACCCAGGCCAGGGCTAGCGTTTTCCTATCATTCATACTCTATTGACCATACAGCTGTGATCTAGATTCATGACTCACCCAACTTTTCACTTCGGTCCCTTAGTAATTTTTCCTACCATCACCTTGGCTTTCTTAGTGTTTTACCTGCTCCTCCCCTCCCCCACACTGCCCAGGCCTCATCGGTTATTAAGATATTTGGAATCTATTGAACAGAACATTTCTTTAAGTGGAAAATGTTGTTCTGCCATTAAGAAGAAAATGATGTTGCTTGGTGAGACCGGACGGTGTTTTTGTGTCGTTAAAAAGAGACTACAGAACCATTCTGGGAGAAAGGGAGAGTGAGAAAATATCTATATTAAGTATGCACAGTTTAAGAAAAATCCTTTGGTTCCTACAAAACTGAAATCAAGAGCCTCTTCTTTTTCTCTCTACTCTGGCACATTCGCTGCGGGGTTTAATCATGGATGGGTAGAAGGGAAAATGCAACCTTGTATAAAGTCATCCAAACCTCACTGCCTGGCCTATATGTGGCCATTGCTTGTTCTTTGTGCAGTCAACAGAAGCTCTTTCATACAAAGAAAAACCGTGCAAAGTTTTAGAATGGCCTCACAGAAAGGAGTCATTTAGACCTAAGCTTTTTGCGGAGTGTGGTTCTTAATGACACATTATAGAAAATTGACAGTAAAAAAAAAAAAAAAAAGCAACAAAGGAGATTTCAATTTCTTTGACTGCTTCAAATTTCCAGTTCTGGAGTTGCAAATGGAAAAAGATGTTAAAAGGCAAGGAAATGTGGGGCAGGGGGATGTAATTTCCCAAATGCCTTATTTTTCCAGGCAACAAAAGCAAGCATAATGTATATACTCAGATTTATTGTCATTTTCGGTGTTCAGTCATGCCACACTTTGCATTCAGAGGCCACCGTACAACTGTTTTGACAAGGTTCTGGGCAGGACACATGAAGTGAAGCAGGGGTCCTCCTCTGGGTTTAGAGGGGGTGCAGTACATCAAGGAAGTGAGACTTCTTTGAGCAGCATGAATTTCTAATATGTTGCCATTATGGAAAGGGCCACTGGCATATTGAATAATGCAGCTTTCAAAGCCAAGCAGAAAATGTGATTACAGGCAATTTGATTGCTGTTTTTAAAATAAATATTTTTGAAATCTTGAGATATTTTATTTCATGTAATGCATCAAGAATGTAACAGTGGACCAGAGCTAAATATCTTTCAGGACACGAAGGAGCTGATGATGTCAGCCCTATTTAGATATGAAATAATGGAAGCATTAGTTTAAAATGGAATGGATGTCACGGCAGTTTGTTTCTTTCTTTGAAAAACAGGGGAGTAAAAAGCAATAGAAAGAAATGATTTTGCCCATTTTGACAAAAGAAAAAAGACGAAGAATAATTTATTAAGTATTACGCCACAATTCACAAAATGTTTTTCAATTACAGCCTGGTTTTGGTTGGGGTTTTTTCCCCCACAAATTATCCTTTTTTGAATATTGCAGCACTGAGAACAACGTATGCAACCACTTTAATGCTGTGAAGAAATGGGCTGGTTTTGTTCTTATTTTTGACCATATATAATAAAAATGTGTGGTTTGGGGTTTTGTTTTTTTAATGTCAAATTCCTAATAAGGCCAAAAATAAGTGTTGTTTGTGGTTAGTTGTTAAGCTCTACTTCAGTCCTTTCTTTGCTCAGAACAGACCATTTTGAATGTGGTATTGATAAGGAGTTCAATGGACTCAGTATGTTAATGATTTGGGACTATCTTTTAGTGCTACAATAAAATATTATTCCAAACTGGAGTTCTTCTTAATAGTGTGCAGGAAAGGAGCCAATTTAAAAATAACACTTTTTCTCTCTTCTGCCAAGTAAGAAAACTCAAGATCAACTTTGTATATAGGGCTCGTTGTACTTTTTCTTCAGCCCTAGAGTTCATATGGATGTGTGCCTCACCCATGCACGGAAGAAGTTAAAAAGCTATAAAACCAGTTATATAATATACAAACTCTGAGAGTTATTCAATCCAGCCTCTTAATTCCAGGCAGGAGTAAACCTAAACCATTTCAGATATGTGGTTTTCTAGCTAAGAGCCAAGATTCCACAATTTTCCTTGGGAGCCTGTTTGTGTTTAATTAACCTTGTAACAGTAAGTCAAATTGCAGTAAGAGATTTAGATTCCTTCCAGGAAGTTCCTTATTAAAGTTAAATGAAAATCTCTTACTACAATTTTCGTCTACTTTGTTCGCTTCAGTCGTCTGAAGGCTTGGCACACAGTTGATTTCAAGTGGTTGACATTTATGAAGTTGGGTTTGCAGGTGTGTTGTACCTAGCCCCAACAACCCCCAAACCTCTAACCTTTCCTCAAAGGTCATATTTTTCAGCTTTAAAATTGAATTAACTTTCTTTCTTTTTTCCTTTTTTTTTTTTTTTTTTAATTTAGGATCTTAAGGCATGCTGACCACAATGGGAAGCATAGCTCCAGATAAGACCTGAGATTACAGATTAATTTCTGAATCTTTCAAATAGTTCTCTGCCCCCACCTGGACGTTTTTAGGATAGGGTCTTGAATAGCATCACTGATTGCTGACATATTTAATTTTTGGCCCATCAATCACTCCCATGGTGGGTTCCTTGCTACGCTGGTGTCTAGCCAGCAATTCCCCATCTTGTTTCTGCGTAAGTCATTTCACATCCTAAAGGCAAACATCTGGAAAGGCCATGATGGTGCTTCTCATCAAGTCCTCTTTTTTCCTGGCTCAGTATCCATTATTTAAATACTCCTTAGCACACAAACAGAGGGAAGAAAAAAACAGTATGTACTCATAGGAGTGTCCTCAGAGAAACAGACTCTAAGTAGGGCCATGAGTAAGACTCCTCAGACCCTGGCATGAGATCTCAGTCACTGGTTATACCCTCTAAATTGTTAATAAAATGTTCCCTGGGGGCACCTGAGTGGCTCAGTGGGTTAAAACCTCTGCCTTCGGCTCAGGTCATGATCTCAGGGTCCTGGGATCAAGTCCCGCATCAGGCTCTCTGCTCAGTAGGGAGCCTGCTTCCCCCCTCTCTGTCTGCCTCTCTGCCTACTTGTGATCTCTCTGTCAAATAAATAAATAAAATCTTTTTTAAAAGTAAATAAATAAATAAATAAATAAATAAATAATAAAATGTTCCCTGAAGTGTTGAGGGGGGAGTTTGGGAAAAGCAGTGCAGAACCTGGGCGAAAGGCAGATGAGAGGATCCACAGCCACGGAGGGGTCTGTCTGTAGGAATCTTGTAGCCCAGGGCTTCCATCCCAGCATGTGCTTCCTGTTTGTGTCCCTCCTCCTGTCCTTTCTCATTGTTGGCTTCTCCTCTTCATTTCGGGTATGGCAAAGGTTCCACCCTCAATCCCGCACCTGAAATCATAGCAATAACACTTCACATATGATGTCCTCACTATAAATCAGGCCCTAAACTGAGTACTTCCCACATAGCCTTCTAGCTCTCCCTTTCCTTGCCTTGCCTTTCCCCAACAATGCTTGGGACATGCCCTCCCCTGTGGAGGGGAAGACTTCTTGTTCGCTCCGGCTCCACCCAGGGAGCTCTCTACAGATAAGAGGACCTAGATACCTTGCCAGCTTACTTGGTTTCATTCCTCCACGTGGAAATTATTGGTAACAATATTATAAGTTGTGCACTGCACTTAGTAAGACCTTGGTAACTCTGATCAAATGAATGAACTCGTTTGTCCCCACTGGAGCAGGTAATATTTTCCCCAGAGAGGGGCAGGACCATTATTTCTTTTTTATGCTGACACTTCTAAGCCATTGTTTAGTCTTCTAAAATAATACAAATATTCTAGTTTTTTTCTTAAAAGTTTAATGTTCTGTGTCATGAGGTCTAAATGTTCTAGCCCACTATAATACTTCCAATATAGCTAAATGAATTTGAGCCATAAACTTGTATCCAATCTTGTAGGCACAATACTTGAATCAATTTACTACTAATTAATTCCTAATCTGTAATTAATTATTTTTTAAATAATTAATCTGTAATTAATTATTATCAATCAATTAATTAATTAATTGATAATTAATATCAATTAAATTGATATATTTGACAATCAATGGCAGAGTATTAGTTGATCTTCCTTTTTAGGTGAATACTTTTATTTTCTGAGTAGGGCTATTTTTATGGAGAAAAATTATCAGGAAAATTACAAAGACTTCTAAAGAAATATATTTCTGCCTAATCCCCAGAATCTTGGAGGCAAAAAAACCAATGTGAACAGTTAATATCTATTAAAGATTGGCACATATGACCAGTAGGGATTTTTTTATTATCGTTACAAAATGATTCAGTCTTTGACTCGCCATTTGCTTGATTTGTGCAAGTAGATTATTAACATTAAAATGTTGCATTATAAACCCATTTAGTCATAGAGTCATAGGAAAATGAGTCTAAAATGCTTTTCAGGAGAACAATGAGCCAGTCTCATTTCAAGACACCACTTCCTTCATTATTCATTAACTATTCTTATCTAGAGCATACGGGAACATTTTAAGAGCAGGTTTTGGCTTTTTTCCGTTTCGTTTTTTTTTTTTTCCAGTTTGAAAGTTCCAAGTTCTCTAATATGGACAGGCATTACCTATAGGAACATAATATTTGTCTTTCTATATTAGCCATTTATAGACTTTGCCAGAAGCAAGACACATTCCCTTGGAGAAAAAGGTACAAGATGCTGCAGGATCTTTGACCATTTGTTACAGTTATTAAAATATGAGATTCGACTTTCTTTTTTGACCACTTAAAATATCACAAATGTCATAATCACCCAGAGAACAGATCTTTTTTTTCTCTTCACCTAATGAATATATTTAGCATTCTGATTAATATATAATAACAAAATTGATAGTTGAACATCTTTGAATTTAATGGCATGTACAAATCCCCCAGGGAAATCTAAGTACCATTCAACAGAGGGATGATTTAACTCCTTTTTGTAATTCGAGATAGCAATTCTGTTTTTGATAGGCACGGAACTTTGTCAAAATTTGCTACATTTGAAAAGTATTATCCTTTAGCATTTACGTTTTGCTTTTTTAAATCAGTCTTGATTGTCTTTAATAAAAAATTGCTCAACCCCCAAAACACATTATACTATTACAACTTTTCATATTTTCGTATGCATTGCATATTTAATCATGCTCTCTGCCAGCCAGCAGACATAAATAATGGCTTACCAAATGGAGACAGGACCATACTTCATACATTGGGAAACTTGAAAATGCACTGAATGAAAAATAAGTCCTTCCTTGCTTCTTTAGACAGTAGATTCTAAGAACATTAAATTAGGGAGTCTTTGAAAAGACAAACAAACCCTCAACAGGTTACAACATTTTCTTCCCATTGTGAGGTTACCCATATCTCATGGTTTTTGGACAATTAACAGGAGAAGGAGAAGAGTCAGTCGGGCCCAACCATGTAGCTATTATTGACACACAGAGTAAAAGTGTGCTATTTGCATCTGTGTTTATGAATGTCTCTGGCTCCTTCCATAAATCTATACAGTTACACGTTCTTGTGTTGATTGCATTTGGGCATCTGGGCCTCTCACCCACTGTGAGGGGATCAGTGGCCTGCGAAGGCCATTCTCCCACTGGGCAAATACAAAGTGGGACCTTCCATTAACAATACTGTTACCTGAGATATGTTCTTATCTATAGGTTGTTACTGCTTTCCCCAAAGCAACCCCATTTCTAAAGATAGCAGCCCATTAGGCAAGCCTGTGTTTCCCAGCAAACATCAGACACGGCATTTTCCGAAGCTATGCTTTGCTGTCTCATTTCACCCCCACTCATCACACTTGTGTGGAGTGTCTTTGTTGTGCCTTGGTTCTGTAGGTGTTATGTGCAGTGACTGTTAGAGTCCAGGAGCTGACAGTTGACTTGGGAGGATGAGGGTCACCTATATGACACACATGGAAAATTGGAGACCATGGAAGATCAAACTCTCGATGGTGGTCCCTTCCTTAAATTGTCCAGGGAGTGTGGTGTTCTCCTATAGAACCCGACAAATGGCTTCCGAGTCATGGGAAGTGGTATGAGTGCTTGGTCCACTGATGGGTTCTGGGATGTGGCCACCTGGACTTGACCTTGGCCCCTCACTGGCTTCGTGTGACTCTGAGCAAGTGACTTCACCTCTCCCTGCTTCACTCTCGTCTGGTGGTGATGACTGATTGTGTCTATGCAT
Source organism: Procyon lotor (assembly GCA_028646535.1). Taxonomy (NCBI): domain Eukaryota; kingdom Metazoa; phylum Chordata; class Mammalia; order Carnivora; family Procyonidae; genus Procyon; species Procyon lotor. The sequence continues at coordinate 101,303,859 of CM053606.1, read as the reverse complement.
CTGAAGCCCTTGAGCTGTACCAGGCAGACAGCATGCCTCATGCTGTCAACTAAGTTCCACGATTCTCCTCCTCTGAAGCCCCATAGCTGCTTGTCTGGGTTTTCCTTACACTGTCTGTGTTTCCACTTGTAGTTACTGGCATCCATGTTCTATGTGACTTTCTAAGAACTTCTATGGTAGCATTTATTGAGCCCCGACTAATGCCAGGCCTTGGGCAACATGTTTTGCAGTTTCCTCCATAATCCTCACAATCACACCAGGGAAGAATGCTGTAATCCTTATTTTACCAGGGAAGGACTGAGGACAAAGAGGTATGTCACACAGGTGCACAGGGGGTAGGTAGTGAGGTGGCAGGCTAAGGGATTGTCACCTCTGCATTTCTGGTGAGTCAGGGCCTCAGTAACTTTGCGCTGAAAGCTTTAATTGAAAGCTTTTTGTCCTCTCCCCAATCCCCCCACCTACAGAATGTGTTCTCATAAACCCTGATGAGCCATCACTGTTGACCCTAGCTTGTCAGCCCAGATAACATTCGCCATTCTGCCTTTTTAAAAAAATATTTTTATTTATTTATTTGACACAGAGAGAGAGATCACAAGTAGGCAGAGAGGCAGGCAGAGAGAGAGGGGGAAGCAGGATCCCTGCTAAGCAGAGAGCCCCATGTGGGGCTCTATCCCAGGACACTGGGATCATGATCTGAGCTGAGGGCAGAGGCTTTAACCCACTGAGCCACCCAGGCGCCCCTGCCCTTTTTTTTTTTTTTAACAAAATAAACTCACTCTATTTTTACATTGCTGAAATAATAATAATAACCTGAGAGAGTAGGTAGAGGAAAAGAAAGATCATATAATCCAGTGTAAAAAGGATAGCCTTGGAGTTCTGGCTGGGTGACTTTGACAAATAATTTGACCTCTCGGACTCTCCATTTTCTTCACTGTAAAAGAAAAAAAAAAAAAGTGGGAGTACAAGAATAATACTTACATCACCATATGGTTGTGGGGATTAAGTAAGATACAAAGTGAGCATTCCTCCCACCTAATAGTCTAAGTACATTAGACTATACCTAGTCATCATGTTGAATAAGTTAGAATTCCAGCTAATGAAACATGTCCACTTTTTGACAAAAACCCAATAATTTAAAGTCTAAACCCTTCTGCAAGGAAAATGGTGTTTCCTTCTCAGGTAGCAGCAGGCTATGCTAATAGACTAGGATTCATGCAGTTCTGCCTTGTGACCAGGAGCTGGGTTATCTGCCATTTGCTACAAATTCGTTATCAGCCAACCTCAAGGTATTCACTCCTCTCCATCGCTAGTATACAAAATTTACTTCTAAAAGTACAAAGATATTTAAATTATTTTATAAATAAAAGGAGGAAAAATTCTGGGCAGCTTGCCAACGATAGCAGATCTGAAATTACCTAGAAATGGTTCCTTCTCTTTATTAAATTCTGACTCTTTTTTTCTGATGTGTTCATATCAACTTGTCTATTCAAAAAATTTGAATATTCTGTATGACAGAGGACTGATAAAAGCCAAAGAAAGAGCAAATTGTGAATAAACCTCAACCAAGTTTTCTTCATTCCTATCTGATAAAAATTACTGTAGCCAGAGTTACAAAAGTCTCTTGACAAGCTAAGTCCCAAATGAGCAGTGTGCTCAGATTCCCTGCATGAGCTTAGGGCTCTCCCCAATATACCCAAGTGACAGTGCTGGCCCATGAAGGAGGTTGGAGCCAGAGTGTAAATTTCAAAGTTTTCCCCATCAATGCCTCCTTCTCCTCACCCAGCCTATGGAATGTCCCAGGCCCTGAGAGCAGTGCTATGGAGATTCTCTCATTGGGCCAGAAATGGTTAGTTACCCTGAATACATAGCACTCTCCATGTTTCATTATCTCAGAGGAGGAGCTTCAGGGTTTGAACGTGTTCACACTTAGTGAGATGTTCATGGTGATTCATAATCTGAGCTAATTCACTTGCCTGCATAGGATCTCCCAAACAGGGTTGAATTTAGGATGGATCCAGCTACTAGGGGAGTTAAAGGGACCAAGGTGCTTTTATGCACAGCACAACCAATCTTCACAGCAATGGGAAAGGAACACATTATCTTTGCCTATTTGGCATAGTCAATGCACAATTAAAATGGCACATCAGGATTAGGTGATTAGGATATATACCATGTTTATACCTTTAAACATGATACAACAAGGTGCTGCTTCTCAAAGCACGTGGTAATTGAAAAGATAAAATGAAAATGCTGGTGCATTTTATTGGCATGATGGAAAGAATATTAAAATCAGGGCTGCCTGAGGGCAAACATGACCTCATTGAGGCATGGTATGTATGTCTTCTGAAACTGGAATTTAGATTCCTAGAGCTATATGTGAGAGCATGATAATGGTGAGGAGGATGCAACAATTACATGGAAATAGTTCCTGCCCTCGAGTGTCTAATAAAACAAATGAGATATGTACTCAAAAAGTCATGCAACACTTGAAAGCATGGTGCTTACTATAGCAGACTAATAAAATGACACGAAGAACTAGGGCAAATTACCCAAGAGAGGTAGTATTTAAACAAGATGGCAAGAAATAATTCATTATTGACAGGAAGAGGTGGGGAGGTTGTTTTTGGAGTGAAGGAGTTTCATGGAGTGTGTATTCGTGTGAATTGAGCCACCATCCATGCCGGGAGGCTCAACCCCAAAACCTGGGATTCTTCATTGGTTCAAAGTTCCCATTATCCTGCAGTGGTTACCAAGATGCACACTTCTTAGCTGCAGGACCTGACATGAGGTACTTCAGCTCCTTCCCCCTTTGTGAAATGGAGGTGCTGGTTGACATGTTGCATTTCTTCTTGTGGGACTAGATAAGACAATACAAGTAAGGCAATGATAGGTTTGAACCTACAATAAGTTATAAACAGGTGATAAAGTGCCTTTTTCTCTTGGATGCACCATAATACTGGAATGTCCTTATTCTCCTGAGAGGCTTTTTAAAACAATGAAATTTTTATACTGTATGTAACTGATATAACTTGCAAAGTAACGCTTTCTTGTCAGTAGTCATTTAAAATTTTGGCCTTTTTAAATTAAAACAAATTCTAATTCTCTGAGGATTAAAAACATGATTTCTAAATGTATAGTTTGGGTATATCTTAAGTTCTGGTTTAAGTTGCCATTGAGAGCTTTGGCATGAAGGGCAGAAGACATACAACTGGGCTGAGGGACATGACGGTGACTGTGAATGAGGGACTGCCATAGGGAAGTCTGGAGGATGCCTCTTGCCAGTTATGGGCTCTACAGCAAGGAAGGGAAGGGTGTTACCATGTCCCATAGATCTTCACATCATTCTGTAATGATCCTATGATACAAAATAAAAAAAAGTAACAGTGTTCCAAAGAAACACAAGCAAAGTACCCAGAAAGGAAATGACTACAATACACAGTTTCCTGTGGAGGCGAGAAAAAGAAGACATTTAGAATTAAATGTCCCTGGGCCATCTATCCAAATGTTGAGAAAAATATGTGACTAAAGAGAAAATATTAAATATCAATTGGAAGACAACTGCGCGTTACTTGGAATTGTGGATCACAAAAGGGTTTCCTCAGGCACCTCGATGACAATTTTAGATACATAAAATAGTGGATTCTCCTTATTGCAGTTTATTGGATAAGCACCTCTGTGAATATAGGCTACACTTTGCCTGGGAAAGAAAAATCTTGTCCAACAGGCTCTTTCTTGGTCCCAGAAGAAGATGCCACTCAGGCATAAAGTATATGAGATGAGAAAGTGATGAGAGATATGTCCACGACAAATATTTTAACAAAGAATAAACCTGGTTATGGGTTCTTCACCTTGAGAATGTTGAAGGAGTGTTGAAGATAATAATCCTGGTGACAGTTATTGGGGAGTTTCATTTCAGACCCTCCTTACTTCTGCGTAGTATAAAAATGCAGAGGTGAGAACAATTGAGTGCACAGTGTATAATTTGGAAATCCCTCCTTCCTACATGTTTTGCAACTTCATACGTCAGTGGAAAAATCACAGAATAACAATACCACAAATGCATATTTTCCTAAAATAACCAGATGTTTAAGGCACAAATGTCTTCAAATACCTGCACCTTGTCATTCTGCATTCCATTTCCTATTTGTAGACAAAGCTCAAATTTCCACAGTACTAAGCATCTTTGCTTTTTGATCGTATTCTTTATCAGATGATTTTTACCTTGGAGCTTCATGGAATGAGAATTGAACCCCAAGTTTCCCTCTTTGTGGTGCATTCGTACACATAGACCTTGAGTCTTAGAATAATTGAAGAGTATCGTTGTCTACTCTATGTAGGATTACTATATAAATTTATTATTCAAAACAATACAGTCCTGAAAGTGAAGCAGTTAATTATCATTAGGCCTCAAACAAGGACTGCCCTGAGGAAACTGGAATTTAGATTCCTGGAGCTATATGTGAGAGCATGATAATGGTGAGGAGGACGCAACAATTACATGGAAATAGTTCCTGCCCTCGAGTGTCTAGTAAAACAAATGAGATATGTACTCAAAAAGTCATGCAACACTTGAAAGCATGGCACTTACTATAGCAGACTAATAAAATGACACGAAGAACTAGGGCAAACTACCCAAGAGAGGTAGTGTTTAAACAAGATGGCAAGAAATAATTCATTATTGACAGGAAGAGGTGGGGAGGTTGTTTTTGGAGTGAAGGAGTTTCATGGAGTGTGTATTCGTGTGAATTGAGCCACCATCCATGCCGGGAGGCTCAACCCCAAAACCTGGGATTCTTCATTGGTTCATCTTTTCCCCTCGCTCCATACATCCGTTATGAGCAAGTCTTGACTGAATTACCTCCAAAATATATTCCGATCCCACCCACGTAAATTCTGTCTTCACTGCTCCCCATCATGGTCCACAGTATGGTCTCCTATTTGGATCATAGTCATGGTATCAGAGCTGACTTCCTCTCGGGACTCTCATCCCGCTATAATACATTCCGCACACAACATAGGGTCAGTGTGCTCTTTTTTAGCCTGCATTAGATTGGCCGCATTTCAGTGACTCCCCATTGCATGCAGAATAGAAAAGAAAATGAGTTCCATATTTCTTAACATGACCTTCAGGGTCCTTGCGAGATCTCTGACCTTGTGTTTCATGCTATTCCAACCCTAACTGGGCTAAGTCACACTGGTTTTCAGTTACCCACCTCCCACCCAGTGACCTTCCACCACTGGGAATACCTTTCCCTTGGGTCCTCACATTCAGTTCTCAGCTCAAATGTCACTTCCCTGAACGCTGGTCAAAAGTGGCACTGCCCCCACCGCTCACCCCTCATCACTTTGCCAGGTTTTATCAAATGAGCTAATGCCATAAAACGCTCGTGGTAAGAAATGAATAAAATAGTAGCGTTGTTACTGTCTGAATTATCTAGCTTATTTAACTCATTGATTATTTGCGTCCCACTGTCTTTCACTCTGTGAGAGGTAGAGATCTTGTCTATCTCATAGCTTCCGTATCTCGCTCATCTAAAAAGAGATGTCACAGGAGGGGCTCACTTGACAGTTGTCAAGTGAATATATATGTTTTCAGTTAAAGAAGTCCTTAAGAAATTGAAGACTCCTATCTTAATGTAATAGGGATTCTACAGAAGCAAGTGGGAGAATTTAGTATGTGTACGTGTATGGATATGCAGATACACATAGACATACATATGCTTATTAATACACACCTATGAACTCTGTAAACGTGCTAATTTATTGTGATTAAAATATATTTTATGTTTTATCTTTGCCTTCCTCTCTTGCCCCTTCCTCCCAACCTTCAGTCCTAGGAACCTTAAATTAGTAAAGCACTGAATCAGGACAATCCCAAGAGAGCATGCAGAAATGATTGAGACACCAGTGAGATTGATGTATAAGCTATATTAATTATCCTATTATTAATCTACATTTATGTAGCTCCTTCACTCAGGAGGAGTTTAAACTAAGAAGATGTACTGTTCCCATCCCAAATGCTTTTAGATGGTATCGGGCTCAGCATGCTCAATCCAGCAGATAAGAGAAATTAGGGACTAAGAGAATGACATAGAATTATTCTTCCCGGGGCACCTCACTAGCCTAGTCCATTAAGCATCCAACTCTTACTTTTGGCTCAGGTCATGATCTTGGAGTCATGAAATCGAACCCTGTTTCAGGCTCCACACTGGGAATTGAGCCTGCTTAAGATTCTTTCTCTCTTTCCCTCTCCCTCTCCCTCTGCCCCTACCCCCTGCTAGTGCTCTCTCTCTTTAAAAAAAGGGGGGTATACCTGGATGGCTCAGTTGGTTAAGCATCTGCCTTCGGCTCAGGTCATGATTCCGGAGATCCAGGATCAAGCCTGGCATTGGGCTCCCTGCTCAGCAGGGAGTGTGCTTCTCCCTGTGCCCCTTTCTCCTACCTGTACTCACTCTCTCTCGAAAATAAATAAGTAAAGCATTTAAAAAAAAAGATTATTCCTCATACCCCAAGGTATCTGATTATAGTCATCCAAGAATGATAAAATCTGGAGGTGTGTAGAAAACATAACATCATTATAATGAAAGCCTTGTGGTTGAATGGACTTAATACATACTTTTGAAGTTATAAACATTAAAATAAAATATATCTAGTAAAATGGCTTTGAAAACTGAAAATATATCCTCTTCCAGAGATTTAAATAATCCAAAGTGTATTTAGGAAATACCTTAAATGACCCAATTTTTAAAAACAATTATAAAAACTTCAGGTTAAAAAGTTTTAATGCAATGGGGCACCTGGGTAGCTCATTCAGTTAGGCATCCAACTCTTGATCTCAGGTCCTTTTGATTTCAGGGTTGTGAGTTCAAGCCCTGTGGCAGAAAACAAGTTTTGATGCAATCTGGTAGATTGGCAAATAATTTTCATAAAGTAGTTACAAAATGAATAGAGAAGGTCAGAAGAGAATTTAGAAACTTTTTCTTTTTTTTTTAAAGATTTTATTTATTTATTGACAGAGAGAGAGAGAGATATTACAAGTAGGCAGAGAGACAGGCAGAGAGGGGGAAGCAGGCTCCCTGCTGAGCAGAGAGCCAGATGCAGGGCTCGATCCCGGGACCCTGAGATCATGACCTGAGCTGAAGGCAGAGGCTTTAGCCCACTGAGCCACCCAGGTGCCCCTTAAACTTTTCTTTTTCTTTCCCATTTCTGCATCCAGGAATCCAGTTAGGAAAGAAATGCCTGTCGTGGAGTGAAATCAGCCCTCATTTTGGAGTAATTAGAGATACTGAGAGTATAACTGAAAGAGTCTGACAAATCACTTCACTTATCTGGGCTTAACACCAAATTCCTCTTACGTTCTTTCTGGTTATAACATTCTGCAACCATAGGTAACAATTTGGAAAATTGCCATATGGATTTATGTCTTACAGAAAATTGTTTATAAAATTTAGATGCTATCAATTCCTATCTAGGTTGAAATATCAAACGGATATCCTGTTTGAAGTTGTTTCTGGACTCTCTGATGACTTGGTTCTTATTTCATTCTTAGTATCAATGGATTAGTAATTGAATATCCAAAATAACTATTTTATATCACTTAATTCAATTTAGAAATTGGATATAGCTTCCCTATCTTAAAGAGATAGTGGGAAATCAGCTCCCTGGCTGAATTCTTTTAACATTCTGCATGGTATGACCTTAAAGAGTGGTACTTCATGGCTCTTATTTTCTTTCTTGACTCTTTGTCACCACACAAACTAGAGATGTCCTGATAAATGACCGGACACTTAATGTAATAAATCAGCCCATGAGTCACGCATTATGAGTCACAGATGCATTTTTGGAAGGACCTTCACAATCTTATCTCAAAGGGATGATTAAGGAATTGAGAATATCAAATACTTTAAAAATATATATGTATATTTTTAGTCCTAACAAGCATATATTGAGGTCTTGTTCCTTGCCCAGAACTATTATAAATGCCAAGAAATTAATTTCTGATAGACGAGTTATTATCTCACTTACTATCTAGATCAGAGCTTCTTCACTTTGGTGCTGTTGACATTTAAAGCTGAAGGAATCTTTGTTGGGGAGGGGAGATACTGTCCTTTGCATTGTAGAATGTTACTAGCTGCCCTGACCTCTACTCACAAGATGCCAGTAGAACCCTAAACCTTCTAGTTGTGGTAAATAAAAAAATTTCCAAGACATCAATGAATGTCTTCTGCAGGGAAAATGCTCCTGTCTGAGAACCATGCTGTAACTAGGTAATTTCTGTACATGTGGAGTGGTCAGGGATTTGAGATTGGTGGAGGCTCTCTCTTAAGATATTGCAGAAGCAAACGGGGATTCCACCTACTTGCAGTGTTGTTCTTTCAGGAACAATCATAGAATTGGAGATTTGAGCTGGAAATTCTGTGTATCACTAGGCAAGATCCTTCATGTTACAACTTAATAGTTAATTCTCAGAGATTTTTCAGGATTGCCCATGTTTATACAGCTACCAAAGGTAGGAATAGACCAACCTCTCCTGACTCTGTCTTTGGGTTCTTCCCATCAGACTTCATTGCTTCTGGATAAAGGAGGCATAGATATTGACAGCATAGTGCTTAGAACTATGACCTTCACCATTTTCCTTGGGTAACCATTTTGACAAACACCACTTATGCTAGTTTCTATTATTTAGTCAACTGCAGAATGAGGCTAGGTGGACGGCTTGTCATGTATAATTCTCTCCACCCCACTGAGCACACTTTCAGCTCTCTCTCCATTTCTTGTCATTCCAATAACCAGACCATGATTTATATTTTTCTCAACAAATGGCCAAGTAAGAGCTAACTTTGAGCCAAATCCAGTGATACTTAACTAAATCCAAATTATCCCTCTTTGGCAAGCCTCTGGAAAGCCAACAATAAATATGTTCACATTTTTGAATAGATCTTTGTAAAACATCTTCATGAATTTAAGTATTGGTAGTAATAACGGTAGCAGTGAACATTTTTATTAAGCTTCTACTAGCTTCAATGCAGAATGCTACCCTTGTAAAAAAAAAATATGGAAATCAATGAGACACATACTAAAGAGGCAATGCATACATTAATCAAACTAAAGCAATAGTGAGAAGGTGACTTGACCGTGATGCTGTCAGTAGAGCACTAGGAACGTGGAGAAAAGATGAGAAAATTAAAAGCAAGCATTAATCAGAGAACACTATATACAAGACTCCATGCTAGGTTCTATGCAAACACTATAATGTAGTCCTGTAATTCGAAATGGACATTATTTCCTACATTTATAAGAAATAATAGAGGGAACTAAGCAAAGGCACATATGAAGGAAAGCAAAGACAAACAGAACTATTCAGTGTCATCGTATCATAAAATGGGTGAAGGGGGAAAATAGCACCTAAGGTGAGAATATCCTGGACAATCCCTAGTAAAGACACAGATCTCAATATCGTCATCGTCACTTGAGTGAATATTGATGAAAGAATGAATGTTAGTCTGGGTTCAGTTCATAGAGACCCTTGAATGAGAAGGAAGGCATTTGGGCTTGGTTTGTTAGTCTGTGAGAACAGATGGGGGATTAGTAACCAAAGCAGACATGACTGGAGTTATATGGTCTGCCATTCTTCTCCTGAGTCACTCTGGGTTTCAACTGTGGGTGGGGAGTTCTGCCATAACATTGAAGCATGACTGAGGGGTATTGGGGAGGCTCAAGATTGGCACAAGCATCACCCTCATGCAGAGGAAGAATAGGGTATATTTATTTGATACAAAGAGAACCATGGTGATTAAAAAGAGGGAGAGAGAGAGAGAGAGAAGAAAGAAGGTATGTGTTCCCATATCATGTGCTCCAGTGGGTCTAGAAAGCAAAGCTCCTTCTTGAGCCTTGGTCTGTCTCAAAGTGCAGCTCACAGATGGACAGTGTCAGCATCACCTGGGAACTTGTTAAAAAGGTCAAGTCTTGGGCCCCACTCCACACCTTCTGAAACTCTGGCCACTGGGCCCACGTATCTATCTGTCTTTTAATAAGATCTCCAGGTGATTCTATTGCATACTCAAGTTTGAAAACCACTGTTCTAGAGTAACTTAATTTGAAAGAAAGCAAGACTGTTCTTTCTCCCTAGATGGACAAAAAGAAAATTTAGACACCAGGCCCTTAGAAAAAGAGGGTGGGGGGGAATCATTGCCTTAAAGAGATATACAAGGAATTATCTATAGAGTTCAAATTAGTCTTAGTGTAAAACACAAACTAATGATAACTAGTCAAATTAATTAATTTGCTTCTTTCCTAGGCCTGTGAGGGGCAAAACAATCTGTTTGGAAACCTTATTTAAATCCATGAAAGGAATAAATTAAAATAGATTGTACTTTTTAAATTTCAAAATAGGAATTCATTAAATTCAAGAAAATTTATGATAGGATCTGTGGAGACAAACAGTTAGGATAAAGTTTTGTAACCAGAAGGAATTATAACAAAGCCAAAGCCCATTTCAAAGATACTGTCTGGAACATCAAAATCCCATTATCATTGTAGCTCAAGCCTATGACTTCAGCTAGAGTGGTAGCAAGGGAGTTAAATTGAAAAGTAATTGAACTTGGGTATTATGTATTCTCCTTTTTTTTTCCTGCTCCAAGATGACTTGATCATCTTTCACTCCAGTTCAGAATGATCAGCTTTGGCTCAGCCCTGTCAGCATTTAATCAGTGCCGAACATAACTTCCAACAGAGTCTCATCTGTGGCATACTACTTTACATAATTGTGTGTTTTACAAATTTGGTCCTTAAGTTATTAAACTAGAGTAAATTTAATGAGAAGAGAGACACATATCCTCAACATATATGTATATACATATATACCTACAGTAAGAGAAATAGTATAAAATTAAAATAAATTTAGAGTAGAACTAGAGGTTTCTGATTTTATTTATCTATTCCCATTCTTCTTCAAGTGCTGCTATTGAAGTGTCTGGACATTGCTAATGATACCTCCAGCTACATGTCCAAGATATTAAATTAAATAACTACCCTGGTCCCAAAGTGAGAGTGACCCATTTAAAATAGTCCCCGTTCAACACTTTCAAAGGGAACTGCTTAAAATGGGCCATCCTGTATTAAACCATGAAATAAACTTCCGAGGGAACTTGGAAGACATCCAAGAGGTTGTGTAATTTAACAGTGGAAAGGAAAAAGACTACAAAACATTATAGGGAATAATGCTTCTTTGAAGAAAAAAAATGAGAACTGGGAAATGTTTTACAAAGTGATTAAATATAGAAATATTTTCCGGAAAAGATTTATCTTCCATTGTCCAAGACACATGCTCTGTAGGTCCTCAGATCTCTAGCATCATTTGACCATGATTGTGTTTATTTGCCACGATTCTTTGGATATCCTTGATAAACACCAACAACAGCTTCAGACTGGAGCTAGGACCTAGGGTAGGAGATGCATACCGCTAAAGCAGAGGAATACAAAGAAGTCTCTACAAGGCCTATTTCTTTGTGCCTGGGAAAGAATTCATAGGACTATGCTCCTAAGGAAACAGGCCCTTTAAAAGGTGTTGTAAACTCCATTTTGATCAATCAAGTCATGCTTTTCAATGTAGTGACTTTATAATATCAGAATTGTATTTCATGCTTGAGAGATAAGTTCCCATGTAATCTAATTCATATGGTCACAACTTCCGGCAAAATGTGGGCCATCTATTAGATGTGGGAAAGTATCCATTGCATAGAAGGGCCAGTTGGACATTGAAATCTCTTATCATTTCTGTTCACACAGGGTCCAGTATATCTACCCCCTCTTTGATAAGTTGCCCTTAAAATGTTAGTCCTAGTAGTTCCCAAACATTTTACATTTTAATTTCCAAAATTTGTTAAGTTCCTCCAACCTTATAACGGTTGGCCTTTCAAGATGCATTGATGAGAGAACCACATAACATCCAAAGGACATGGTACTACTGTTACATGAATATGTGTTTTCTGAATTTGAAGAGTATCTGCTTAGACTTGGAAAACATTCATCACCTACATCTTTACATTTATATGGTTTGCATGTGGACTTCCAGACCATTGCAGAGACTCCAAAAGGGTCCTAATTCAAATGTCTGTTTTATTGCCTGCATGTGTGGGGCACTGAAGGCAATTTAACACGATGCTGAAACGTTCTCTTAGGCTGGGGTCACGTTCTCCCACTTCCTCTACCATGGTACCTGCCAGAAACAAGATCTGCTCCCTGATGGACATTGTGGAGACTTGAGATCCAGAAGAGATTAGAGACAGAGTTAGTGCTTCTCAAACTATAACATGTATGCGAACAATTAAGAGCTCTTAATGTAGATTCTGATTCAGCACATCTTGAGTGGAGTTAGAGAGGCGAGGCCTGTGCTGCTTATGTACATTCCACAATTTTAGGAGCAAGAAGAGCTATGCAGTCAAGCCAGAGTGCTTGGTAAGCAAAATGCATGGGGTGGGACACCACAATGAGCAGGTTTCAAAACTCCTCAGGTGATTTTAATGCACAGCCACAGTTGAAAACCACAGAGCTACAATTTTTGTGTGTTCTCTGAAAGTTGACAATCTCCAGACCTGCAAGTGCTTAAAAAGGCAAGGTATCCACTGTCATCCCACTAATGAGAAACTCTAGAGGACAAAATGATGAAAAAGGAGAAAAACGCTGTAGGCAATTTTCAACTTTATGTATTTAAAAAACATGCTTTGTATAAAGTAGAACTGTCTACGCCTTGAGGAGGCTGGTTAGGTGAAAGTAATTTTTGTGTATATGTCTAGAAATCCACATACAAAGCAAGTTGTTATTGATTATACTAACCTGAAGTAGTCCGGTGGTCTATTTGAGAATATCATCGAAGCTGGGATAGGGGGTAGAACAAGAGGAGAGTCCAATTTGGCCTCTTGTCCTCAACCATCCTCTGCACTGCCTTAGTGCCTAAAACCCATATTCTCGACCCTCCTTGAATAAATTCACTGCCTCTTTCATGAGATTTTAGTTGAAGCCCATAATTATGAATTCTAGAATGGATAGAATATTAAGCATACCACCCACGAACACCTCAGCATAAATATATAGACCAAATTAGCAAGCTCTTCACCTGAGGGGGCCCTAGGAGATCAGGTATGATTTGATATATATTCAGTATTTGGGACATTTCCATAGGATACATGGCAAAATGGATGACCCAGCAAGAATGAAGCCATTGAGTTCCTGGGAAGCAGGTGGGCAGAAGAAGGGGGGTGAGGCGGTCTGAGATGTAAGGGGGTCTGAGGAGAAAATCAGAGGAAAGACATCCCTGTTAACCAGTCTCTTCCCTCATGGGTTCCAACCCCTTATTCCTACTTGTATCTATAAAGGATCTAAAGGCCTCGAACGTTGGAATACAATTATGGAAAAAGACTTCGATTTTCATTGCTGTAGACTGAAGGAATTTCATATCTAAGACAATCACAATCAGTGTTGCCAGAACAGTCAAAAACTGTGGGTGTTTTTTTTTTTTTTTTCATAATCTCATGCCAGGAGAGAAAGGGACATAAGCAAATATTTTTATATTTTGAAAGGGATGTTTTATTTTATAACATCTTGAAGGAAAGAAAGCAAACAAGCCTGGTTAATGCCTTTTAAAAAGAGAATGTGTTTTTCCTAGTTAACGACAAAGATTTCACTGAGATCGAGAAAAAAATGTAGCGTTTATAAAAATGTTGATGTAGATATAATTAGATCCATTTTAGGACCAAAAGTTTTATGCAGAAACTGACAGAAGGATACACAATAATTATAGTTTCCTGACAAGCTGAATAGAGTTTTCTTTTTTTATCTTATGGTTTTAGAAAACCAAACTGTAAATAAATATGCAGTTTGACAGATTGTAATTGCGATCAGCAAGGCGTCTTTTCATTTAATCAGATGGTGTTATTAAAATGGGGTTACAATTAAACATTTTATAATGTGACGTAGGACTCCATTAAAATTCTTCGGCAAACAGCAATTTACATCTGATGCTTAAGCATCCTCTTCTATTTGCAGAAATGTTATTGGCTGTGACCTTCCATGGGATGGGTCTCTGTTGCTATTTTTTATGTTTTCTTCATGCTTCGATAAATGATACTGAGCAGCCACTTGCTTTTCCTTCTTGCATAAATGAAGGTATTGGCTTTGCATGTTCCTCTTGAATTGCTGTGACCCCTTACAGTACACGTGGTGGACCAAACAGAAGGTTTGAAAAAGCATGTTTACTTGTCAGGGAATTCATTTTCTCTGTTTATATAAAAGCCATCCCCATCAACTTCAAATTAACATTGAACTTACAGTTAAATTTGTTTCAGGGAAAGATTAATAGGAAGCTTTTGCAAAGGGTAAATATCAGTTAATATTTTATATTCCCTGGAAAAGTACATCCTTAAACAAAGAATGGAAAGGTGTGAAATTGAATTTGACAGTAATTAAAAGGAGAATGGCCGTACAGTGCTGGTGGGGCAAAATTGTGGTAGGCTTTACTGTTCCTGCTCAGAGGCCTTGGCACGACTATGACAAAACATCACCCGACCTTCATAAAGAACATTCAGAAATGTGATTAAACATTGCCATAGGATCAAAATTGGATGATTGAGTAATGGAACATAATGGAGAGGGGAATCCAAATTGTAACTCTAGACTTCTGACAGTACACAGGGATAAAGCAAGCTGTGGGACACGTCATGATCTTGCATCTCGAAATCACTGAACATCTGTCTCCATCCAAAGCCGGGGCAATACTTGGGTTGACTTAGAGAATAAGAAGCAAATTCAGCAAAGCCTATAGGAGACCTTCTCAGCCTAATGTGGGCTGCAAAACGCCCACCTGGATATCTTACCCAGCTGAGAAGATAGAGTTTACTACTAGTGACCAGGGTGACTCTCTGATAGCCTAAGCATTGGGGGTATTTTGCATTTCAAAGTTTCAAATTGGCAACTCTGCCTCCATAAGCAAGATCTTTCAAGGAGAAAACTTTTCAGACAAGTAATCATTTGACTAATAAATATAATTATTCCCCAAGGTGAGTGAAATAAAATAATTTCAAATTAATGACTGATTATCTACTTTGGGGATAATATAGATATTTCATTTCTCCCCTGCTGCCTGACTTCTAGCCACTTGATTGGCTTCTTGCTTATCCCTAGGCATGGTTTAGCAAGGGAAAAAGTTCTGAAAGTCCTACCTGTCCATTCTTTTCAAGCTGTGAAATGGATGTCCAGTCAACTCATTCCTCATTGTGCAGACGGGGAAGCCCCAGTTCTGGGAGGGGAGAAGGGGGTTACATGTTTATACAGTTACTTCATGGAAAACCAAGAATCGGGGCCAGAGGCTGACTCTAAGCCTTGTTCTCTTTGCTTATAAGAGGCTCTCTCTGTTCATTCAGATTTGGTTATTTTATTTTTCTTCACTCCTCGACAAATAATTTCTTGAGCTCCTATAATGTGGCAGGCATGTTGAAATCCTAATGAATTTGTGGAAACTTTGAGTATAAGTCATGGTCTGCCAACGCAGTGGAGGGACAGAAAAGGACAGAAAAGGGAGGGTCTTAACCATAGTTGGACCTCTGCTGCCACTGCCTAAAAGTTTAAGAAAAAAAGGAAGTGATCATTGCAGGGGAGCTGTTCTCTATGAGCCTGCCAGGAAACTTGGTCATAGAGCTGGTCCTTTAGTTTCCTTAGAACACCAGCAAATGTTTTCCAGAGATTGCCAGAGCTCAACTACAGGTAGAAAGTGTTCTCTTATCCCCACCAAGCTGTGGAAGTGGAATGAAATAAATGTAAAAGTGCCAGAAAACCCCTAAATAATCTCATATCAGATATTGATTGTGCCTCCTAGTTGGAACCAGGCTCTGTGATTTAATAGTACATCTTCAGTAAATAAAATATATGTATACAACATATCTATGCATATATATTTTGTCTACAGTCATGCTGTTTACCATAGGAAAATAAATAGGAAGTAATAGGAGTAAATAGTAAAAATAGGAAGTACGCCTACCAAAAAATACCCACATTTGACAAGATAAAAGCAATTTGTAAGTTATTATTGTGTAGAATTTTGTAGCATCCAGAATTTTAGCATCTTTCTGAGCAAAATCATTCCAATCGGTGTATTTGGATTTTTTTTTCCCATTGGGGCACCCAGTACATCCCTTTATAAAATATTACCTGAGCGCTGTTCCCTAAATAAATAATCTTCCTTAATTGCTCAAATAAAGTTTTGGTGTTACCTGCATGGTATTTTTTTGTACTGTTTGCTTACCCAACCTCTCTAAGCAGGAAAAAGAAAATCCATTTTTATTAGAAATATGTATGGGGAACCTGGGTGGCTCAGTGGGTTAAAGCTTCTGCCTTGAGCTTAGGTCATGATCTCAGGATCCTGGGATCGAGCCCCGCATCAGACTCCCAGCTCAGCAGGGAGCCTGCTTACCCCTCTTCCTCTGCCTGCCTCTCTGCCTACTTGTGATCTCTTTCTCTCTGTCAAATAAATAAATGAAATCTAAAAAAAAGAAAGAAATATGTATAAAACACAGCAACAAAGTGAACAAGAGCCCTGGGTAATTGGGCAAGAGTCTGGGGTTAAGAGTTACAGATCTGATATCATTTGTGCGACTTTGGGCAACCCATTAATTAAATATCTCAAGTCTGCACATTAGGTCCTGGATGTATGTTAACTCATTAGCAATTCGATTTTCTATTGTGAAGGAAAGATGCAAGAGTAGGTGATCCTTGAGGTCGCTTCCTGTTCAAAAATTCTGTATTTACCATGTATCCCAATTTAGTGATACTTTTAGTAATGTAAATATTAGCCAATATTCTGAAAGATCCCTTATTAAACTTGGAAAGCAAAGATGAATATTCTTGGAATTGAGGGAAAACTCATCTGAGTCCAATCCTAAATACCATTGGGGGTAAAAATGCAGCAGCTGTTTAGCAGTGCGGAGAAAAGCTATATCTGAATTTTGGATTAGAAGTGAAAAATACCTTATCCAGTTGAAACTACACAGGGAATTTAGATAGGATGTAATTATGCACTTGGAATTTGTCCAGGAGCTTTTGACTAACCCACCTCCTTCTACAAGAAGTACATTTACCATGGGATATTTAATGATGGCGTATGATCAAGACCCTCCATTTTAACACCTCATCTAAGACAAGAGTCCACTACACATTTCTAATATAGTAAATTCCCCTAACATCACAACAGCACCGATGCCTACCAAATCATGTCTTCCCTCTGGGGTCTCTAGTCTCACTCTGACTTAATTCTGGAATTCTTAATTTCTGTGATCAGTGCCTGGATGGACTACATGAATCCTATTTGCTCAGTCCGTGCTTTCCAGGAAAGGTTAAGCTTCATTTCAAAGACATATTTTTTCAAAGGTAAACAGTATTTTTTTTTTTAAATTGAGGACAGCTACTTCCATTTCCATGCAGTTAGTGAGAGCAGAGGGTAGTACAAAGTCATTTTAACACTTTGTCACAGGAGTGCCACCAAGATCTAGGAGAGCTGGCATTATTCTAAGCAAGAACACACTAAGTAGAGTTAATGAAAAGATGGTGGGAGTTTCAAACACTAACAAAGGATATTGCGCATGATCTGAGGGCATCAGAATGGAATGAGGAAGAAACAAAGAGCCACATTTTACCATGAAGGGGTAGATGTGATTCACGCAACTATTGAGAGAAAAAAGAATTTTAAAATAATCCAACTGACCAGAGGACAGAAAGATTTATATCCCCTTTTTGGCCAAATAACTTGATCATCCAGCTTATCTTTCCAGACAGGTTTCCTGATGCAAAAGGAAACCTAAAGTGATACCCAGCTTCTAGATTTGGGGAACCCTCCAGTCTTGACATTGCCTTCTCAGCCTAGGCTTCGTCCTACACTCAGTGCTTCTCCCACCAAACACCCATTTTCTAGAGATTCTAATTGAGTAAGTCTGGGTGGGCCAACTGACTCTCTTAAAGAAAACCCCTACCACTACCACCTTGTAAGAACCACTGTTTTGGGTCCACATGGAGATGATGGATTGAATTGTTCATTTTTCACTCATGCATGAAGATAGAGGAATGGTCGTTCTTTTTCAATCCAGATATTGAAGGTGACCAGTAAGTAAAAGCAATAAGGAAGAGTTAGAAGTGGTATCTGTCAGAAAAAAGCTGTTATTTTTACATCGAAAGGAATATATACCTCATGTGAAGGAGAAAAGAGGAAAAAAAGCAGACTCATTCTAATGATGAGTGCCCTGAGGTTAGACCCTAGATCCGTTTTTTTAAAATGCAATAAGGTGAATCTATTGTAAAAACACAGAAGTGAGTTACCAATACCGAAAAAAATGAAATAATGGTTAGAAACCAGTGTGCTATACAATAAATATAACTACGTTAATATATAATACCTTTTCCATTTGACAACAACGGGAGAAGTGTCCATGGTATGTATACTCCCAATCCGGTTCAGTCAATCTTCGTCACATGAATAATGCCAGTGTATGTATAGTGGTTTATGAAGTTTGCCTGGATTGCTTTAAAGCCTGCGGTGTATTCTATCTATTGTGTTTTTACATTTCAACTTGTTTGTCCCACATATTTATAAACCGTCCTGATCAAGCTTGAACTGGCTTGATTACTTTTGATTTGTGCTGTAAGATTTCTTCATTCTTCCTGGAAATTTCAAGACATTTTACTCTAAACCTATTCTTTCTTCCTTTAGATTTATTTACTACCTTTAGAAGTAGAAAAGTCCAATTTCAATCATGTTTGAAATAACTCATTTTAGACAAGTACGTGCTGCTCTGCTTACAAAACATATATGAGTGGAATATGCAATTACTACAACTCAGTTTCCTGCCACAGAAACATTTCAGCATTATAGCATTACAGAAATAGAATGACATGCATAATGAAAGATTTCAAGATTCACCCAAGGCATTTATTCTCTTCACCTTAATGTTCTCAGCAGTAGCAGAGTATCCATTAAAAGGTACTATGAATTATGGTTGCCTAGCAACGGGAAGGAGCTTGTAACAGCACCAAAGAATGAAATGGCTGGTTGATAAAATGAATTTTCTCTGAGCATTAGCCTGTTGAAACTGCCTTTTCTTGTGGAACATAAAGTGCATTTATTTGTCTCATGCATTTTTTATTAGAAAATTATTTGAGTTCCAGGGACTTGAATCGTTTTGCTACAGGAGATATTTGATTTTAATGTGTTGTACTAAAATAAGTAATAAAAGACACTTTCTTCAAAGCAAAGTCACCAAACAATCTTATGTGGATTTTTGAAGGGAGAAATAAAATATTTGATAAGCTATTCCATTACTGGTTTCTAAT
The DNA here is from genome assembly GCA_028646535.1 of Procyon lotor. NCBI lineage: Eukaryota > Metazoa > Chordata > Mammalia > Carnivora > Procyonidae > Procyon > Procyon lotor. Next base: position 101,284,491 of record CM053606.1, on the reverse strand, counting down.
TAAGAATGACCTTAGATAGAACTCAGAATTCCACTGATGCTGTGAAAGGTATAAGGTTAAAATAGTGGATTCTTCTTGGTTGTATGAACTGTAGAAATATTCTGTTGACAGTGAAATGCAAGAGAAGAATAGATTTTTAAAATTTTACTCTTGGCTATTTCTTGTAAAAATTTATTTCGACAAAGACCGAAATATTTACCTAAATCACTACCCAATTATGCATGATCATTGACTTAATTTGCCTAATTTTACTGTTTTAAACATCTTCATCTGAGTGTGCAGTCCTCTTGGAGAAATACATATATTTCACTGTCATGGCTGGCTCTCCTTATTTGTAATGATTGAATTATGGTCTATGTAGCCTTTCCTTGTAGATTTCTTGCCCCAAGAAATACATTCAGATGACATGAATAGATGGTGTCGGCAGCCACTGAAAGTATATATTTAAAATTGTTATGTTATGTGAGCATTTTTTCAACTTAAAGTAAGTCAGATCTTCTGCTTAGGTTCGTAGAAACTATAAACAACCAAATACTGAGAAATCAGTTATAGACAGCTTAAAGCAAAAATTATTAAAATGAGAGTTCATATACTCAGTTTTGATTTTCTTCTGGCTACTCATTTTCTACATTTCTAGATGATCGTTATATATAGATATAGAATATTGCATATACCATATTTATCTTACTGAGCAAAATATAGTATCATGTATTCATCTACTCATGTATGCATGGAAATTGTATCACTAAATGCCAAGCATTACATTTTTAATAGCCTTTTTATATAATATATTGCTTCTGACTGTTCAGTACATGATTCATTTTTATGATAACATAATCTCTGTTTGAAAAAAAGAGTTATGTTGGGCCAATGTTTATTCCACTGGGTGAATAGTAGATACTTCTTTGTCCTTAAGTATCTATTCAATTCAAGCCTGGCCCAGAGCAAGACAGCTATAAGAGGGAGGGTCAAATGGAAATGTTATTGATCACTGTAAATGGAAAGAATTTTATACAGAATAATTGCCCAGATAGATAGCAACAAAAGGACTATCTTTTAAAATGACCATCTTGGCGCAATCTTTACAGTCTGGCTCAAAAAGAGCATTGGAAATGCATTTGTTAAAACTGATCAGCATATGGATGGGGAGGGAGACAAACCATAAGAGACTCCTAGACTCAAGAAACGAACTAAGGGTGGCCGGGGGTGGGGGGGTAGGGATGGGGGGACTGGGTTGTGGACATTGGGGAGGGTATGTGCTGTTAAGTGCTGTGAAATGTGTAAGCCCGATGATTCACAGACATGTACCCTGGGGCAAATAATACATTATATGCTAATAAAAATTAAAAAAAAAAAAACTGATCAGCATAAGCAAAGGAGTTTGTAATTTCAGTCAATAATACTCACTGACTGTTCTCTCCGGAGCCTGAATTTTCCAACTGATAGTCTGAGATCTTCACTTCAGTATGAGTGTTTAGCTTATCTTATTATTCTCTTCACTAAAATTAAGATAGTAGTATTTCCTCTTTGTAAATCCCATAACTGACTCAGTTTTCTCATTTTTAAGATGGGGAAGTTTGCATTGGGCACTCTTAACACAATTGTTTTTTTTTTTTTAAGATTTTATTTATTTGATAGAGATCGCAAGTAGGCAGAGAGACAGGCAGAGAGAGAGGAGGAAGCAGGCTCCCTGCCGAGCAGACGACCTGATGTGGGGCTCGATCCCAGGACCCTGAGATCATGACCTGAGCCGAAGGCAGAGGCTTTAACCCACTGAGCTACCCAGGCGCCCCTACACAATTGTGTTTGAGACTTAGTTACCATTCGGCTTGAGCGAGTGTCAAAGCACTTATCAAAAGAAAAAAAAATTTTAAAAAAAGAAAAAAATTATATCTTTTTAAAAGACTGGTGTCTAAGGCCCAGATTCTGACCAAAGAATGAAAAATGAGAGTGTCTACTTACATTGATCATTGGCGGTTTTCCTAAAATGATTGTCTGGGAGGGCTGGCTTTCCCTGGTTGAGAATGAGAAGCTTGTACTCTTGTTAACCAGTTAGTGGGAGGTGGGAAAATAAAGGTGAGAAATGATGGTGTTAGCCTGAATCTGACAACTCTTTACTGCTCACAAGGAACTTTCCTTCACACAATCTCATTAGATTCTCCCACAGCCCCTGTAATATAAGTAGGACAGGAGCTATATTAGAAAAGGCAGAGTTGACTGTAAACCAGACCTGGAGTGATAAGACCAGAGTTCAGGTCAGAGCTGCCTCTGACTCTGTCCCATTAGCCACAATACTGGTCTTCTCAGAGCCTTGATTTGCTTGAAAGAGAGTGATATCGCTTCCTCAGAGATTACTTTGTGAAAGTATCTAGCATGTAATAAATACTAAATAAATGAGAATAGAACCTGGATCTCAATAATCAATGTGCAACATACAAGATGCAACCAACTTCCCGAGGTCAAACAGCTACAGAGACAGGAATAGGATCGGAAACCTCTGAACTTTGCTGGGTGTGCTGGCAGGTTGCACCCTTATGGTTTCCACTATAAAAGAATTTTGTGACAAAACTGGATTGGGAGGGTAAAGGGACAACCTGGACCCAGGCAAAGTTGTAAACACTCATGATTCTGTCATCACTGGCATGAGCCCAAAGAGACCTTTATTCCCATGTACAAGAATCCTTTCTCTTGGGCCATTGCTAGCACCTTCTGAAAATTTTTGGCATGATGCTCAGCCACTAGATTACAAAGAATTCACACTTAAAAATAACATATGAGTTACTTTCCAAAATCAGAAATTTTGTGGAATAAATTTTGCTTTGATTTTTAATGAATTAACGGTTGCATTCCCAGAGTTAATTACAACTTATTGAGACTAAAATATATGTTTTTCAGCCTAACTGAAGATAAAAGAATACAGCATTAGGAAGTGAGAGTCTTTTTTTTTTGAAGGTATATGAATAATCAAACATATGAATAAATCAGATATTAATCACTGCTAATATTTTGCAAAGGTGTAAATTAAAATTCCAGAGAGAGCTTGACTGATTTGACTAACAATGAGTCTAATACAGCAGAATCCCACTTGAACATAAAACTCTTACACTCATAATAATCCTATGTAGTTATTGAGAGAGCCAAATTGAAACTCTTTCTGATATTTACATAGAATTATAAGGTACATTCTGTATGTGTTTACCGTGTGCTTACTAGCTTAAGGATTTTTAATGGAGAAAGGTACCCGAGAATATTTTTATGTTTGCATCAAATTTATTCTTAAGATGCTATATTGCTGTAGTTTAGAACCCTATATTAGTTTATCTTGTGAGTATGGGAAATCAATATTAAATTCAAAATAAATATTTTAACACAAAAATCTTTAACTTAAAAAAATTTTCCCTGTAAAAGCAATAGGGAGCTAGCCAATCTTTTGATGGATTGTCAAGCCACCGGTAGAATAAAAAAAAAATTGTAGAAATATCCAGGGTAAGAGGGCAAACAGGACTTATCATTCATGAAAATTACATTCATGGTTCAACCACAATTGTTACTGACTCATGTATGTAGGATGTGTTAAAAAAAAAAAAAAGACTTCTATTTAAATGAAATCCCATTTCTACAGCCATCTATGAAAAAGTGGCAGAATCTAACATTTTAGTCTTGGAATGACTATAGCCTCATGAATATTCCATCACTGACAGTTGCCAAGATCTTCAAATAAGCAACAACAGAAGGTCAAAAAGAAGCAGAGAACACATTACTGAGTTTTAGTTGATGTTACAGTTTGATTTCAAGTGATAAAGTTTTCCATACAATGGGTTCTTATTGTGCCTGTGGTTGACATGCATTTATGACATATAGCTGATGCCCTCTTGAATCTTTCCTAAAGCCACTGTCCACACAAAGTATTGTTTTTCTGACATGTTAATTAATTCTATAGTGTCCAGGAATTCTACTACCTAATTCTTGAATTCTGCCATCCAGATAGAAAAGTCATAGGAATGGGGCACCTGGGTGGCTCAGTGGGTTAAAGCCTCTGCCTTTGGCTCAGGTCGTGATCTCAGGGTCCTGGGATCGAGCCCCGCATCGGGCTCTCTGCTCAGCGGGGAGCCTGCTTCCCTTTCTCTCTCTGCCTGCCTCTCTGCCTACTTGTGATCTCTCTCTGTCAAATAAATAAATAAAATCTTAAAAAAAAAAATATTAAAAAAAAAAGAAAAGTCATAGGAAGAGTAAGTTGAGTGTTAATTTAAAATAAAATAAACAGGGGCGCCTGGGTGGCTCAGCCGTTAAGCATCTGCCTTCGGCCCAGGTCAGATCCCAGGGGCCTGGGATCGAGCCCCGCATCGGGCTCTCTGCTCCGCAGAAAGCCTGCTTCTCCCGCTACCATTCCCTCTGCTCGTGTTCCCTCTCTCACTGTGTTTCTCTCTGTCAAATAAATAAAATCTTAAAAAAAAAAAAAAAAAAAAAAATAAAATAAAATAAAATAAACAGGTCTACAGAGTGTGATATAAGTGACAATTAGTGAAAATGGTGATTATAATCTAGGAAAAGCAGGACAACTTCATGCCATCAAATTTTGCTTCTAGAACTTTCTGTCTCCAGAAAGACATTTTATAACCTTGGATATAAATGCCTTGATTTTTCAATCCCCCAGTGATATGAAAAGACTGTTAACAATTATTAGGAATATGTTTTATAAATACCTCCAAGGTATAAAAATTATAAAATTTCAATTCAAGCATAGGAAGGGAAATGTAACAATCTGACAAATAAAAAACCAAATATCTTATTTCCCTTTCTGCTACTTGAGACAATACAAGTCTCATTCGTTATTCAGGCATGTGAATTGCAGTAATAAATCTCAACATTTCTTTGTGCGTGATGCAGAAGAATGAGTAAGCAAATAATGGGTTTCTTGCCTATTCTTACACAAGTTGTCATGTGGTCCATGCTGGGTAATAGGACTAAGCTCAGCCTATTATACAGGCAGAAGTACCAAAACGGCAGTAGTAAAGGTTAAAAAGGATTTTTTTTTTTTTTATATTGGGAAAAGATGATGTTCTGAAAGCCAGCTCAAAGAATGGATGCCCATTACCAGAGGCTCAGTAACAGAGCCACTGACCCCATGGTTGGGTGTGACATCCCTTGCCATGTTGCTTGTGGACCCAGGGCTCTGTCCCTCAAGCCTCCTTGTGAGCAGGCCATGTGGCCTGACGAGTCCTTCTGTATCATGCCAGATAGGTTCTACCCAACATTTGACATAAGCAAACACAGGAAGCAAGAAATATAGGGAATCAAAGTTACGTAATTCTTAGAATCTCACTAATATTGCCCCCTCTCAAAAAAAAAAAAAAAAAAAAGAATAAAAAAGAAGGACTAGAAAGTCAAACATTTATTTGAGTGCTCCTTCAAATCCTTCTTGAGGATAAATAGGATGTATAACAAATCACTCTTTAAAAAAAAAAGGTTTTATTTATTTATTTATTTATTTGACAGAGAGAGAGTGAGAGAGGGAGCACAAGCAGGGGGAGTAAGAGAAGGGAAGCAGGCTCCCCACTGAGCAGTAAGCCCCATGTGGGGCGCGATCCCAGGACTCTGGGATCATGACCTGAGCCAGGGGCAGAAGCTTAACTGACTGAGCCACCCAGGTGCTCCAACAACTCACTCTGCAAGTCACCCACCATGAGTCAGGTTCGCCCTGGAAGCTGTTACAGATGCATTAGGATACTTAATCTTTACAGCATCTGTCTTGAGGTAGGTACTATACTCCTTATTTCTGTAGACAGAGAAACTAAGGTCCAAAGGACTGAAATAGAGCAAAAATTGAAACCCCATCTACCTCTCCAGTGGTCTTTCCAGAACAGTCCCAACCATAGTAATTTGCTGTGTTATGAAGAAAAAGGAAATTATGACTTCTTCCCACCTCCGATGATTGCCAAATGAAAGTCTGTGACTGTGGCCCAGAGAGGGAAGTGGCTTCTCATCATTTTCAAGTCAGGCAAAAAGCAGTCAAATCAGGTTTTGGTTTAGACACATAAAGAAACCAACACTTTAACTGTAAGACTGCACACCCAGTCTTTTTTTTTTTTCTTTTAAATTTTATTTATCCATTTGAGAGAGACAGAGGCAGAGCATGAGCAGGGGAGTGAAGAAGAGGGGAGAGGGAGAAGCAGGCTTCCCCCGCTAAGCAGGAATCCCAATGCGGGGCTCCATCACAGGACACTGAGGTCACTACCTGAACAGAAGGCAGATGCTTAACTGACTGAGCCACCCAGGCACCCCATACCCATTCTTAATAGGAGCTGAGCACTAACAATGGACTCACTGAATCACTAGTGTACTACAGGACTTTTACCTCTCCCAGGTTCTTCCCAAATCTGCTGTACAACTTTTTGTGTGTTTGATTTTTTTATTCTTTTTAATATATTTACACAAAATTAGATAATACAATATTTATATACTTATATATTTATTTATGCATAAATAAACATACACATAAAGAACTATATAATCTTTTTGTTTATGGAGATAGACCCTCCAAGTCTTTTGTTTTAAAGTTTCCTAAGACCAATTGAATTTTTAAAATAGAAGGAAGATTCATCAGCTAGAATCTAATAAGATTGCAAGTAGTCAGAGCCCTGAAATAACCAGAATTGTGGATAATACACATATTAGAAAAGATAATTGATTAGTAAATAAGCCAAAATGACTTATTCTTTTAAGAATGCATCATCATATAAAAACGGATGTTACTTTAGGTTATTCTTTTACTCTTTGAAATTAATATCAATAAAAAGGGATACACCCCAGATGTGAAGTAAAGCACCTGTTTAAAACTTGACTCAACATCTCAACTCCTCTTAGATGATACTCAGCTTCCCAGACCCTTTATTTACTAATCTGCAATGTGGGAATGCTAGAACCTCCCTCATTGAGCTGTTTTGAGAACCAAATGGCACAATGTTTCTAAAGTACCTATTAGCTAGATCACTGTGTTACAATGTAGCAAGGCTGGCAATCAAGGAAGTTACCTGAATCCAAATGTGACTGATTGGCTTGTAGTAAAGTCTTCAGCTCTCAAAGCAATTTGGAATTACAACCATCGTACTACTACTTCAAAGCACATGAATGCAATTTAGGAATGTTTTTAACACAATTCAAAACAAAGGAGGCATTCTGGCAAATTGAGTTTTCAATAAAGCTAAAAGAGCAATCCATTTTACTCTCGCAAAGATGATTTATATTCAGCTAAAAAGTGATCTTTATTCTTATCTTACATAAAAATAGTGTGTCTAGTTTGTAAAAGGAAAGTGAATGTTTTCCCATTTGCTAACTGGGAGAGCTCTCATTTTTACCTGTTGACTAAGAGGTAGGACATATTTTGAATTCTCTGCTTCATGCGTCTATACTAAAAAAAATTAAGTATAAATTCTTGTAACTTTTACATTTGCACTTTAAACAATTTTAAGATAGAGCCCAATGTTCAGTTGTCTCTTAAAGTGTTTGAAAGCTTTTGTTACTTTCTGCCAAGTAGTCTTATGAAGATAATAATTGCATTGGATGTGTGGCAAATTAAAGAAAGAATTTATATAAACATCCACTAAAAATAGTTATGTGGTGGATTTTAAAATTATATTTTCTGTTTTGAAAAGACTTTGAAAAGGCTATTTCTAAGAAGTATGATCCATGTTACTTAGGTACTACTGCAACTGTGAATAGGCAATTTTGGGAATGAGCACTAATTTCAGAAAATAGATCAAGGTAGATAGTACCTCAGGCACCTGGGTGGCTCAGTCAGTGAAGCATCTGCCTTTGGCTCAGGTTGTGATCCCAGGGTTCTAGGTTCAAGGCCCCATGTTGGACTCTCCGCTCAGCGGGGAGTCTGCTTCTCTCTCTGTCCCTCTGCTCCACCACACTCATTCTCTCTCTCTCAAATAAATAAATAAAATCTTTAAAAAAAAATAGATAATGCCTTTGGAGGGAAAAAAGAAACGTTTCTTCCTTCTAACAGCCAGGATTAGAATGAAATTGTTGAGAACTCAGTTTTTCCCAGCATTTACAGGTGTGTGTGTGTGTGTGTGTGTGTGTGTGTGTGTGTGTGTGTGTGTGTGTAATTCAGGGCAATTTGAAGGATAAGTCATGATTCCCATGTAAAATTATAACTTTACAAAATTACTATAGACATAAAGCAGTTAGATTTCTGGGATAAGTAGCAATCTGAGCAAAAGAAATAAAGCAATATAGTAGAGTAATATAATGACAATTTATTGCACTTATACTTTTATTTGACCTGAAGTGTATGGTGTTGGACTAACAAATTCATCTGCTTCTAGTTATCTCTAAGACGAAGTAATTGCATAGTTTGGTAACATTTTATATTATTGTTGATTACATCTTTGCTATTGTAATCTTTAGTCCCCACAATTGCTCTGACTGCCCTGAGCAACAGGGAGTCCCATTTTATACCTAAGTAAATTAGGGGGCTGGGAGATGAGGTGACTTGCCTAAGGTCATACGGAATTAATGCAGAAATGGGGCTAAAAAACAATGAGAAGCTGATTCCCAATATAGTGCTTCTTCCAAGACCACCTCTTGGGAGCAACACAGCCCATACATTTAGGCAGGAACTGACGTGCGCAGGCTGCATCTGAATCCAATTTAATCAGCATCTTTTGCATTTCTCTCTGTTAATTCAGTACTTAAATCCCGCAAAGCACAGTTTTTGTGGCCATGTGACACCTTTAAGGGAGCCTAAAGCCATATGCTTTCCTTTTTTTATCAGTTTCAGATAGAGTATGGGTAACATCCTTCATGCAACTATAACCCAAATGGGTTTTAATCTAACATCAGGGCAGTTCAAGTTAATGTTTGTTCATTTTAACCAGTCAGTACAATAGACTTAAAGCCACTAGGAAAAGCAGTTTTGTTGTAAGAGCAGAGAAAAAGAATACCTCTTGTTAACCCTTCCCCCCCCATCTGCATCACTCAGAACTTTATACATCCTGAAACTGAATCCATCATTTTGTAGATGCCTTCCTTTGCACGAAGGCATTTCACAAAATGTAGAAGTGCTTAGCTTCAAAATGTTAGACCACGTAATGGCTTTCTTCAGCAAGGGGCATCTCTGATATGTAAGAAGTGGTGCAAAGCCATTATAACAACAGTAAATTGTGGACATTTCTGAAAAGCTTGATGAGTAAGCTCTTTAGAAACAGTACCCACCCCGGAATGATGCTTCTTTTTCCTTCCTCGCACCGTTTCAATTTCCTTGTCTGATTCTATCTATGGCATGATGTGATGATGTGCTTTGGAATGGGTCCTGGGTGGCAGAAACTGGATGATAGCATGAGAAAGCCACATGTCTGGATAAAAATGAGAGATAGCCATCGCTTTCTCTGGAATGCTCTTTGCCAGAAACATGACTAGACCCTTCCTTGGTCAAGTTGGATAGAGCAGATAAGCACCATGCAAGTCTTACGTGCAAAAAGGAGAGCTGCTCCTGTATTTCAAGACATGTTCAAATTCAGGCCTCCAAGCCTCTGTAAGGTCCCAGCTTCTCAGTTCAACAGGGGAGATTAAGGTAATCATAGCTGTCTAGGAAAAACTCATTCATCTTCCCTCTTTCCTATGTTTCCTGACCTCCAGGAGACTGTTTTTACTACTTCCTTTCCTATGTGGGTAGCAGGGTGGGGTGACCAGGAGTGAGGGGAACAGACTGTTTGGGTGGGAACCCCCTCTCCATCCACCACTGTGCAAGGCAGTCAAGTTTCCACAGCTCCCCTCGCCTGGGTTTTCTCAAAATTACTACTAGTCAGGACTGAATATAAAAAGCACACAGCCTGACATCTTATTCCTCTTGTCTGGTTTCTGTGGAAGAAGAAACTTGAGGAAGTTTCTGAGGAAAAAGCCTCTCTCTCTTAGTTTATTTGCTGTTTTTTTTTAAGATTAATTTCTAAATGTCAGTTTCATTTCTCTATGTCCGTTGTATCTCATGAAAGCCCAGGCAGTGGGAGGGGACAGCATGTCTAATGGGAGGCTCGACCCTCCAGTAATTCTCTTTGTTTTTAAGTAGTGAGTCTTTCAGGCCTGACCTCTTTCTACCTCCAAATATGTCTCCCATTTTCTTAAAAGTCAATTAATGACTTTTTAATTAATTAATCAATCAATCATCAGTTAATGCCTAAAGATTGCTGTTTACTCAAGTATTTGCCCCATTGCTCCAACTGTTCTTTACCACCCTGTATCTCAAAGATGGCCTGTATTTCTCCTTCTCTGAACCACTAAAGATCTTCGATCTCATCTGTCTCCTGTTGTAACCTCAGTTTGCTCACCTGTAAAATGCAAGGAAGGGAAAAGAAGAAGGGTTTGTTCCAGAGAACAGACACATTGATCTCTTAGGTCTTGGCCTGTTTGGACGTGATTCTGTGACTCCCTGATTTGCCAGACCGTTTTCCCTTGCCAGTCAGTGTGAAGTGTGAACACCCCCAAAGGTTCTGCTTGTCTGTCTGCATTCTTGTGATCTCAACCTGCCCCACAGTTTCCACACAACATTATTTAAGGGACTGACACATCTGTGTCTCCCACGCGACTCTCATTTTCAACCTCTAATTCCATGACTTCAGATGCCTTGTGAACACTCCTCCAGGGTTTTCTGCTAGCACCTCAAATTTACCAGTTTCCTCACTACACCGAGCTCCTCCTCCTAGCTTCACCCAAGCTACCGCTGTTCTCCTGGTGACTGAGATCGGAAAACTTGCTATCATCGTTTTCCACTCACAGGTCTCCAAAGGCTATTTCTATCTCTGCAGTGTCTCTCACGTTATTACTTCCTGCTCATTCCAAGTATTAGCACCGCCCAATGTAGGAAACTCAGAACTGTTCCAAGCAAGAGAAAGTGAGAGATGGTCTTTTGTTTGATGTAATGTTCTTAAGGTCCTAAGGCAATTCTTCTCCCTCCATTCCTTATGCTCAAATCCACAGAATAAATCTTACGACATGGTTTTATTGTGCCATTCCAATGCTCAGAAATCTTTGATGGATTCCCCATCACCCATTAAATAAAAGACACACTCCTTGGCACAGCAGTCACTAAATGTTATGTATTCCTTATAGAATGGCAACCCTATCCTCCCTACAGTCATGTGCCATGGGGGCCCTGTCTTCCCTATGGTCTTCTATCAATCATTACCCACCTCCTATCATTTTTCAGCTTGTTCCCTATATATCAAAAAAGTTAACACTGTTGTTTTTTGAATGCCTCCCTTACTTTTCTGCCCACCTGAAATTAATTTTACTTGGAATGTTCAACTCTCTTGACCACTGCTTTCTAAAATTCTATCCATCCTTCTAAATTCAGTTCAAAATGCTCCCAAGTGAATGTCATCTCTTTCCTACTTCTATGTTCTCATAATGCAGTGGACCCCTCCAATGGCTTTCTACCACATTCTGCCTTTAATTGTTGATATGTGTCTCTGAACCTCTACTATTATGTGTAAACTCTGTGAATATGACCAGATTCCTCTTTGAATTTTTCCCAGTATAGTGTGTTGACCAGATTTTGCTCTCTGTACAAAAAAAAACTTTGTAAGTTACATCTTTGTGCAAGATAACTCTCTTATGTATTGAACAAATTGGTGTATTATCATATATATCTTATTTTTAATAAAATCCCCCAAAGTGATTATAAAATGGGTATAAAATGTTTTATAAAATGTACAAGATAATTATACCTCATTTCTCTGACTTTCTACTAACAAAATTTTTTAAAAATATTTTTCTATTTTCACACCCAACCTTTGGTGAATAATACATATCCATCTGGGAAAGTGTGAGTCATATGTCATAACATATATAGCCTCCAAGCTTTTTAAGTTGGAAGCCTTGTTTTTTTTTTCATGTTGTTAAGAGATCATTTTAGTCATAGTTTGGATTTTGAACTTTTGGCAACTAATAAGTACCTTTGGTTGATTTTGGAAAACACGTGTAACAATATTAATTAAAGTGAACATAAGACATCCCAGCATTGACATTCTGCTGTGACAGTTCCTTTGAATATAGCAATTCCCTTCTGATCCATGACTGCCATTAGATAAGCTCCCTTTTAAAAAGTAAAATCTTATTTCAAAGTATCTACGAGAGACTTTCTGTTGCTGAAGGTTTTTTTTATAGTATAAATTGTCTCTTTCTTTGTATTGCTGTTAACTTTCTTTTAAATCTAATTGTTTGAGTTAGTAATCGAGTTACATGATTTAAAGCCAGGAAATATCCCCTTCTTGTCCCTCAGCTTCCCATTTCTGCCCTACCACTGAAACACGTCACCGCTGACTTTGTTTCTTCCGTTCTCCTTCTTCAGAGTGTATAGATTCTTCTTCCCTTTCCCTCTCTTCTTTTTACAAAAGAAGACTCTGCTCTCTTATCACTTGGAGATCTTCCATATGAGTTCTTCATTCTTTTGTAACTTGACATAATGTTCCACGGTGTAGATCCTTCATAATTCAATTAGCAAACCCATTGAAAGGTATTTTGTTTCAGTTTTTTGCAATTGTGAACAATGCTTTAGTAAAGAACTTTGCATAAATACTTTGTACAAATGCAAGTGCAATGGAATTTCTAGGTAAGAAATGGGTATGCAAAAAAAAAATGGGTATGCATGTGCAATTTTCATAAATATGCCAAAATCTGCTCTCTATGTGTTGTAGCAATTTACACTGTCATTATCTAGATATGGGAGTGTCTACTTTCCCTGGCTTTGTCAAATTTTTGTATTTCAGTCAATCTGACAAATGAAAAAAAATCTAAGTATATTTTTTCCTATAATTAAATGCCATTCATAGTTCCATTTTTCAGTTATAGTCGGTTAGAATTTATCCTGACTTGGGCTAGGAGGTATGGATACAATTTAGTTTTCCTCAGTTGGCTCACCAATTATCTCAATATCACGTATGGAGTGAAGAATTCACATTTAATTCAGTGGGTTGAGATGCCCCTTGTATTACCCAGTAAATTCATGTAGGTAGTTGCCATTATACAGTCTTTTGCTTCTTGTACTGAAATTTTATTGTGATTTTTCTAGTATTTCAATATATTTTAGTATCTATTACTGTTAATTCTTCTTTATTGTTATTTCTGGCTATTTCTATTAATTTTTCTACTTTCACTATTGGTTACCTTGTCCGACCCCATAAAACAAACAAACAAAAAATTCCTGATAGTCTTTTATTAGTATCACACTATATTTAGAAACTAACTTATAGGGGCGCCTGGGTGGCTCAGTCGTTAAGCGTCTGCCTTCAGCCCAGGTCAGATCCCAGGGGCCTGGGATCGAGCCCCACATCGGGCTCTCTGCTCTGCAGGAAGCCTGCTTCTCCCGCTACCATTCCCTCTGCTTGTGTTCCCTCTCTCACTGTGTTTCTCTCTGTCAAATAAATTAAAAAAAAAAATCTTTAAAAAATAAAAAAAAAAAGAAACTAACTTATAGATATGATAGAGTCCTTTTCTTCTGAAACATTGCATGTATTTCCATTTCTTCAAGTCTTTTTTTTTGCGAACCTCAGTAGTGTTTTAAGGTTTTATTCTTATATATCTTACACATCTCTTACTTAATTTATTACTATTACTAGGTATATTTCATGCCACTACTGTAGTGGGATTTTTTTATTTTATTATACTTTATATCTGATTGTACACTTTCTAAAACAAAGTAAAATATCAGAACCTATGAAATATAGCTAATGCTGTGTTGATAGGAAAAGTCTTAACTGTAGATACTTCTTTCAGTAAGTACATAAAATGTATTAAAATGAAATAAGTAAGTTAGATTTAAGATATAAGTAGGTTATAAAAGGAAAAACAAAATAAATGTATGGAAAGCAAATGAAAAGTATTAATAAGGAGAAGAAAATAGCAAGTTGGGAAACAAAAAGAGTAGAACTGAGAAATAAAATAAAAATCCAGGTTTTTGAAAAGATAATAAAATAGATTGGTTCAAGAAAAGAGTAAAGCACAAAATATGTAATAAGCAGAGAATCCTATAGAGGATTGAGAGAATCATAAGACACTGCTTTGTTCATTTCTTTGTAAGCTCACAAATCTGGAAAAATATAATTTACGAAAAACTGATCACAGAAAAAGATAGAAAATCAAACAGATTGATATCAAAATAGATTGGAATCAAAAGAAGAAAATGAGAAAGATGTTGCCCTTCCCAATAAAAATAGCATTATGTCTAGATGACAGATATTTAAAGCTATTAAAATCTGTTCCAAAGAATCGGGGAGACAAAAGAAAATTGCAACTTTTTTGCAGAAGTGATTACAATATTGATACCAAAACTTGAGAGAAATTACACATATACAAATTAAAAAAAAAACCCTAGAGACCAATCTCCCTAATGAATATCAACACAAAAGACTAACTAAAATATTCAACAGAAATCAAGACTATAAATGTATCTGACCAAGAGAGGTTTATTCCAGGAATGCAAGAGTGACTAATATTAGGTAATGAATTAATTTCACATAAGTTGCATGATTCCATAGCAGTATTTTACAAAATTCAACACCTATTCTTGATTTTTACAACTTGATAAAATAGAATTCAGTGGACACTTTCCTGGATGGGATGCATATATCTCAGCATAAAAAATCACGCTCAAGTTAATATGGGGAACACTAGAATCAGTTCCATTATATTAAAAAAAATACGATAAGATCACCCCCTAAAACAACTACTTTTAACACACTGAAAGTCCCAACCAATATGACAAAATAAAAGATGTATTAAAGACATAAACACTGGGGAAAAACTAGGTAAAACTGTCCTCACTAGCAGATGATTCTGTTGTATACTTGGAAAATCTATTGTAAACCTATTTCAAGCAATAAAGAGATTCAAATACAAATGTAATATAAATAAATAAATACTTTTCATATGTAATTGTAACTCTTAACATTCATTTGAAGAATACGTTTTTATTGTCCTGTCAGTTGAGCCTCAAAAGTAATCACTTTTAACTGCCACACTTGTGGAGCTTTATTTGACCACGGGCAGACTCTGGGATCTCTTTGTCATTGATCTTGACTTTGTACTTTTCATTTAGGAAGAAAGCCCCTTCAGAAACATAGGTGTGCAGTCCACGTGTAGCCCTGATTGTATCTCACCAAATAAGGCATCATTTCCCCGGATGGTGGCTGTGGTGTCAATACTTTCAAATACTATCCTTTACAGCAGAATATAGTAGATTTAAGAAACAGTTGGATAAAATAACTAGAATTAGCTGCATTTTTAAATTAAACTAATGGCACTCATGTTTGCTATAGCTTTCCCTAATACCTGGTGCTTTCATAAGTGAGAGCATTAAAAACATAAGCTGTATATGGATGACAGGCTTGAAATTCCAGCCTCGTGTTCAATGAAGGCTATTGGAGTCCATTTGAGAATATCTAGATGGAAGCATACCCAAGCAAGAAGGTTGCTGTTTTCCCCTTGACAATAGCAAACAACTGGTAGAATGAACTTTGGGACAGTCATCAGCAATAAATCATACCATGTGTACCAGTGTGTGAAAACACTGAACCTCCTAGTACAGTCTATATTTAACATCACCATCTCAAGAGTACGTTGTAAATAAAGTCATGATTTGATATCCTTTTTAAAAAAATCCAGATTTTTACAAATGTTCTATGCTAGATAATCACTTTGATTAAAGTTTGAGGACATATGTGCATTAATGGAGGGCAGCCAAATTGTACAGGGTCTATATTAGAAGATCTCACTGAACTGTAGACCTTGGAGATTGAATATAGGAATTAACTTCAGGTAATCCCCACACCAAATACACCAAGCCTATCTTGCAGTACTCCAGGGCAGGGTAGCTCTCGATAACTATGGGCTTGAGCAGTCTCCATCATCAAGTTCCAATAGTAAGTCATGGAAACAGCCAAGGCCAGATGATAAGTGAACCTGAATTGAAAAATCATTTGGGGGTCGTGATTGGCATGCTGGCATTTTTTTTTCACGAATGTAATAAAGCTCTTCAGATAGCCAAACAAATTGTTATTCCCATCCAAACAGCCTCATTTTGTGAGAACAAGTTCAACAGCCACTGTGACTGAAGATAGGTGATCCACAAGAGATGAAATTACACAGAGTTTATTTGGAAATAAACACACTTGCATCAGTTGTGCAGTCAGAAGTAGCAACAGGTAGTTTCCAACAGGACTAGTGTAATCAAGGAAAATGATTTGGTAAGGGACTCATTGAAAATGGATAGTCATAGCCCTGCAATTATTCATTTTGCTGTTTCTCAGTAAACACAGGAATGATAGAAGATATAATAACTTATTTCATGAAGTCTACACCCAAGCTAAGCAAATAGACATCATCCAGAACCCATTTCTCACACCGAAGTACTCTTCCTATCAGAAAGCTTGTCTTATTTTCTGAAAAAAGATTAATAGTCTTTTAACTTGGGTTTCTTCCTCCTCTTTCTCTGGAGGACAAAGAGTATCTGTAATTACAACTAACTCTTTTGACATCATTACAGGAATAGTAAAGACACCTTGTTTCACATGGTTGGAAATAAAACATTTCCGCCCATGTTCAACATTGAATCACTTCCTTACCATATTAGCTGATAATGTTAAATGTTTGAGAAGGTATTTACTGTGCGTATTAGTATGCAAGAAAATCATCTTAAGGGAGTAGTTGCAACTAGAAATGCTCTAAGCATTATTTGGTAAAGCTACAAGAAACTTAATTAAGAAGGGTCACAACGAACCTTTGTAAAATAAATGAAGAAACAAAATTAAGCTTTAAGCCTTTGTAAGACAGTCATAATTCAAGGCAGGACTAAGGCTCTACTGAATTAAAAGTTGATTTTTAAACAACATGAAACAGCCAGAGTTAGAGTGGATTTTATGGTGTTGGTGTTGGGTGTCTAATTACTCTTAGCTATCCTGATTTTGATGGAAGCAACAGAGAGCCTTCTTAGGCCTACCAAGCTCTTTGACAGTCTATTGTAATGCATTTCAACCCACTTATAAATCATTTTGCAGAGACTAATGATTTATTACTGCTGTAATGAACTTCACAGGCATCAATACATTAGTATCCACTTTGAAAAGAAACATGTCAGGTCCCATTGGAATGATGATCAGTTTACTATTATTATTAATGACACTGATCAGCTCTTTGGATCTATGAATAACCTTTTTAGATGACAGAGGTCTTCCATTTTGGGGAGAAAATCGATGCATGTGTAAAATAAAAGTATATGCTGTTTTTTTTTTCCAATCTCTTTATCAATGCCAGGGATTGTTAGGTTAAAGCTTCAAAATTATTTTAAAAATCTACCTAATTCAATCCCATTAAAATGCTGGTGAATACATCTTTAAAGGACATTGTCATTCCAATTGCTTGTCTCTATGTTACTAAATTATGGTGTTTTCTTTCTTTCTGCTTGAAGCCTCAGCTGGACCCCAGTGGTTTGACTAAAATAGAAATTACCATGTTAGAGCCTTTTTTTTTAATGTTCAGTGATGTCAGACATTTGACCTGTGAGGCTTTTAAAACTGACCTTGTTGCTTCTTTCCATTCATTAAACTACAACCTTTGCTCCCTTGTCATAAAAGATAAATGAAGATTCACACAATCTTTGTTTAAGAGAAGATTTATTGTTTACATTAATGTAGATTAAGTGGAAAGATACCAATTATTTTTCAAGTCAATCAGATGTCTTCTTTGAGGTTTCAATTTATGGCCTGTTTCTCATTATTATAATTTCCATATACTCACTGGAAGTTTTTCAGAAAGTAACATACAAACGAGCAATTTTCATGGAAGTCCTACATTCCATACTCTGTCTCAACCAGATAAGAAAGTTTTCAAATATGTTTTTTGATAAGTGATTAAAACTGGGTTTTTAAATGGTAATTTTCATTCTACGAGGTTGTCACAATGATTAATTTCCATATAGGATTAAAGCTTTGGGGAAAATTTTGAAGTCAGGGTGATTATTTATACAGTTAGTAGAGAACAGTTTTAAGAAGAGAAGCAATATGAAGAAATTTCCATACAGTAAAACTTCCTAAATACAATAATGAAATAAATTATTTTTAATGTAAGAATTTTTAAGGTTTAATGGGCCACACAGAGAGGATAAAGTGGAATATGATAGAATTTTGTAATTGTTTGATCTGAAGGGAAACACATAGATCCTATCATCGAAGTACTTTATTGGTGAGAAAAATGGAGGCCAGAGAGTTTAAGGCAGGGCTTCCTGTCAGGGAATTACAACCCCCTGGTGACATGGACCCTGGAACCCGGTGTACATGTCACCCGGCCTATGGGGACTTCAGATGGGGACCTTAAACTCTGTGGTTGTTGTCATCCTGGAGCCTAGCACTGTGCCTGGCTCAGCCTGGCATTGCTGAGAAGATAGAATGAATAGAAAAACAGACCAGGTGTGTTCCCACATATGACCTTAAAGCCTCTTCTGCTTCTTTGCCTCTCATTTAAACGTCTTACCTTTATCCTCGGGTTTACTTTATGATGGCTTTATTCAGAAATGGATTTACAGATCCATTCTGTACAGAAATGGACTGTACAGAAATGTACAAGAAATGGACAGAAATGGACTTACAGAGTAGAATCTCCAATTTGGATATTTCTCTCGTGAATTCTAGATCCTGTCAGCAAATAAAGCTTGCATGGGACACTGAAGAATCTTAGAGTTTTAAGGGACATAGTCCAATTAGCCTTCTCTCTGTTGCAACAATATGTCCTACATCTCCTTCCCATGTTTGTCAAGCTTGTACATTAACATTTCTAGGGAAGGAAGCTGATTTCTTTGCATGGCAGTCCATCCCAATACCACACAGTCTGTTATTCAAAAGTCTTTTTTGTATTGAGTTTGAATTAGCCTTTTCAAATGTTTTTCAAAAAATATAGTGACATTTGCTGAGTGTTCTTAGACGAAATGGGTCAGTTTTCTAGTGAAATTGGTCTGATTGCGTAGACATAGATACCCTCAAAGACCTAGAACGTTGTGGAGCAAACCAGGGCCCAGCCTCAGTGGAACTCATCTTTCAAGTTCTCTGGAGTAAGCTAGAACTACTGTGAAATCAGTCACAGCAAAGCAATTTTGACTGTGAAGGGATAGTTCTCAAACACCATTTAAAGCTGTTTATTTCCCTATTGTCGTCCAGTGTGATGGTAGCTACAAGATGAAGGCAATGCGAAGCAAGGCACAGAATGGGTAGCAAGTCCAAGGAATTAAATTTCAAACAAAGGGTATGAGTTAAGACCTTCTTATTCCATATGTAATGCCATCATAATGACAGTGGGTAATGGTAATGTGAGGATGGGGAACCGAAATAGTTTTCTCTTCTTATCACAGTCCACCAGACATGTACTGCATTGTGAAGAGGCTACCAGAGTGGGACAGCTGAATTTAGGCACAGTTTCTCGATTATGTGTCCCTCAGGCCAATTACTGCACCTCTCTGAGTATGGATTTCCACCTCTGAAAGAAAGTCACTATCATGCCTTCCCTACCCACCCTACAGAGCAGTTTAAAGATAAAGAAGATGCATAATCAAAAAGGTTGATACTGACCACAGACTCTTAGCTGGTCTTGATGTCATGGATCGTCCTACCTGTCATTTTTTTTTTCTGAACTAGTCTGTGGTTTCTGAACCAAGTCAGTGGTTCTCAGGTGTCCATGCAAGGATGGGTGCTTGTGAGCCCTCAGATTCTTACTACTATTCTCAAAAATAGGGAAAACCTATGAGATGTTTTTCATGAAGCAAAATTTCTCCTCTTCAGAGGAAAACTCATTATTCAGAGACATCTTTCCAGTTTCATTAATGTTAACACATCATTTCTTTTATGAAGGGGTGATAGCAAGAGAGTAATTGTATTTGCAATGTACTCATTAATCAAGCATTAAAAGTTAGTAAATCTTGGTGATTTCCATCACTTTGAAGACATTTTGTTGGTGGTGACATCCTAAAATTTGGGGATCTGTGTCCTCCAGCTTTATAGTTCAACTCCCCCCAACCCCAGACACACACAATCCCTTCTGTGTAAGAGGCCACAATAATTATTCATTGAATAAATTCATCAATTGATAATGGCTTTTCTTTAGAGAGTAGCTGGTTGACAAGTCACATTTTAGGGCAGCCACTCATAGATACCTTCAATATATGCAACTGACCTGGTAAAAAGTAGCTCTCATACCCAATAGATCCAGTTGCTTCCTGGCAAGTGATGCTGTATCAGAGCATAAATAACTTAGATGAATAACATGGAAATTTTATTTGTAATAAGATTCAAGGCCAATCTTAGGTACAGACAAGTACACTTTCTCCTCATGGTTTGCAATGTGCTTTCTCACCATCCCACCCACAACCTTATTTCTCTCATTTTGCTTCTGCGTGTCTCGCTTTTAGAGTCTTATTCTAGCAGAGAGAGAGAATGCCTGCATTTCCTGTTATTTAACAACCCATCCAGAAAAAAATAATCATAATAACTCACCCAAAATCCACTAAGAGTTTATTCATCTGTCACCCTTTTGGTCTGTTCTCATCAGTATTCCCTCCAGATATAAAAATAAAGTCTTCAGTGTATTAAAACTCTTCAGCTAATAGTTGTAATAATCATCTCCACCCTTTGTTGACACCGTATTGAATTCTCACAACTCTGTGAGACTGGGTTTTCTTATCCGCCATTTTACATTTGAGGCACTCGAGCTTGGAGATGTTAAGTAACCTGCCTGTACCTTTTCCTTTCAGTCTTTTCCTTCCTTTGCAATGCCATCATTGACCTTGCTCTCCCAGGACTCTGACTTCTGGGCAGACAGAAGCTACTGGCACACTTCTGTCTTTCCTACTCTCTTCAGTGCAGCCTGCACCTGCCTTTACACACCTCCAGGCCCCAAGAACAATTCATTCTAGACCAGTCACTGTGTAAGCTGCTCTAGTTCTCTTCAGAAGTGAATTTCCTGGAGGACCAGTCTTTCTTTTTTAATGTTCCAAGATGGATCTGAACAGTTTTAAAGGACACTGGAGATAATAAAACATAAATTTATTCAGTGCTGTTTCTTACAAGAAAGAGTTGAGAGAGAGAAGTGTCAGAGGTAGGTTGTTCCAGTGCCTAGATGACATACTATACTATGTGTGGGTGGTACTAGAGAAAATATTTTTTTAATTCTTAACAATCAAATAACTGAGATATGTATCCTGAGATTTGTCATAAAAAATTGACCCAATAAAGCCCAATTTGTTTTGTAATTTGGTCAGCTACAAGCCTACGGTTTTGTGTGGTTTTGTTTTATTTTGTTTTTAAGAAATGCTTTGCTTAGGGTGTCTGGGTGGCTCAGTTGGTTAAGCAATTGTCTTCTCAGGTCATGATCCTGGAGTTCCAGGACGGAGTTCCGCATCGGGCTCCGGGCTCCATGGGGAGTCTGCTTCTCCCTCTGTCCTTCTCTCCTCTGATGCGCTCTCTCACTTTCTCTCTCTCTCTCAAATAAATAAAGAAAAATCTTTAAAAAAGAACAGAATAGAACAGAAAAGAAAAGAAAAGAAAAGAAAAGAAAAGAAAAGAAAAGAAAAGAAAAGAAAGAAAAGAAAAGAAAAGAAAAGAAAAGAAAAGAAAAGAAAAGAAAAGAAAAGAAAAGAAAAGAAAAGAAAAAAGCTTTATTTGATAGAAGCTAGTCCCTTCATTTTTGCAGGGAACATAATGTGGCATTTCCTGAAGGACTAACCAACCACAATGAAGAATTTATTAGACAGCTAGATTACACAGTTGATCACTCTTGGGGCATATATTTTTTTCATTCACAGTAAAGTGTATTTGTTTGATGTAATAATGATGACTAAAAATAGTTGCTTCACACAGTCTCCAGTTGACAAAATTAGGTAATTCCTTTTAATCTTTAAGTGAAAATTAGAAAGATTTCCTTGAAATATGGTAATACTCGTTTGGAGAAAATTAATTTTTATTCTGTTGGGAGAACATCTGACTTTTACTTAAAATTCTGAAAGACTGGAGTGCAATTTCTAAATTATATGCACTAATTGACATTTCATTTTAGCCATGATGGCAAAACTATCTAAAATAAATTACCATAGAAACACAGAAATTCTTAGTTATCATGCCAATAGTCTAGTATGATTTCTGTACCAAATATCAAAGCATCATAGATTCTATAGAATTCTAATTGGAGGCCTTTGCACATGAATGTAGCTCTTAATGGAAATGAGATTTTATTCATTTTCCTTCTGTTGCATTTACCCGAACACAATTCTTCTGTGAGGATCTGTCTACTGGCAAAGAATATAATATTCTCAACAAATGCCTTTACAAAGGCTTATTTCCTTTTCAGCCCTGAAAGCTGGAAGCTACAGAAGGGCACCAGGAATGTTCCAAGACTCAAAAACGGACAGAAAAATAGAATTTTTATCAAAGACAAACCAAGCTTACTGTGTTAGGCCAAGAACACATTGCTCTGGTGTCACTGCTATGAAATAGAATTTGATTGATGATTTCTCTGTTTTCAAATGACACAGTTTATCCCAACATCCATCTAAGAATTAAGTCATTCTTTCAGAGCAAATTTTAAAAGAAATATGGGTAAACCCACCAATGGTAAGCATGATTGTGAAGAAAGATGAGGGACCTAAAATGCTAAAAAATTTTTTGACTTGCAAAAGATTGTACTTGGGATTTTAAGAGAGGATGTTAGAATATCTTCTCTGAAGAATGATGTTTGGCCTTGGCCATCTGTGGTTCTCCCCATTCTTCTGACGGTAGTAGGAACCTAGGGAGGGTGAAGGAAATTCTCAATTTTCTCTTTTCCTCTAAGAACCACCTGACTTTAAGTCATTACCTGGTTCCCCTTTCCTATAAAGAGGGGGAAAGCATTGTTGGTGTAGATGGTATAAACCCAGAAGTTGATAGCACTGCTAGTGGTGAATTTCAGATCCGAATTCTTCTGAAATCTAAGTGTGAGTCTGTCTGCACTGTGGTTACCGGCAACCTTGCATATCTGACATATCAGCATCTGATTCTCTGAAACATTACCCCTTGCCCCCTATAACTTCCCCGCTTTGGAAATAGAGTCAGGATAACCTAAGGTAGGGCCTTTGCTTTCCTGACCCTGAGCAATCAAAACAAAATATCTAGAGCAGGCAAAATCAATGGGCGAGTTTTGCAGCATTTTTTTTTTAAACATGTAGGGTTTCCCCACATATTCATCGACTTCTGCAACGAAACAGAAACTGTTAGCGGAGATTAAGAAGTGTTTGATAGACCTACACGTTTTACTACACGGCACAATTTCATATTTGCTTTGGATGACAGACATATGTTTTCTTTCTGCCAGAAGAGACTGTTTGTTTTGTGAAGTACAAGTTAAGAGAGACAGAATCTAACCTAGAGGATGTTCCTTCAGATCCTTGATTACATATATCTTTGGTGGTGGAAGCTTTATTGGATTACGTGCAGTGCTGTGATTCCGCTAACCGTGTGTGCAAACAGCAGGCAAAGTTGGAGTTATTAAAAAGACTCGTTGAATCTCTGTTTCCCCAGATTGGGAAACTGAATATATTTACTCTAATCCAGGGCTACCGGTGCAGAATTAATAAAGTTTAGAGACAGTTGTCGACCACACAGTCCCTCAAGCCCTGCAGTAACTAGCTACCCTAGTGCTTTTATGGTCTTGTTTGATGCCCTTTATTATGTTCTGCCCATGCTCTTGCCCTGTTTTTAATGTATAAAGACCATGTCAAGATCTTTTATGTTTTTACAGAGGAATTATTTGAAAATTGTATATAATGCTGCTGTAGACTATCCACACGCATCATTGTAATAATTAATGAAAAGAAAGACACATGAGGCGTCTTCTCGTAATGAGAAACACAGTTGTGAAATTTGACTTCAGCTCTGACTTCTTTTGTCAACTGAGATCACAGAAACTAGGGCATAAATCATTCTATAAATGCAATCCTTTAGTCAAAATACAGTCTCTATAAATATTTCAGTAGCATTTGTGATGCTTTTAATTCTACATCATTTCGCTTTAGTTCACTTCAAAGCTAAATTATTAATGTGCCTCTTCCCAAAAGTTCAAAATGTAATATACTGAAGAGACTTTACTAATTGGAATTCAGAACAGTCTCTGCATGTCTGAAGGTATATTGTTCATGTTTATTTGCATTTGCAGGAGAAAAATAGAACTGGCTAGGCCAAGTTGTAACTATTTCCTTCCACCCAGCAGTGTTGGGCATGAACCATTGTGGAATGAAAATGCTCAAAAATGAGTTTTTATTACAGCCTTTCCAGTGTCCTTTTCTGCTCTTAGACCCCTTGTGCTACCCACTAGCCACACATGGCTGGGGGTCTGTATCTCTTTTGCCCCATGGAAAAGGATCCCTGTCCTATTCTCCTGAGCAAAATTGCATTTGCTCAGTGAAACTGATCCCATCAACTCTAAGAGGAAAGTAATCAGATTAAAGTAATTCAAACAGAGATATGAATGATCATGGTGGCTCCATGTATTTACAGCTGCCACATTTCCTCCCCCACCCGTTTGAAAAAAGGAAAGTACTAATGTAAATAAGTGATTGTTTAAAGATGCATTTTACCGAAGCTAGTCTGAGTTTGGGGAACTTGTATAAGCCAGTTCAAATCATAACACGTCCTGTTCTGCTCACCAATATGCAATATTGGCCTATTTAACAACTTTTTTTTCATGATGAAATTCAGACTGATATATACATATACACACACACACAATTTCTATCATATATTGTTAAATAAATATCTGTATTTTCATTTGGGAGTACTTAGCTTCTCCTAAACACATCAGCAGCAGAATCTTTTCTTTAAAAAAAAAAACAAAACAAAAACATTAAAAAAACCTGTACATTACCATGTGTATTTTGTGGACATGTTTCACTTTGGGAAATATATTTCTCTTTAACTAGTTTATTAATTAAATATTATGACCTGACAGAAAAATGAGGCATTCTTGGAAACTTTATTAACTATTTCGGGTTAAGCATACAAAGGAAAAAATAATCTGGGAGAATATGAGAGCTAGGTCTGCCTGTCTTTATGCACCAATGACAACTTTGATGAAGCCAACTTAAAGCTGTTCATTCATTCTTTTGTAATTTATGCAATATGCATATGTTGAACTACAGTCTCCAAAGAGGAAAACTTCAAGAGTCACATAGTCATGCCCCTATATTTTAAAGAACAAAAACTGAAGCTTAGAGATGAGTTGTGTTTGCTAACGGTGGCTAACCTAGAGCAGAATCCATAACTTCTATCCTTCCCGAACTTTCACTATGGCATGAACCATACCCTTTGCTCTGCCTTTTTCTCTCCTTGAATACAAAACCAACTGCCAAAGAATGTCATCAAAAATACTAAAGATATTTAACCAGAAGACTTTGGGTTTAAATTACTCTAATGCACAACAGTGAGATTATAAATTGTGGACTTAATTTTTTTAAGATTTATTTATGTATTTGAGAGTCAGTACAGCAGGGAGATGCAGAGGGAGAGAGAGAATCTCAGACAGACTCCACACTGAATGGGGAACCCAACACAGGACTCAATCTCACAACCCTGGGATATGACCTGAGTCTAAATCAAGAGTTGGACATTTAACTGACTGAGCCACCCAGCTGCCCCAAGTTGTGGATCTTTAAATTTATTAGTCCTCTAATTTTGTTTGTCTTACCATGCTAAAAGAAAATCACTTCTCTGAGTCTACACTATCATGGAGACTGCCCTTAAAAAAAAAAAATCACTGACCTCAGAATATCATCTTTGAGAAACTTAATAGCAGAGAGAACGTACAGAATATTGAGTTACTCTATGCTCATGAAGTCCTCTCTTTGTAGACAATCTACATAATATCTTCACCCCCAAGGTCTTCAAGTAGCTTCAGAAGAGTTTCTAAGGAAGATACATTTTTGATTCCACAAAATTTATAACATGCGTGCTTGCTCACCATGTTAAGAAATAGTATCTCTATTTAAAGTTAATTAATTAATTTCTCCTTACTAGGCTTTCTGTGTGTGATTCAGAAGCAGTGACAGAAATCACCAGCAGAAAGTTCTTGCATTTAGTCCTAAACACTAAAAAGTACTATTGAAAGGAACTGTAAACTGTGATTTGTACTCAAAAGGCCTTCTTTGTGCTCACTGGCTCCTGGGATGAATGAAATTCAGTAATTCTCCTCTTGAACGGTTAAATAGAGATTCAGAGTCGAAAAGATAATGACACAATATACAGAGTTCTTGGTGGTAACAGAGAGTCCAACCTTCCAGTGTTGGACATGCTGCACACTTTTGGATCCTTTGCAACTTTCTTTTCTGCTCCTAAACATTCTTAATGGCATCGTATCTGTGCTGTAAATACAAGTGAATAAAAATTAATTTTGCCTTCAACATTTTGAAATATTTTTTGCAATTTTTAGACATCCTTCTTTGGGGGTTGAGTCTACTACAAATAGACGTTTTTCTCTCAATAAATAGTATACAATTATCATTCTTGGCTCTGGCTTTCTAATCTTGGCTCAGAAATGCCTCAAATCACCTCAAAAAGGTGATGCTAGAAACCAGCATTACTTTAGGGCTCACAAAGTCTTTAGGAAGCCAAAATGTTCTTGGGAACACATATATTCCTACCACCATCTACCCATACACACTCAAAACACCATTCACACTTTTCCTTCTCCAAAACAAAATAAAAATTCCATCATTCTGAAAAGGTACTCCTTTATTTCTGTGGAAATGAAAAAAATTCCCTTAAGAAAGTTTTAATAGCAAAGTTTTAAAAATCAACCAGGGAAAACAAAAACATGGATAAACTCATTAATATACTTCCAGCACTTAGAAAACCTGTAGAATGTATGCCATGCATATACAGATGAAGTCTTTCACAGTAGATTCAATAGTCAGGTAAAAAGAACACTCTTGAAGTTGTTCGCCCTCAGTGTGATTGATGATAGGGCCCACATCCTGTAACACTTGGCCAACAATAGGTTTTCATCTATCATGGTGAGAGAAGCTTCCTGGCATTCATGTTATGTATTCTTTTCAGAAGTGACAAGTCACTCAAGAAATTTCTGGTTTCTGCCCTTAAACAGATTGTGGAGGAGAAATAGCCAATATTCATGGAAACCTTCAGCAGCTAGACAGCTCAATAGAGTCTCCCTCAAGAGCAAAGAACAGGGGAGCCTGGATGGCTCAGTTGGTAAAATGTTTGCCTTCAGCTCAGGTCATGATTCCAGGGTCCTGGTATCGAGTCCCACATTGGGCACTCTGTTCAGCAGAGGCCTGCTTCTCCCTCTCCCTCTGCCCCTCCCCAACTTGTGTCCTCTCTTGCTATTGCTCTCTTTCAAATAAATAAATAGAATCTTAACAAAAAAAAAAAAAAGAGCAAAGAACAAGCATAGTCAGATATTCTACTAGTACACACAGAGTTCCCAACTTACCAAGGTACGACTTAAGATTTTTCAACCAGGGTGCCTGGTTGGCTCAGTTGGTTAAATGTCTGCCTTCTGCTCAGATCATGATTCCAGGGTCCTGGGATTGAGTCCCGTGTCGGGCTCCCAGCTCAGCAGGGAGCCTGCTTCTCCCTCTGCCCCTCACCCTGCTCTCCTACTCTCTCACTCTCTTTCTCTCTCAAATAAATAAAATCTTTTTTTAAAAAAAAGGTTTTTTGACTATATGATGGTACAAAAGCAATACACATCCAGTAGAAATTAAACTTGGAACTTTGAGTTTGAATCACTTCGCAGGTTAGCAATATGTAGAACAATCTTCCCTCGTGATGCTAGGCAGGGGCAGTGGCCACAGTCACATGATTGTGATGGTCAGCCACCAACACACTTACAACCATTCTGTTTTTCACTTGAAGTACAGTATTCAATAAATTACATAAGGTATTCAACACATTATTTGAAAATAGGCTTTGTGTTAGATGATTTTGCCCAACTGTAGGCTACTGTAAGTGTTTGGAGCACCTTTAAGGTAGGCTAGGCTAGGCTGTGACATTTGGTAGGTTGGGGGTTAAGTGCATTTTTGACTTATGCTTTATTGGAATATAACGCCATTGTCAGTCGAAGAAGATCTGTACTAGTATACAGGATTTTACTAGTATCTTCCACAGATGTTTAGTGGAAGTTTAGCACCTTATTTTTGAACGCTCCCAACAAATGCCAGCACAGTGAGCACTTGGTGGGTGAGGAGGTTGACAAAATTCCAGTGCTAACATTTTCAGCCTCACTGTGATTCATGCATGTGAGATTGTAATCTGCAGAAAACTTCTTTCTACATCCAGCTAAGATTTTGAGAAGGTAGTGGAAAGATCAGGACATAGTAGTTACTTGGCCAAAAGAGCAGATGAGCAAATAAATACCCATTCACTTTGGGGGAGGACCAACATTCTTTCAGTGTTTGGGCCTGTGATCGCAGCCCTGCGTGCAATTTGTAGTTATGAACCACAGCTATAAAACTCTGTCTTTGCCTATTTTCTCTTTCTGTTTCTTTAAAATGGTGCATGAAGTTGAAGATTCTTATAAGACAACCTGAAGGAAGATTTTTTTTTATACGTGCTTGAAATATTTTTATAATCTTTAACAGTATCATTCTATCATAATTAGGCAGCAAGTTTTTAAATAGCATATCTTTATTCAGTCTTTCCAGAGCATTAAATTTGATTTATACAGAAACAATTCTCTTTGCATGCATGCAGATTTAATCAGTTTGTATGTTATTTGAATAAATGTTGCAATTGCATTAATAAGTTTGATGGCATAAACAGGTTTGGGAACTAATATGCCTGATTCTTGGTTAGCATATAGCTCAGTTACTAGCAGTAAAACTGGGCCAGTTTAAAAAATGTTTTGTTTTTTTTTTATTTTAGAGAAGTTTTAAATTTACCAAGTAATTGTGAAGATAGTACAGAGGGTCCCTACATGCCCAGACCTAGTTGCCCCTCTTATTTACATCTTATGTGAGTATGGTACACTTATCACATATAATGAACTCATACTGATACATGAGTCTTATCTAAAGTCCATACTTTATTTAGATATCCTCAGCTTTCCCCAAATGTCTCCTTTCTGTCCCAGGATAGCATCCATGAGAGCACATTACATTTCATTATCATATCTCTTTAGGCTCCTCTTGGGCTGTGGCAATTTCTCTGATTCTCCTTCTTTTTGAAACTTTCACAGTTTTAGGAAGTCCTGTCAGTTATTTTGTAGAAGGTCCCTTGATCAGGATTCATCTGATGTTTTTTTCACAAATACATTGGAATAATATGGTTCCAGAAGGAAAACCATAAAGTACCATTCTCATCAGATCATGCCAGGGGTTCATGCCAATTGTCTATATCACTTATCATGGTTGATGGTAACCTTGCTCATGGGGCTGAAGTAGTGTTTGTCAGGTCTCTGCACTATAGAGATACTGTTGTGTTTTTTTTTTTAATTATCCCTTACCATATTGCATTCTTTGCAAGAAAGTCATTATGTACAATCCACATTTAAGGAGTGGGGAGTTGTGATCCCCAGCCTTGAAGGTGAGTAACTACCTAAATTATTTGAAATTCTTCTGCATTGGAGACTTGTCTATTCTCTCCCATTTATTTTTTTTATTAATCCATTCATTTACTTTTTTCATTATGGATCCATAGGGATTTATTTTTACATGTTGGGTTATAATCTAATACTATTTTATCTGTGTTTATCTATCTATCTATCTATCTATCTATCTATCTATCTATCTATCTATCTATCATCTATCTATTATCTCAAATCATTCCAGTGTGGCTATTGGGAGCTTGTTGGCTTCTGTATCCCTCTAAAAAATACTCATGACTGTGTGTGTGTATGTGTATCCATGTATGTGTTATTTATTTGTTTTTGTATTTTGGACACTTTCTTATTTTCTGTCACTACAAAAATACTGTAGGTTCATCTTCTATATTTTCTGTTCCTGTCCTAGAACCAGCCCTTTTTCCAAAAAGCCCTGGTTCCTTCTATTAGAGAATGGTATCAGAAACTCAGATTTGGGCACTCAGTATGCTCACAGCTACTGGGATTTCACTGCTCCCAGGACCTCTCAGCTAACAGAGCAGGGGGCTCTATGCATGAATATTAACCTGTATTTATACATACATCTGTAAAGGTTTGTATATGTACCCATCTGTGTCTATGGTAAGCTAAATAGTACTTCATACTGGTGTCTTCAACTCCAATCCATTGCCACAGAGCCTTCTGCCCTTGCTTATCTGTAACCTCCCATAACAGTGAGAAGCCTGGCCCCAATGACCACTCCATTTACTTTACTGTCCTATTCCAGGTACCATGTATACCAGTATCAGAATTGGTAACCCATACTCCTGTGGGAAACAACTTTATCAACTAGGATACAATGCCAACACAGTTCCTTTCGCCTTTTGTCTGATAGACTACTCATATCCAAAGTTACCTACATCAGCAACTTCTTACCCATCTCCTTATTGAGATTGTTTCATATATTTTCAATAAATGAAGATTCTTTTGTCATATTCTTCATTCCATCCTGGGACTCCCCAGTCTCCTAAATATTTTTTAATTTGCATTCATGAAGATTTACTTTGTGTGCTGTAAAGCTCTGTAAGTTTTGGCAAATGCTTAATGTCTTATATCCACCATTAAAATATCATACAGAATAGTTTCACTGCCCTAAAAAATCCCCTTTGTTTTAACTATTTAATCACCTCTTCTTCTTGAACACCTGACTATTGTGTTTATGATCTATCTAGTTTTGCCTTTTCCAGAATGTTATATAATTGAAAATAAAGCAGCTTCTTTCACTTAGCAATGTACATTTAAGATTCATTCATGTTTTTTCATGGCTTTTAGCTCATTTCTTTTTATCACTGAAAAATATTCCATTGTATGGATATACCAGATTTTATTTATCCATTCACCTACTGAAGTATTTTTTGGTGACTATGAACAAATCTGCTACAAACATTTGTGTGCATGTTCTTGGGAGGGGACATAAGTTTTTACATCAATTGAGTAATTAACTAAGAGTGTGATCACTAAATTGTTTGTTAAGACTGTTAATTTTGTAAGAAACTGTCAAAACATCTTCCAAAGTAACTATACCATTTTCCATTCCCTCTAGTACTGAATGAAACATCTCATACATTTTTTTTTCATATGTATAATTGCTCCGGCATCATTTGTTGAAAAGATTTTATCTCTCCATTGAATTGCCTTTGCGTTTTTGCCAAGGATCAGTGACTATATTTGTATGGATCTATTTCTGGGCTATCTATTCTGTTTCATTGATCCATGTGTCTATTGTTTTGCCAATACCATTCTATCTTCATTACTGTTGCTCAATGGTAAGTTCTGAAATCAGGCAGCGTGTGTCCTCCAACTTTATTCTTCTTCAGTATTCTGTTGGCTCTTCTAGGTCCTTTGTTTTCCACGTAAACTTCTTATACCTATGAAGTGTTCTTAAATCTTTGAAATGGCTTGCTGAGATTTGATTGGGATTATGTTGGATCTATAGATCAAGTTGAGAGGAGCTGACATCTTAACAATATTGAGTCTTTCAATCCTTGAACACAGAATGTCTCTCCTTTTATTTAAATCTCATTGATTTTTCTTCAGTGTTCATAGTTTTCTGTATGTAGATCCTGTATATGTTTTGTTACATTTATGCCTAAATATGTCATTCTTAGAATGCTATTGTAAGTTATCTTTCCTAAGTTTCAAATTCCAACTTCTCACTGCTCATATATAGGAAAGCATCAAATCCTTCATACTTACTTCACTTGATTATTATTTTGAAGAGGTTTGTTGTTGTTGTTGTTGTTGTTGTTGTTGAATCCTTGGGATTTTCTTCATAGACAATCATGTCACCTGCAAATTGAGATAGTTTTCTTTATTTCTGAGCTGTGTAGTCCTTTATTTCCTTTTATTCTCCTATTGCTTTAGTTGAACTTTCAGTATAACATTAAATAAGAGTGATGAAAAGGGATATCTTTGCCTTGTTTCCAATTATAAGGAGAAAACACTCAAATTTCACTGTTGAATATGATGTTAGATGAAAGGTCTTCAAAGATTTTTAAAATGAAGTTAAGTTCCTTCCTATTCCTAATTTTCTAAAGTTTTTTTAATCATTAATGGGTTTAGATTTTGTCACATGCCTTTTCTGCATCTATTGATATGATCATATGATTTTTCTCTTCTAGTCTGCTTATTTCATTGAATACGTTTGACATATAACATAGTGTAAATTTAAGGTGCAATGTACTACTTTAATATGTTATATATTACAATATAATTGTCATTTTAGTGATATTTATCATAACACATAGTTATAGTGCAATATTGCCAATATTCATTAAACTGCGCATTTGATTACTGTGGCTTTTTTACTACTTGATACAAGTTTGTACCTTTAACATCAATTTTTATCTGCACCCCCCCTTTTTTAGCCTGGAGATGTGTTGGATTATGTGGATAGATTTCTAATGTTAAGCTAGCTTTCATACTTAGAATAAATTCTACTTGTTTATGGTATGTAATTATTGTTATACATCATCAGATTTAACTTATAAATATTTTACTGAAGTTTTTGCATTTATCTTTATGAGAGTTACTGGTCCATAGTTTTCTGGTAGGATCTTTAATCCATACAGGTATTAGGAAATTTGGGCTCTTGTAACATGGGTTAAGAAGTGTTTCCTCTGTTTCTGGAGATATGGAGAATTGGTACGATTTCTTCCACAAATGCTTGTTAGAAACTACATGGACCTGGTGATTCTTTTCAGAACATTGTTAATTATTGGTTAATTTATCTAATAGGTATAAAATTATTTGGGTTATCTATTTTTCTTTGTATGAATTTTGGTAGTTTTTGAATCCCAAGGAGTTCTATTTTTATTTTTTTTTTATTTTATATTTATTTTATCTAAATTATTAAATTTGTGAGCCTAGAGTTTTTCATATAATTCTTTTATTATGCTTTTAATGTGTTTGGTATCAATAGGGATGACTCCTTTTCCATATCTGATATTGTAATTAGTATCCTCAATTTTTTTGTTAGTTAGCCTGTCCAGTGGTTTATCAGTTTTACTGATTTCTCAAAGAACCAACTTTTGGCTTTGTTGATTTTTTTTCTATTGCTTCTGTGTTGTCAATTTCATTGATTTCACCTTTAATTTTTATTCTTTCTTTTCTTCTCCTAGGTTTAGGCTCAAATTGCTTTTCCTTCTCTGGTTTCTTAAGATAAAACGCTTAGGTTATTAATATCAGATCTTTATTCTTATCTAAAAAATGCATTTAATGATATAAGTTTCCATCTACACACTGATTTTGCTGTATTTCACAAGCAAATTTTATTGTTGTACTTTTATTTTCATTGAGTTCTTTCTTAAGTTTTTAGTATATTGAGAAATTCTAAATACTAATCTTTAAGTATCTTAGAAAGATTTTACCCTAGAATTCGAAAATTTATGAAGACCAAGAGTCATGGTTTTATTCTCACTTTACCCAGCAAGTTCTGTCATGTTTGGTGGATGAAGGCTCCTCCATTCTTGATCCTCTATTAATTAATAATCACTTAGGACTTATAAAAAATAAATCAGACTACACAGAAAAGCCAGTCAAAGTGGCCCATTGTCAGTTGGTAATCCTGTACCATAATCTCCTGGCATGAAAACTAGCATGAGAATCCACAAACAATATGCAAAACTCTCTGGGAGAGCTTGGAGCTCTACCAAATGATTCTGTGTTCAATTGCTACGGTATCATTGTCTCTGAGTCCGGTTCTTTAGTGTGCCTGAGTTTGGCACTGAGAACAGAACAGTAAAAAAAAAAAAAAAAAAACAGGCAAGGGACCCTGTCCTCAGAATTTGGATTCTGCTCAGGGAAGTCAAATAATCCCAAAACACACTGAGTGGAACACAGTGGCACCATCTGGGAGCTGTTAGAAATGTTGACTCCTAGTCCCTTCCCAAGACTTCCTAATACAGAGTCACATTTTAAAAAGATCCCTTGGTGGGGGGGTAGGGACACCTGGGTGGCTCAGTGGGTTAAAGCCTCTGCCTTTGGCTCAGGTCATGGTCTCAGGGTCCCGGGATGGAACTCTGAATCAGGTTCTCTGCCCAGCGGGGAGCCTGCTTCCCCCTCTCTTTCTGCCTGCCTCTCTGCCTGCTTGTGATCTCTCTGTCAAATAAATAAATAAAATCTTTAAAAAAAATTCAAAGATCCCTGGAGGAGTCATGCTTATGTTAAAGTTTGCAGAGCCCCACCCTAGATAATGGTAAATGGTGATCATGCTTCAAAAAAGATGCTTGGCTTGGAAAGGATAGATCTACTCTTGTAGGCTTATCAGGGCAAATCTCTCTGAGGAGTTTCCCTTGAGAGACTGAAGGGTAGAGCCTCGTTCATCCGGACCCCTCTCCCTTTAGTTCCTCTAGTCCTTGCCACCCCTTCTCCTGTTGCTCCCCCAGCTCTCCACCCCATCAAATCCAGGCCAGCTCCTGCTTCTGTGTCCCACGCAGTGAGCATACAAGGAAAGTTCTGGTCGGGGGAGGCAAGAAACATAAGCCCCCCAAAAGTTATCTCCCCAACTGTTTCATTTAAAAGGGAAGACATTAAAATATAAGTATTTATAGTCTTCAACTAAAATACTCCTGGCCTATGAAAAGGGGAGTAAAACATAATACACTTTTTAAAATAGGTTCTGACTTCTGTCTTTTCTGAGAGCACTTTTTTCTTTAGAAAATAAATTGTAACTGAAAAATTCTATTAGCTTATATAAATGTAGATGTAGAAAAATGATCAGATGGTTTTAAATTTAAAAACTGCAGGGTAGATATTCTTTCTTGCTTCTTTGTAATAGGCTCTAAACTTCAATGATGCAAGTTTTTCTCTTTTCCTTCAGTTGATCAATGTAATTGAGATTTTTCCCATTTTTTGGAGCTGTCATGGAGCTCCACCATGGAGTGGTCATATAATTATGCCAGAGATATTAAATATGTTTTAGACACAAAATTGTAAATACAGTATAGAAAAATCATGAGCTTATTTCCATATCAGTAAACTACATTTTATCCATGAGGAAAGTACATTTTTCATAACTTACAAGAAGTATCTTGCCTTCAGTGGCACCTATATGTGGCATTCTTAACAACCCCTTGATTTGACATTGCTATCTGGGTTTTTCTATAATCGGGGAAAAAAGAGCAGCAGAGCTGCAAGTGTGTGTGTGTGTGTGTGTGTGTGTGTATTTATTTATTTATTCATTTATTCATTTATTTATTTATATATGGCTGACCAGTGAGTAAGATCCTCTTTATATTCACAACTGCCATTGTGTCAATGAACACTTTCTGGATGCAGGGTATCATTTTGGGAAAAAATGCACCTAAGTTAAGCTTCTCCCCTGGCATTGCATCAGAAAGAACAGAAAGAATAAAAGTCGATGTGTACAAAAGCAAATTCTAACACAACAACTCTTCTTATAAGTAACTTTGTTGCAATAAGTTCTCATGCTATATAATTCTTATTCTGGTGGCACTGAAATGTTTGGTGTTCATCAGCTTAGTAATTAAGCCAGTCCTACAAAAATATATTCTATCCAAGTCCAGAACTTTGCTCCTGTTGGTCTCTCCTTTTGAACCAAAGCCTGGCAAGTATGTCAGTTAGTGTAGCTTCTTGTACAACAAACTTTATATAACTATATGCCTGTAAAAACTTTTATGATATGGGCATTTATTGTTTAAATAGCTCTGTTAGTATATGGATTTAGCCTCAAAATAGGCTTCTAGGCTTTATCTGAAGTGATGGTAGTCCTTTTTTCTTGCTAAAATATGTCAGTGCAATTACTAAAATTTAGGAAATAACATAATAAAATAACAAATTGAACATCACTTCTTTTTTTTTAAAGATTTTTTAAATTTATTTGACAGAGAGATCACAAGCAGGCAGAGAGGCAGGCAGAGAGAGAGCTGAGCAGAGAGCCCGATGCGGGGCTCGATCCCAGGACTCTGAGATAAGGACCTGAGCCAAAGGCAGAGGCTTTAACCCACTGAGCCACCCAGGGACCCCAATCACTTCTACTTTTAAAAAATATCCCCCAGCAAATTAAATCTTTCTTAACAGGAATTCAACCAAACAAACTTCTCAGCTAACTATCACTTAGTTTATTTTACTTTTCTTTTTGCACATAGCACTTTAAAGATCAGAAATGCATTCACTAGGAGTGCCTGAGTGGTATAGTTAGTTAAGTGTCTGACTCTTGTTTTCTGCTCAGGTCATGATTTCAGGATTGGGAGATCAAATCTTGCCTCAGGCTCCATGATCAGCTGGGAGTCAGCTTCAGTTTCTCTCTTCCTCTCCTTCTGCCCCTCCAGCTCCTGCTCTTTCTCTCTCTCTAATAAATAAATAAATCTTTACAAAGAAAAAAAAAAGAAGAAAGAAAGAAAGAGAGAAAGAAATGCATTCACTAGAAAGAGATATGTCGACAGATCAGCGAATAATAAGTCCACATTCCACAGCCACAAACTGACAAAATGATTATTGAGAAAAAAATTTATGCTCCCTCCCTCAAGATTCATGATAAAAAGGATATTTATTCCATTTCATTTAGAATCATTTAACTGGGGCAGAAAAGTGGGCAAAGGCATTCTAGAACAATTTTCAGTGAGAACTAAAACAAAACAAAATACCAAGACACTAAATTAAATTTAAATTAAAAAAGACACCCACTTTCCTGGGAATTTTTAGACATTTTACTGACATTATGTTACCCAGATCATGGGCATGAATATTAAGAGCTACTGCTAACTTAATTGAATTCTTATTCTAAGATAGCCTTCCTGTCAGGACAGGGCCCACATTAGAATTATTATAATCTAACACAGATTCATCACTCTCCTGTGGGTGAAACTACGGTCTAGAAGGCGCCCCCTACTGTGCTTTAAGGTCAGCGAGAGATCAGAGAGATCACAAGCAGGCAGAGAGGCAGGCAGAGAGAGAGCTGAGCAGAGAGCCCTATGCGGGGTCCCAGCGGACTTCCCAGAGTCCCAACCAACCACTTCTTCAGGGAGAACAAATAGGAGAGACACCACTTAATGATTAAGCAGGTGGAAAAAGTTCTCTTCATCAAAAATTGAATGTAATGTGCAGAAAGATCTTCTTTTCCGTTAAAACTTCCTGATACCAGCCCTCATAAACCCATCAAGCATCCATTTAGTCTTTTACTGTGAAAGGGAAAGGAAACATATTTTTAGGCAAATCATGTCCACTCAGCACTCATTCCTCACAGACCATCTGTCTTACACTCCTTGTACTTTTCCTTTTTGTCTCAGAGAGTTGTGAAGCACTCACATAATTAATCCAGGAGCCCAGCCTAGACCACAGAAAGATTTGCGCCTTTTCATCTCCCTTGCAGAGTGCTTTGTTTTTCTTTTTCCTTCTGGATAACATCCATCACTAACAGGAGAATGGCACTGATTGACAAGTGGGGCAAATATCAAGAAAAGTTTTGATCAAAATGTTTGAGTCAGTTGTTCTATGAAAGTTTAGTTTATGTGGCAATATTGGTGGTTAATGAAAGGAATGTTGCAGAGATCCCTCCAAATGAGTATGTTGGTGTGCTTGTAATTGTTTTTCATGACCTAGTGTAAAAACCCAAGTTATTTTTGAAACTGTAGGC
Source organism: Procyon lotor (assembly GCA_028646535.1). NCBI lineage: Eukaryota > Metazoa > Chordata > Mammalia > Carnivora > Procyonidae > Procyon > Procyon lotor. The sequence continues at coordinate 101,246,738 of CM053606.1, read as the reverse complement.
CCATATTTATGGTTTGATAAAATGGTCTCTCTGCTAATGTAACATCAAATGTTAGTGTGTTTCGTGGGCTTCTTTCAGTTAGAACAACTTGATACTTTAGAATATTTTGACAGGTAGTCTTGAAACTACAAAGTCTCTAGCGATCCTAAAACTTAACAGGGAAAACATTGGACACTCAAATTGCTAATTCCCAAGCAGAAATCAAACTATCAAATGACTCTCAGTCACAGGTTTTTTTTTTTAATGATTTGATTATGTACTGAATGGTTAAGGTTTACTTAAGTGGAAAAGCCATATGATGATTTTATTTTTAATTGGTTTTTTTACAGTCTCTTAGACAAATCATCACTTTTATGAAGCTATAGCAAGTAAAGTTGACCATCCCAAAAATCAAATGATGTATCTTTAGTGTTCATCATATTGCCTTCCAAGTTCAAATCCCATTTATTTCCACTTTTGAAATGTCTTCCTATTTAAGAAGCGGTTTTTTTTTTTAATTGACGTAGAGTTGACACACAATGTCCCTTCAGCTTCAGGGGTACAACAGAGTGATTGGACAAGTCTATACGTTATGCTGTGCTCACCCCAAGTGTAGTTGCCATCTGTTACCAGGCAACGCCAAAACAGTACTTTTGATTGTATTCCCTGTGCTTTTCACCCCTCAAACTCCCCGCAAATGTACTCATTCCATAACTGAAAGCCTGTATCTGCACTCCCTCCACCATTCACCATTCTGCCCATCCACCCCACTTCTGGCCACCATCAGATTGTTCTCTGTTTTTATCAGTCCATTTCTGCCTTTGCTTTCTTGTTTTGTTTAAAAACCATCCTTAGTTCTCCGTGATGCTCACAGCAGTTTCTATCATTGCAGACAGACTCCTTGTTGCAACATTATTTGCACATTTCAGTCCCATAGGAAATCACACTTTCTCCTCTGCAAGTCTATATAGCAGTGCATTTTTGTTTATGGCAATGACTCCCTACCTGATCTGTATTACTGTATGTCTCCCTGTCCCGTCAGCTCTTCAATCATAGGGACAGTCTTATCTGCCATTATTTCCCCCATATGACCTATCATAATATCAGGCACAGAGCAAGTGTTCAGTAACGCATTTCTAACTGAATTTCCTACCCAAAGCATCAGCGCTTTAAAGTCAGTCATTCTAGGTTCTAGCTGCATCTTCCCCAGCAAGCTCTTCCAACTATCCTTTATTAAAAAGCACATCTAAAAATATCAGTTCACATACTGGATCAATAGCAGAGGTGCCATGGTTATGATACAGACTTGGAGGACAGGCAGCTTGTAAGAAATTCCAGCTGGTCCACTTACTAAATAGCTGAAAGATCCCCTCATTGAATCTTTGGTCCTTCCTGGGTGTGATGGTCTCACCTGGTTATTGCGAGGGTTAAAAAGGGCTCTGTGCTTAGTGTACCAAGGAAGACCAGTAAGTTGTAGATATTATTCATAAAAGAACTTAAGACCACAATTACCAGAAAGAAGAGTGTAGCATGAACAGGGAACCAAAAGAAAGAAAGGAAGTATTTATCCATGAAGGGAATGCTTAGTCTCTGAGATGAGAGGCTTAAAGAGAAGGATAGATTGAAACATAAAAAGAAAAAAAAGGAAGATCCCAGTGCACTCAAGGAAAAAAGAAGTCTCTCAATATCCTTCCTGCTTATTCTTCCAGTATCACACACAGTTGGGCACACCTTACCACATCCTGGTTGATACCAAGTTTATCAACTTTTCCATTAAAGTCAAACTCAGTACAGTCAATGAGGGACTACTTAGGAGCTACGTGTACCTTGTATAACTTATATGACTGACTGTAATGGCTGAAATTGAGAAATCAGGGCAAAAGGATTGAGTGGCTCTAAGAATTGCCAAGGATCCAAGATTTGAACAATTATCATGCACACACAAAGGAACCTATGCAGACGACTATTTAGTACAGAGAGTAAGTCAGCATAAGTGTTACATTTGTGGGCATAGTTGACCGAGACTTTAAACAAAGAATGGGAAGATCCCCAGAGTTCCCATCATTTCTAACCACAGATACAACACTGAGCAGATGCCAGATGATTATGGAACCCTTAGGTTCTAATTCTTTTACTTTTTTTATAAATAATTTTTTTTTTTTAGATTTTATTTATTTGACAGAAGCACAGTGAGAGAGGGAACACAAGCAGAGGGAATGGTAGCGGGAGAAGCAGGCTTCTTGCCAAGCAAGGAGCCCGATGTGGGGCTCGATCCCAGGAACCTGGGATCATGACCTGAGCCAAAGGCAGACGCTTAACGACCGAGCCACCCAGGTGCCCCTAGGTTCTAATTCTTAAAAGAGAGTTCTTCCTTCCTCTACCAACTTTTTCTGTTGCCAGTTCATATAGTGATATGCTGTAGCATGAATCATTACAATGACCTATTTGCTGTGTTGTGAGCTGAGTATGGATAAGTACACTCACTTTTAAAAAAAAAAGATTTTATTTATTTGAGAGAGAGAGAGGGAGAGAGAAAGAGAGTCCAAACAGGGAGAGCAGTAGAGTGAGAGGGGGAGGAAGACTCACTGCTGGGCATAGATCCCAATGAAGGGCTCAATCCCAACACCCTGGAATCATGATCTGAGCCAAAATCAGATGCTTAACCCACTGAGCTACTCAGGTGACCCAATACACTCACTTTTTGATGTTGTTTTGAAATTGGTGTTTTGTATCATTTTAAATTTTGTTGCATCTTTTTATAAATCAGATGACTGCTCACATAAAACAACAACAACAACAACAACCCACAATTACCAAAGACTAGCACTGAGCAGTTGAGATTAATTGGTGATGTGGGCAGTTACCTGCCTGTCAGGTATAGACCATTTCAAATCAATTGCACTAAATGTAATGTCCTGGAGAAATAGATATAAAATGTGAAAGGTATTTCTGCTATTTTTTATAACTGATACCTAAATTTATGCCTTCATCACACAGGGTTATAATCATGCAGAATTATGATCCATTTTAACTCTTTATACCATAATTATCTAATTTCAACATATATTTTATAGATGTTAAACCTGTAAATGATAGATAATTCAAAATATTAGCATTAGTGCTTTAAAATTAGTCACTATTAAAACCTAATTATTACTTGAGTGGGCCTATGTTAGTGGACATTGAAAGATCAAAAACTGAAGATATTTGTCCAAATTAAAATGAGAACATGTAGCTCATATGTTCTAAATGAACATGTTTGCTTCTCCAATAATAATTTCATTATCACCAACTTACAGGATAGAGTTTTAATTATGACCTCTATATCAGTAGAAGCCATGTATTTGGGATTAAAAACCTACTGCTTTAACTAGTCTAGTTAAATACTGTGGCTTGATACATTCTGGGCTCCAACTTTTATAAAAACCAGAGAACACTTCTAATAACACTTTTCTAATTTCATGGTTCAATGCACAGTCAGTAAAGATTTAAATAATTCAGAAAGAAAGCCTATTCTCTTTCTTTATTAGAAGTTTGAGTCAGGCAAATTCTTTGACATTTAATAGGTTTTTAACCCTTTTAATAACTTTTTATAATGAAATTTATTGACAGTTGTTTTAGAGAAAGGGTTATTATATTAGCATGAATAGCAGTCACTAGTTTCTATGATTAGTTTTGAGACCTTGACCTTATATAACTCAAAGTGTATAAAAGCATAAATGAGTAATGTTAATATTAACTAAATTAGGTATACCCAGAAATATAGAGAGTGTATATAATGATATTCATCCCATTATCTAACATGCTATAAAATTTTGGCAGACAAATATTTGAAATTTTTAATTGTTTTAAAGGAGCTTAAGGTCACTTACAGAGTCAGACACTTTAAAGGAACTGAAAGACGTTGTAATTTTTCTAGACCGATTCTACCAAATTATTAATATTATACTCAATAGGAGAGGATTTCCAGCCTTTTCCTATCTTGGTTTCATGCCATTTTAATGTTTTAGAATACATTATTAAAAAGATTATTGAATGATTTCCATACTAAAATACTAATTTAAAGTTGTTCTTTTCTTGAAGTCCCCCAAAACTTGGGAACATACAAATATTCTGCCTAGGAAAGCTATCAGGCCCAAGCAGAATACAAGGTTTTGATTTTGCTTCTTGAGATGTACTTTTAAGTGAATGTCATGTGTATCTAATGATTTAAGAGCCTCTAAATGAACTCAAATGTCACTTTTTGAACTGATGTTAAGAAGTCAGTATTCCACTTGACATCTCCATTTTTACTAGCATCCCATTAACATTGCAGTGGAAAGTATGAAATTCAGTTAAATTTTCAGGTTTAAATATAGTATAAAGACCATTTCAGCTGACTTGTGATGCTATAAATATCCAGAGCTAGTTCTCATAGATAAACCACAACTCCCATAGGGCATGTCTTATAGCATTTCCCAATTTTCTTATCACCTATCTTTCCAACCCATTCTTTTTGTTTCAATGCACACAATCCTTTGAAAATATTCTGAAAATAAGGCACATTATTCAGTCCTTTCTTTGGACATATCAAAGCAGAAACGTGAGCAGTGAGCAGACATTAGCACATTTGAGTACAATTTAATATAAGATTATAGTCCCATGAACAAAGCACTCCCTACACTTTGTAGTACAGATGCAAAAGGCATGATTTCTACAAATCAAGAGCTTCACTGACTTTAATCATGGGTAAACCCAAAGCCACTCACAGACTCCACGTAACAGAGGTATACAATTTTATAGGAACTGCTAATTCAGGTATTTTCGGAACCAGAGGGTTGACCAGATGGTCTCACAAACCCTTTCAGATAAGACAGAGCTTTTAGTCTGTCTTACAGACAGGATGTCTTTACATCCTGCCATTAATTGGAATTAGAAGAGATGCTCTTTGTCAATTAAGAGTCAAGCTTGCTTGCTGTACATTTGCATGTTTGTTTTATTTGAGCCAGGCAGAGGAGTCCTCTCAAGGGCACACTGGAGCACAAAGTCAGCCTGGTAATACTGACAGTGATAGTTTAACAGTAACAGTAGGAGATAAATCATGTTGGCCTGAAGCAATCAGACATGGATGCCTCAATTTGAGTGGAAAACATCTTTCCAACTGCATGTCACTACACCCCATAACCTTCTGGCCATTGTTGTAATCCAAAGGAGAGGTTATGTGTACAGAGTTGATGGCAGAGAATAGTATACAATGACCAAGAATATCTTTTTATGTATTTAAATTTTTTTGAACTTTGTATCTACCAGTTAGCCTATTAGCTATGATCAGGGAGCCATTAACATCCGGGTTATAAGTTCAACCTTTATCTGGGCTATTGACTTTCTCATAGTGTGAAACCCTATGCTCTATGACTTAAGCTGCCCGGTTTCTCCCAGAAAAGGTCTCCACAGATGCAAGGATATGGCTACCAGAATGCTTAGTCACAATTCTGTCAGTGGCTCACCAAGAACTAGAACTAGTCAAGGAAAGTGACTCCAGATGCTAACAAAAGATAAACATCCACATCTTTCACAACAGGTGACCCAGGAGACCAAAAAACCACAAAAATAATTTTTACATTTGCCAAAACATCTTCATAGTGTTTATCTTCATCCATCCATGCTTAAGCAAGCATTTAAGATTAGTACATTTCTCTCATTTTTGTCTCCCTATAACATATCACTATCAAACAAACCACATCTAATATTTATCCTATTATCTTATCCCCTCTCTGCCTTTGAAAGTGAGCTGTGTAAGGACAGAGATTTCACTCAGTGTGTTTGCTCACTCTTATTCATGTTCTACCTACAGCAGTACCTGGCACAAAGTAGGCTCTCAATAAATATTTGTTGTTGAAAAATTGTTATCTGTAACTCAGAGGTAGAAATTGAAGGTCAGTTAAAATCAAGACGACTCATTAGATTCAGAACCAGTCTGATGATGTCATGAACAGAGTTTCCTTCACTACAAAACACCACCTCTCATCTAGAAAAAGGAAAGAAAAGAAATTCTTAAAAATTGGTGCAAAATTGCTTGTTTGGTTGTTTATAAAAATGAATCAACATACCCACACATGAAGGTAATTCAGATGCCTTCTAGATCTAGGGAATGTGACAGAAGTAGAAATCAAGTTTGGACCTGGCAAAGACACTGAGGACATTGAGAAGTTGTGGGTCCTCCCTCCCTCTGTCTAATCTTTGGTTCATTCCTGGGAAAGCATACAAAATTTTTATTAGTTAAATTAAAAATAAAAATTTTGCCATGACTTTTAGAACCCTCAATGATGTTTTCCTCTAACAAATCAAATCTCTTGAGTAATGAGGGTCTCATTCATGGAAGGGGCCACAGTGAGGGAAAGACCCCCAGTTTGAGGGAGGAGGATGGTGAGGTGTTATGGAAGCTCCTGTGGGGATATGCAGCACTTCACAGCATTTGTTTTTTGAAGTAGTTTTAATCTTTCCCAACGACGGTGGTTCTACAGAGTGCCATGTCTTTCCATTTGGCAAATATCTATTGAATTGTACCCCACAGCTCTTGCTTTCCTGTGATAATTAGTTTTATAATTACTATTTATCCTAAGTAAATGACAAATATCCCATTTTAGTGTATTGTGAAGAAATCTGAGCCCTATTTATTCATGCTGCCTTTTGGAAGGAAACTAAGTTCAATCAAGTTATTCTGACCCATTATTGAGGATAAAAATACATTTAAAAAAAAAAATGACCAATCTTTCTTTCGAACCTCACTTTTTCCTAATCTTTGAAACTACAGCATGTGCTTTGTATAGATATATTTTCCAGATTTCCCCTCTTTTGATATTATCAGTTTCAATGTCAGAAATCTAATAGCAAAAATGTTGAATTTATTTAAAATACACATTTTTAAATAATGAACAAAACACACAAGGAGATTACCTATAAATGATTTCTTTGATTTGTTGGGACAACAAATAATTTAGCTCTCCCTTGGAAATGCACTTAGGAAAATAATAAATGAAATTTGATTATTAAATTTACCCACACATTCGTTCTGGTGTATACATTTACATATTAATTGAATCCCTGGCAAAAATATGTAATCAAATTGGGGACTTAAATAATATCAACATTTACATTATTCTCATAGGCTCTTGGAGTGCATTATTCCTAAGAAAAATGAGAACTGCTTAGTCTTCCTCCTGGCCTGATTAATCATGTAAGGCTGGGTGGGTTACCGAGAGCAGGCTCCAAAGTTTCTCTTTAGATGCTAAGAACAGTATGTGTTTGATAGTGTCTATAAAAAGGACCAAGAGTAAGCACTTGTCACAGGCATCAGGGTCCCTTTACAGCCCTGGGGAAAGTGCTCCGCAGTGAAGGGTGTCAAAGGCTGATAGACAGGGGTAAATGGAAGAGCTTCATAGATTCCTCACGTTCTCTTGTTCCTGCTGCAACTGGCACGCTTCCAGGGCTTGCCGGCAAAGACCACAGAAAGCAGCAGCTGGTAAGCCACATTAGCAAATAAGGCCTCGGGGCTCCCCATGTTCCAGGCTCTGTTCACCAACTGCCATTCACTCAAACAGCTGGATCAGAGCAGAGAGAGCCAAGACGTCGTTAGGGTTTTATGTGTACAACTGTTTTGATATGGATTGTCTGCTAGAGGCAGAGATAATGATAGCTTTCAAGGCTCATGTGTTGGACTGGGAAGTGACGCTGACATTTGAAAGGAGAAAACAGACTCCGGAAGGATCGGGAAACACACACAGTTTTAAACACTGAGACGCGGGCCTTCATTTATTCTGGTGCTGTTGAGTGTGCCACTTGAACACCATTTTGTCACTCATGCAACTGATGTTGTGGCCAGTGTTTTGTTTTGGGGGTTTTCATAGTTGAGTTATGCCAAAATAGTACTCATTTTTTTTTCTTTTTTTTTTTATTAATTTTTATTAATATATAATGTATTATTTGCCCCAGGGTACATGTCTGCGAATCTTCGGGCTTACACATTTCACAGCACTTAACAGCACATACCCTCCCCAATGTCCACAACCCACCC
>CM053606.1:101171409-101238606 GCA_028646535.1 Procyon lotor | reverse complement strand
GAGAATTCATGATATCTGCTTTGGTTTCCTAATTGATTTTAAACGAGGTTTTGCTTTCCATTAATGGAAAGAGATTTTGAAGGAACGCAATGGAAATCTTCTTTTCATCATTGCAATCTTCCTCCGTGACTTTCATTGACATTTTTTAGCTCCTGTGATTATTAAACAATATCAGGAAACAGCTCTGATGTTAAAAAAAAAAAAAAAGGAGGGAAATCTAGCACCCATTTTCAATAGAGTCAGTTTCTTCAGTGGGAAGATACATATTAAGTAAGAGCCAACAATACCAAGGACTTTTAGCCAAGAAAAAATGAAGTTCATTGGGTTTGAAATAAATAAAACAATAAATAAACACATTAGAAAAGATACTTTCCCAATTCATGTCCCAAGAATTTGGCAAATGTAGCTCCCAAAAGATCAAGGATTTGTAATCCTGTTTATGGGAAACCAGCATACTGAATCTTCATCATACCTGGCCTAAACATCTCTTCATTGTAACTCAAGAAACAGATGTTAAATACTGATGATACACTATGATCAGTGCTAGATACTAGGGCTGCACTGGCACACAAAAGAGATACTATCCTGGCCTTTTTGAGTTTATAATCTATTAAGGTATATCAGTTAAGATTGGGTTTAACCATATATAAAAGAAAACTCAAAACTCAAAATGACAGTAACTCTAAAAAAGATGGACACTTACTTTCTTTTCATGTTAAAGACTCCCACAGTAAGTAGATTCCCAGGGTCTGGAAGCTTTGTAATAATCATACACTTAAGCACCTTTTTCCTTGTGCCTTCAGTGTCCTAAAGGTAATGCTTCTGGGTTCAAAACATTCCCCCCCACCCTAGCTTTAGTGACCACACCCACATATTTGCCAACAGGAAAGAACAATGGACAGTGAGCCTTTTCCTTTAAGGGGATTTCTTGGAAGTACCACACAACACTTTCACTTACATTTGAGTAGCCAAAACATGGTCATGTGGCGTGGACAGAGCTGTGGAGGGCGCTAAGAAATGCTCTACAATGGCTAGCCTCTTGGCTAGACAGCTAAATACTGGAAGCCTGTCTCTCAAGACAAAAGTATAGAGTATCAGAGGTTTCCATCACAAGGGAGACAGACATTATTCAAATTTTCTTTTTGTCTTGTGATTAATGTTAGATGAAGTTTCACTGGAAAGAAAGAAAACTCATCAAACTGGTTACTGGGTTTATACTGGTAGTATTCATTTCTTCACTTACATATTGACTCAGTAAATATGTTTTAATACTTGGAATGCCTATTTAATTAAAAGAGATCTGAGGAGAGATTGAAAATTCATTAGTCATATTAATGAATATTACTGTCTAGAAAGTAGAGACATATTAGACTAAGAAATTTACAAGTGGTGGTCATAAAAAAAGTACAGACAAAATGCTTGGGCAGTTCAGAGTAAGAAGAGTCTGGAAGCTTTGTAGATGAGGTGACTTTTGAACTTGACTTTAAAATATGTTTAGGGTTTAGATATATGAATATGGTAATAGCATTATGGAATTGTGAAAAGGGCACAAATATGTAGAGTATATTTCATTATAATTTTGATCTTTGTCAATGGAGAGATCTGAGATCAGTTAAGCTCTCCTATCCTCAACAAATTTGTACAAAAGAGCCATTTATTTCTATAGGGCTGCCACAAAGGGGAATAAGTCTCAATAGATAAAAGTACTGAACAAACCACAAATCACTGAGCAAAGTTTGGTTTTTTTAACTCTTCTTAAAATTTTTCTGACAGCAAATGGTGAAAGAGCAATATGGCCAAAGACTTGTTCAAGGGAAAGAGACATAGGCAGAGTAGCAATTGATTGGGTTTGGTTGAACAGTAAAGGTGTGAAGGACAGTCCTAGGGAACAAGGCTTATGTGAAACCTTTCATGGCATGCTGAAAAGTTTAGATTTAATTTGGTAAGGAAGTATCATTGGAAAGGTTTTGAGCCTATGAGTTATGAAGATTAATTCTGCAGTACTCTTCAGGATGAATGTGAAGAGATTCTTTATAGTTAAGTAGCCATTGCAAGTGAAGAGATAATGAAGGCTTGAAATATGTGAATGAGTGTGGAAATTAAAAGAAGGGCCAATGGAAGAGTTATTTTAGAGTAGATTCAGTGGAACTCACAAGAGTTTGATAGTAAAGAAAAGGAATAAAAATTACGAGAACATTTTGAGTAGAAGTGACAAAGAGTATAAAGGTGTCATCAATAAAAACTGGACAAAACAGGTTTGAGAAAGGAAATGAGTGGAAGAAAGGTGATTCAAGCAGAATGTTAGGAAATAATTTAAGGGTGGAAAGTTGTGGGAAGAAGAGAAGTCAATGAAGGACTTGAGAAAAATCAAAGAGAAGAGCAGTTGTTAGTAAGCATGTCTTAAGTGAATAATTCACAATAAATTAAAAATACTGGAAAGTAACAGGAATAGTATTTGGGGAGTTAAAGTTTTGTATTTGGCATTAAGACTGAAGTCAGTCAGTATCTTTCTAGAGGGAAACCGATAATCAAAACATTTGCTTACCTTCATGAGCTAACTAATCTTATTTTTCAGTAATGAGACTCCATCCAGTTTAATTTTCCCCATATTATACATTAGGCAGTGATTAATATTGAACTGACTTCTATGAAATCCAAGTAAATTGGAAACAATCCTAATTGGAGATGGGTGTTAATATCTGACATTCCTAAGTGTATCTGAGTGTATTCCTAAGTGTATCCTAAGTGTATCTGAGCAATGACTATGCTCTCCAATTTGTGCTTGTCACCCTCCACACAGGAAAATTATTCTTTGGTTGAGTGTTAAAACAGCTGCCTGGGGGCGCCTGGGTGGCTCAGTGGGTTAAAGCCTCTGCCTTCAGCTCAGGTCATGATCTCGGTGTCCTGGGATCGAGCCCTGCATCAGGCTCTCTGCTCAGCAGGGAACCTGCTTCCTCCTCTCTCTCTCTGCCTGCCTTTCTGCCTACTTGTCATCTCTCTCTCTGTCAAATAAATAAAAATTAAAAAAAAAAACAGCTGTCTGCCTGGCCTAATATCATGATAATATAGATGTTTTTGAACTAATGATGAGTTTGTTGAGAAAGAAGTACCCTGTTGAGTACTTCATTGTCCTTACCCAAACTGATTCTTTACACCACTTAGGTGATGCCCGCCTTCTTCTACCAGTAAAACCAAAGGTGAGAATATAAATTTTAGTACTCAGAGTACGAATTAACATGAGAAAACAAGTAGGAAGATGTCAAAATGGTGGAGGAGCTAGGTGCTATAAAATGAGATTATAGGCCTTTGAAAACCCTTGGTTGTAGTCATACATCTGGAAAATCTGTATTTAAGTCAATTTAAAAATCATCCTCAGCAAAATCATTTGAAAACCACAATATGTCTGAATGAATGAGAAGCAATGGGCTTTAATCAGGTAGGTTACAAACTGTCATGCTTTGTAACAGAACTTATATGAAGGAGAAATAAAGTTATCAATTAGTGAGGCACTTGGGTGGCTCAGTCAGTTAAGCATCTGCCTTTAGCTGAGGTCAGGATCCAGGGGTCCTGGGATTGAGCCCTGTGTTGGGCTCCCCGCTCAGTGGGGAGTCTGCTTCTCCTTCTGCCCCTCCCCAAATAAATAAATAAATAAATAAATAAATAAATAAATAAACATTGTCAATTAATTAAATACTTTTGGAAATCTTATTTAGATAAGGTGGGATTTTGCTAGTAAACATTTTAAATTGACAGGGCTATTAAAATGTGTCCTCTTACACACACATGTGTTTGAACATGTACGTGAGTGGTCTGTTTGGTGCAGGGTTGGGAGAGGGAATGGCCCTATATAGTGCAGTGCCCATTATGAATATCCATGATTCTGCATCCTCAATAAGAGAGATGTTCCCCATGCTGAGAGTCTAGGAAAAAACACAAGACTTCAGGACATTAGAAAGTAGTGTGTCTTCTGTGCACTTTGAAAAGCTGGCCCTGATTTTTATGATACCCTCTGTCAATGGCACAACTTTCAGGGTATCTGTTGGAGCTAGTATTATTTCATAAGGAAGATCACATTATAGAAATTAAATGAACACCTGAGAAAGGGGAAAAAAAACTATTTTAGTAAATGTGAGTGGAAACCACACAAACAGGCTACATAAAAATCAGTTTGAGTGGGCAACATTTGATAAGGTCGTTTTGATCATCCTTAGCTATGAATCTCTCCACAGGACATGTAAAACATTAAATCAGCTGCTAATATAGCAGGCCGCATCAAAGTGTGGAATTGAGAAATGTAGATTTCAACTCCCACTCTATGGTTTGGGAAAGTCACTTAACCTCTCTGGGCTTTATTCATTCACTCATTCATTCATAATTATTTCTATATTCCTTCAACAGGCAAGCAACAAGCTTGTGCTTGCCCCTAGGGTTCCTTTTCTAGAGACGAGAAGGGATCCCTAAACTTCCTTGCAACTCTACTGTTTATCAGTGAATAATAATAACTGCTTGTTGAGGGACTTCACAGACAGGAGAACTACTTTTGGAGGATTGGAGGAATAGAGTTTGAATTATTGGAAAAAATATTGATTTGTACCAGGACAGCAGCAGGGACAAAACCATGGAGCTGGCCTAAGCCTTCACCAAGAAGAGCTAGAGTTTAGGATGATGCATAGAACAAAGTTGGAGGATGAAGCAGGAGCAAGAGCGAGAAAGGTCGAAAGGATGATATTGACTAATCAGACCTCATGGTGGAGACAGTAAACCAAACACAGAGAACACAGGCAGACATCTCCTCCATCCCACCTTCAGTTTCAGATTGATCTAACTAGGTTGGTAAAATGACTAGGCAGCATTGGTAGAAAATGATTTTATTATCAAAAGAAAAAAGAGTCTATGACTAAGTAACTTAATTGACCTTTACAGTATTTCTATGTCGTGGGAACATTTGCAGACAGATAATTACGGGGCATTCTGACACCATGTGGGATTTTTTTTTTTCATTGAAACAGAGAAAGATAACATTATTAAATTTTTTCAGTTCTGGAACGTAACTAACCATACACCTCTTCATGGCCTTTTTTTTTTTTCCATTTTTTTTCTTTTTTTCTCTCTCCTATTTTATAATCCTCTACCTGCATGATCTCCCCAACACCCCTCAGAATGAAAGAACTAAGCTACTTCTACAAGCACTACCAAATATTCATTAGTTTAAGTTTGCAAATGTCAGAGAAACATTAAGTGAAATCCACCATACTCCTCTTATACAACACATTTGACCTCTAGATACGTTAAGAGCTTCATCCTCCAATGCTTTTAATTCTAATCCTTGCAGAGACAAAATTCATTGCTTGAATTACAAGAGTGAGTCTCATTAAGGCTAAAAAGCAGTGACCCAGATAGCATAATGGATTAATATGATGACCTTGCCACTTCAGAGCTTACTTTCAAATCTGATGGTGCAGTCAAATCATTTCAATAGTCGATTAATCAATTGGTTAATACTGGCCTGTAGTGTTCTGAGTTTGAAAGTCAGCAGATCATGTTAGCCAATACTAGCCTACATAGAATTAAACTAAGAATCATAATACATTTAACTCACAAAACCTTTCTTAAGTGATCATTATGAAAGAAACAGGGTTTCATGAATTGCTATAATGCTGTAATCACTAATAATTATATAATTTTGACACTCTAATAAGCATCAATGTTTTGAAACTTATGCCATCAATATTGAATAATGATATATGTTTTCATTCCATTCATAAAGAAAGACTATAAACATAATTAGTCAGGTATTGAGTAATGAAATGTGATGTTGAATGAATTCTCACTATTCTATTCTTTTAGTAATAGTGCCTTTAGAGTGATGTATACCATTAGGGTTATTCTATTCTAAAGAGAGGTTGGAAGTTGAGGTGGAAATAGGGATAGTGCAGCAGGACATGCTACAGAATTTTCAAAGTCTAAGGAATTAAAAAAAATTTTTCCAGAAATATGTGAAAAACTTGTATCTTTGTTTTTGGTAGATGCAAGATATACGGAATCCAGAAGGAACTCAATATGGCTCCCATCCCCAGATGGCAGCCATGAGACCAAGGGGTCAGCCTGCCGACATCAGGCAGCAGCCAGGAATGATGCAGCATGGTCAACTGACCACCATCAACCAGTCACAGCTAAGTGCTCAACTTGGCTTGAATATGGGAGGAAGCAGTGTGCCCCACAACTCGCCATCTCCACCCGGAAGCAAGTCTGCAACTCCTTCCCCATCTAGTTCAGTGCATGAAGATGAAGGCGATGATACTGCTAAGGTATGACTAGGTTATTTGGGGGACCTATAGGAAATGCTTGTTGCCTGAAAGGAGTATTCTTTAGCACCTTCTTTGATCAGTGATAGGTGCAAGTTTACAGCATTCAAATGAGAAACATTGGTGGGGGACATACTTTTTTAATGAAGTGTGAAGTTACAAACTGAATAGATTAAATCACTTACTTTTCCAATTACAGTTTTAAGTCCCTTGTAAATCCTTTAAATATAGATGTATTAAGCATGAAAGTATATGTAACCCACAAAATGTAAGGTCTGCATAGTGAGTAGGGAGACTAAGTCTCATAGTATTCAACATCCAAAATTAAGCTTAATTCACCACTCATTCAAAAAAATCCATTTCAATTTAACAATTTTATTTTTAAAAAGCAACCTCTCAGGGATACAGTGATGGCTCTGTGTGTGTGTGTGTGTGTGTGTGTGTGTGTGTGTGTGTGTGTGTGTGAGAGAGAGAGAGAGAGAGAGAGAGAGAGAGTGAGAGAGAGGGAGGGAGGGATGGTCAGATGAAACATTTGAGATTATCCAACCCAAACATTTCATACTGAGCATGAGGAAGGTAAGGACCAGGGATATCCTATGACTCCCTTCCATAAGCAAAAGCCTGGGTGTTTCTTACTTTTTGATGACCCCTTGCCAACATAGCTATCTGTCTATCTCTCTGTGTTACATTAAATTATCTGTATAGGAAGATGAGCCTTAAGTGTCCTTAGATTGGAAAATTAGCTATAGAAGGTTTTAGTTCTTTAAAATATCCCAGACAGACTTTTTAAATGACTGCACCAAAACCAAGTGCATTTTCACTCAAAAACACCAAAATAATCTTTTTTGTTAGTCAAGCATCTTCCAGTGAGAAAGGACCCTTGTGCCCGTTTACCATGAGAAACACTCACATCTACTTGATCATTTCCTATTTCTCCCCTTTGTTCCTTTAATCTTACTAAGGACTTGTCACTTGTGTCAGCCCTTTGTTTTCTTTTGACTTTTGCAAGAATTTTGTTTTAGGGAAATTACTCTGTCAACATGCTACCAAAAGCAACACAGTGGGAATCTGACCTATATGGTTAATATATAGCACTACTAATCTTTTTTTAAGATACAGATAAATAGTGACTACTAATCTTTTTTTCAATAGCACTACTAATCTTTTTTTAAGATACAGATAAATAGTGACTCGGATTTCTTGAGCCTGATGACAAGACAATGCTGCTGCATTGACTGTATTTTATTATTTTCAGTATTCTTAATGCTCTGGCATTTGGGGCCTTGATCCTAAAAAAAAACTACTCCTGGGCTAGCTAACCCTGAGAGAGAGAATATGACTCCCCTGCCAGCACACTTTTGATAAACAAAAAAACCAGTCCAGAGCCCATACCCTGTTATCTCCTTTATCAAACTCATAGCAAGCCAATATATTCTCACTGCCCTAAGTCACCCCAGGACCTGGTACTAGACAACTGGGAACCACCTTGGTAGCCCATAGCCCACTGAAACTCTTCAAACTATAGCCAATCCTTAACTTATTTAACATACGTGTCCTGCCTCACCCATTCCTTCCCACCAAAAAATCCAACAAAGGCTCTGGAGGGTGCTTTCATGCTCTGCCCTCTCTCTGTGTCTGCCTCCTAAGCCATCCTGAATGCTAGGCTGTGCCTTCCATTTCTAGGTATATAAATAATATAATATGTAATAATTATAATAATATAATAAGTAATATAAACTTCTTCCTTCATGACAGTCATTTCTTTATCACTATCTTAACCACCCCTGATTAGAGCAAATCCTGGCTATGTTTTAGAAGAGCTCCTCAACCTCATTGACCATGCTGGCCCTCTCTGCCTTAGCAAGGTTTTCCCTGTTGGTCAGTGAACCAGTTTTTCATGAATTAAGGTAAAAAGGCAGGAGGATAATTGATATTGCATAAATAATTTACTGGGCTTATGACAGCCTGACCTTTAGCTGATCATTTAGATGGTAAGATAATTTTCTTAAGAGGGTGCCTGAGTGGCTCAGTTAGTTAAGCAACTGTCTTTGGCTCTGGTCATGATCCTGAAGTCCCAGGATGAGTCCCTCACTGGGCTTCCTGCTCAGCGAGGAGTCTGCTTCTCCCTCTGACCTTTTCCCCTCTCATGCTCTCTCTCTCATTCTCTCTCTCAAATAAATTAATAAAATCTTTTTAAAAAGATAATTTTCTTAAGAAAATGTGTATTATTCTAATGGAATCTAACAGTCAGTGAGTACCGAGACCTAAATGTGATCACCAAGAATTTGTTTGTGGCCAGTCATTTTGATACTGGGTTATGCATGGATAACTCAGGTTAATTTCCCAAACATAAATAATATATACTTTATCACAAGGGAAAAAATTCATTTTCTGCCTATAGTAAAGATCAGTTTGTGCATCTGGATTTTATCTTTATCAGTATTCAGAGCTGACATTTCAGGAAATTAATGCAAAACTTCTGACAGTAGCAACTTCTGACAGTAAATTCTGTGCAGGATTGTCTTACTTACAATAGCATTTTCCACACTCTTCAACTTATACGACGAGAAGACTGAGTAGAAACCAGAACTTCACATAATTAACATTCACAGATTCTGCCATTTCCTCTTGCCCCATAAGGTCCATATCTTGTAATTTTGCTGAAGCATGAATTTGTATGTTAAAAGTTTCCAGGCTGGTGTGAAACCTTGCCGCTATGTATCCTATCCAATCATTCAACATCCACATCGTAAAATAATTTATAGCTCATCATTAATGTCTATACAAGTGCTGTAAAGTATAACTTATATTCTGTAGTGTTATATTCTTGAATTGGCCATGTGTGAAGGCTAAGGGATGGATTTCTCAAGAATGCCCTCATTAAGACGGCTTTTTGTCTATATAGACATTCTCAAGTTCAAGTTCATATTTAGTGTAAGTGTATTTTCCATTTCAAGAAAATCTATCGTCCCACTCCAGTTTGGCACACTGTTCTTCACCTTCTCTCTAATCCAAAATTGGATTACCCATTTATTCAACTTATATTTATTAAATGGCTAAAAAACAAAACAAAACAAAACCCTGATGAAAATGCCCAAGCATTTTTCATCACAGTAAAAGATTAAGCTGGAATTTTCCCCTTTATATGTGAGCAGGATTTATGTGGAATGTTGTACTACCACTGTTCCAGTTAAATGTGAAAGAGCATTAAGTCGATAAGATTGCTTAAATCATTCCTAACAAGAGAATGAAAAAAGAATATTTAGTCTCATACCAGAAAAAAAAAAAGCTTTTAAAACTTCCCTCTTCACACTTTGAGCTCTTGTAAGCAATTACATATTAAATCCAGTTTATCTAATTGAACAATTAAAAGAAATGAGTTTGTTTTGACAGAGAGAAATAGTGTAAATACATCAGTAAAATAAATTATCACCTTATAAACACTTCCATGGTTCTCATTGCTCTGGAGCTGTGTTGACAGCCTAAAGTCATAAACTAGACATACAGTAAAACATCAAAGAAATATAAACTTGGGTAGCTTGTGGTTCTAAGCCTGTAATCCAGGACTTTTAATACAACAGACACTGTAAGAGACTCAAAGTATCTGGCACCAGAAGTATATTTTTAGCAAGCGTTCCCTTTTGGAAAATTATGGGCTAAGAATCAAATATGCTTAATTTATTTATAGGTCCCTTGTAAATGGCATATAGTCAGACTATCTTTACTTTTAAATGAAACTGGCTTTATTTATATTCAGCTAATTATTAAAATATTTGGGTTTATTTCTCCATTTAAGTCTGTTGCTTTTTATTTGTCCCACATTTTCTGTTTCTTTTTCTCTTTACCTTCTTTTTTCTCTACCTTCTTTAAGATTGTTCTTGTTTTTCTCATTCCATAATTTTCCATGGTAAGATTAGAAATTTTATCCTTTCTCTTCATTTTAGTAGCTACCTCTGATGCACAAATGCATAAAATTCTAACACTGATCAATATCTTCACTCTTCTTACATTATTTGTTTGCATTGATTTGTACTGATTTGTACTGTACAAATCAATACTTCTGGTTTGTACTGGAGTAATTCTTATTGTTGTTTTAATCATAATTTAATTAAATGATGTAATTTAATAAACCTCATGAAACATGATTTTGATTATTTTTACATCCTTTTTTCCCTTTAGATTTTTTTTTTAGTATTTTCTTCCATCTGACATCATTTTCCCTTATCCTTTTAAATTTTTCTTGCACAAGGATTTATTGGGAACACGACTGCCTTAAAAAATATTCTGTATGGAATCTTAGACTGATACTGATTCTCTTCTATCCTGGTGAAGATATTCTATTACTTCATGACATCCTGATTTACATTATTTCTTTTGAGAATTCTACTGCCTCACTGTTTTTTCTTTGAAAGTAATCTGCCTTTATTCTGTGACTACTTTTAGGATCTTCTCTTGCCTTTGGTACCTGCAGCTTCCTTGTGATGTGTGTGGGTCTTTAAATTTATTGTGAATTTCATATTTCTATTCTACATCAGTTTTGGGAATTTTTCAGCCATTCTTATTTTTCAAATATTGACTCTACCCCATCTTTCCTCCCTTGTCATTCTGTAATTCTGATAAGACATATGCTAGATTGTCTTTCCTATTTTCTTGCCCCTTCGTATTATATTCTGATTAATTTATTTATGTCAATTTCTCACTTCATAATTCTCTTCATCTAGATATGATCAGAAATTAAAGCTGATCTTGTAAGATTTTCATTGCAATTATTTCATATTTCTAGTTTTACTTGGTTCTTTCTCAAATCTGTTTGGGTTGCCTTTTAAGTTGTTTGTTCTTTCACCGTGTATCTCATCTTTTTGTTCTTTTGACGATCTGCTAATTCCAACACATTGAGTCTTTTGAGGTCTGTTTCTATCGTCTATAGTTGCTGCTGGCTCTTGGTTTGATGCCATATTCCATTTTGCTTTTTGGCTTTTAGCATAAGAGCTGGTGCTCATTAGAATTTTATGAGGATTCTATCAGATGTGGTCCAAGGGAGGGATTCTTCTAAGAATGATTTGCATTTGCTTCTACCAAGCATCTTGGACCATTACAATCTAGAACTTCTCCTGGCTTGATGTTTTTCAGATCACCCAAGTTGTATGTATTCAGGGTATCATTCCTTAACAAACGCTGGTTTCTGCTGGTAAATTATCACAAAAGATAATTTCCACTCAGCACTATTTTTCTTGCAGGTTCTGAGAGGGTGCTTACAGGGGAAGTTGTTCTATCCCAGCATGGCACTGAGATCTAATTCTTTTCATTCTGACTTTGATAGGAACCCTCCTATTAAGCACCCCACTTTTGGTCAGCTACTTTGTCTTCTTTCTACTGTGCCTTTGACTCAATTTTACCAGGCTCAGCAACTATCTTCAAAATGAAAGCTACCTTCAGTACTCTGCTTACTCCTTTGAGTTCCTGCTTTCGCTTACTTTTTGCTTTTAAGTTTCTTACTAATCTGCTAGTTCATCAATGCATGTGCTTCACCATGCTGGATAGAAAGAGGATTGTTTCTGTTTTTGTTTTGTTTTCTCAAAGCAAATAGGATAAGTCACTAAAGCAACAATTAAGTAAGCTTTTAGAAAAGTGCTTTTTATTTACCACAGTTCTGAAGAAAAGAAGATTCCTGAATAAACTAAGAATGATAAGCAGACAGGTTTCTACAAACACTAAGTGAAATCAAGCAATCTTAGAACCAAATGTCAAATCACATTATCTAGCAATAGGACAGCATATTGAGACTGCAAAGTCTGGGATTTTCCACCCTGAGCCATGTTTATTATGCAATTGTTCAACACTTCACATGATATAATAGAATATGTATGATACTTTTGAAGAATTTCTTAGACCCCAGCCATTGAAAAATACATACTCCTCATTTATCAAAACTAAAGTATCCCATTGGTTAAGGTTGAGCCTAATGAACTGGTTCTCAGGGAAAATAATAAAATTCAGTCAAACAGCCAGTTAGTACCTGATTCTAAATAGTTGTTCCTAAAATCCATTTAGTAACTAAATTATACTAGGAGAAAGTATTTTCAAGGTATATATGTTCTTAGATGATTCATGCCCTAGATAACTGAGCATACTTCATTAATTCATGGAATAAAATAAAGTGAGGTTAAACATAAGCACCTGGCATTTTATTCCACAGGACCCTGTGCCAGCCTTCTTGTGCATTCCCTTGATCCAAAAGAATAAGAAGTAAACATATTGCCCTAGACAGGCAAATTTGGAAAAGACCAAGTGAATTCAACAAAATCAGTAAATATAACTAAGAGGTATATGTGATTACAATCAAATCTGTCCCTCACTTAAAGGTAATTTTTCTGGACAGTAGCTTAAATTTCTTAGCCTTACCTAAGGCCACTGAGTATCTTTGCCAAATTCATCCTAAAATAATACTCAGCTATGTTTGGCAGAATCAGGGATCCTTAAAAATGAATTTGCTTTATAAACTGTGATACAGATTCATGCTTATGAATCATTTCAAAAGTAAGGCATTTCATAAAATTTTTTTTATAATTGATGTTTTGAGTCACTGAATGTACTGTTATTATTAATGATAATAATAAACCTGATTGCAAAATGAAAGAAGTATTACAGCCTTGCTGATTTCACAGTAACTAGATGACTTACTTTCCATGCTTATTTGAATTTATTCTCATAAGGGGATTTTAGACAGCATAGTGTAGAAAGGAAAGAGAGAATGTATCTAAGTAGAGCAAAAATTTTTCACTACGGCAACAACACCATCACAAAAAGTGCTATGATATGCCCTGTTTCTACAGTGAAGATTTTATAATATTTACTTTATATGATAAGAGTTATAAGTGGAGTTCTGTGTTGTTTGTTCAGCCTATTATGCAGATGGTGCTTGATTAAAATCTATTTTAAACTATAGCGATTACTGCAGCATCGTGTGCATTAAACAGCTCTCCCAGCTCCATTAAAGGCTTTGGGACCGCGGCAGTTTATTTTAAATATGCTTATAGACGTTTCTAACTTCTCCAGGGACGTTTCAATATCAGTGATTCTCTTTCCTTGAGAGTCTTAACTCCTGTGCTCTGTATTATTAAGAAGTATTATCCAAGCAACAGTGTTACTGCGCGCTTTTTTAAAGTGAAAAATTATTGTTTTCTTGTGATAAATAAGTTAAATACATCACTATAATTAAGCAATACAACATGACAGGAGTGGATTACCAGAAGACTAAAGACACCTCTAGGGATTTTAGAAATAAATCGATGTCTCCAAGTTCAGTTGCATGAGGCCGATGCATCTGTGTAAAGCTGATGGGAGAGTAATATTTATTTATGCATTTGTGTATGTCTTTATTTATTCATTAATGTTTTAATTGAATGTGAAATAAATCTGTAGGTGATCAGGAAGACAGGCAGGGCCTCAACCTAGCCATGTTCATAGGTGTTAAGATTGTCATATATCTCATATAAGTGTGTCAAAGGTCCTTTGTCTCGTAACTCAGTGCCTTTGCCCAGTGCTGTGGGACACAGCAGGGGACATGTGTGTTGATCCACTGCCTGCGAGACCCCACCCCGAGGCTGGGATAAAGGAAAGATGAATGGCATCCGGTCCTTACTTTCAAGGCACTTGTCTTCATGGGGAGTTTCTATTTTGGCATTAGATGGTTTCTTCTCTATTCTAAAGACTGTGATGTTGAGATCCAGTTGAACTCTCCAGGCTTAGACCCCTGGTGACTTCAGAAATCCTATAGTCTAAAAAATGCCCAGTGCACAGTGATGTACTCTCCAATAGACTCACCAATGGACCTGCATGACTGTGTAATTTAACTAATTAAAATTGAATAAATAAAAAATACACTCTGTCAAGTGTGGCTCTTTAGCCACATGTGGCTAGTGGCTCCCCTTTCAGACAGCACAGAGAATATTCGCATCTTTCCAGAAAATTCTATGAGGCAATGCTGCTCTACTCCAGACTCTAGAAGTCAGGGCCTCTTAGAAAATGAGGATGTAGAATGTTAAGCTTTCATCCATCTACTCAGGAATTCAGGATCTTGACAATCCTCAAAATGAAGGTTCAGGGACCTATTACAAATCCATTTAGCTAATTTTTCCACCATAATCATATCCATCACCGTGTCCATCCCAAATAGCGGTGGTCAGAAGAGCCAGGTATCTTTCAAAATGCATGTAAGTGAATCCAAATTAAAGCATTTTTGTCTTCAAGGAAGCTTTGCATATGAGCAATGACTGCATGTTTTTCAAAATTGCGATGAAACTATCTCTAGAAAGTAGGCCTTACAAATCCTCAGTTCATTACACAGAATCTAAAATAACAGCTTGGAGCGCCTGAGTGGCTCTTCTGTTGGTTAAGCGTCTGCCTTCCGCTCGTGATCCCAGGGTCCTGGGATTGAGCCCAACATCAGGGCCCCTTGTCAGCAGAGAGCCTGCTTCTTCCTCTTCCTCCACCTGCTGCTCTGCCTATTTGTGCTCTTTGTCAAATAAATAAATAAAATCTTTAAAATAAAATAAAATAAAATAACAGCTCGTTTCTGTACTCTCAGAAACACAAGAAAAATGCAAAAAAAGAATAAGCCCCCACACATCAGGAGGTTCATGGGGCGGACACCCTTGAACTTCACATAGCACTGCCCAGCTACTCAGACGCATTAGATAACAAGCCACAATAGGGAATTTTCATTCTACTATATTGCAGTCTAAAAGCAAATATGATGTGCACACCCAATAAGTCTTTATACAAAGAACAGAGAGCAAGATAATAAATGATTCCTTTCAAAACATTTTATTTTCTTAAAAAAATAGAGATCTTTCATACATTGTTTTTGGTTTTGCTCTTTCTTCTCTGTCAGCTGGGGTGAAAGGGCATTAGTTTAAATCACAGTTCCATTCCATAGGGACAATTCTATAAGTGGTTTGAATAGCATGATGCAAGAATATAGCTCTTGTGATCTCCTTTAATTTCTGAGAGAAAGGCAGTGAATCTTGAGACATGAATATTTTGAGTGTATCTTTGAGTGGCAGATAATAGAGATTAGCATGAGTATTTAAAAAGAAGGTGTATCAGGGCACCTGAGTAGCTTAGCCGGTTAAGCATCTGCCTTCAGCTCAGGTCCTGATCCCAAAGCCCTGGGCTCGAGCCCCTTCCCCCCAACTTGTGCTCTCTTGCTCTCTCTTTCTCTCAAATAAATAAATAAAATCTTTTTTAAAATAATAAACAAACAAACAAATAAATAAATAAAAGGAAGGCTACAGATATGCTCTTGCTTTGAGGTATAGTGAAGACAAATCAGATGAAATGCTAGGAGACTGGCTAGCAGAGTGGCCTTGATGGGGGTACAACACCCCACTTTCACAGCATAGGGCCTCTCAGCAATGCAATTGGATAGATAGTTAAAGCCACCAACTTATACCTTATAATGCATAAATGACATCTCCCCAGCCTTGAAAATGGGAGGAAGAACTCATGAAATGCTTGCCTCTACTAAACAAAACATGGAGGTTGAGCAAGACTACATCTGGCTAACCTTACAAGACAGGTCAGGAAAGAGGGAAAGTTTCCAGACAACAAAATGGATTGATTGCTGAGAATTGTTTAGAGTTTCCAACAGGGTTGCCATACATTACTTCAACATGATAATTTGTGGTTTTGATACACTTGATCGAACTTCTCACTGATTCTCACAGGTCATCCTGCTTCCTTGGGTCATCTGTAGAGAGTAGGGCCATGTTGTCAGATACTAGAGGACAGTTCTCCTTTCTGTCACAACACAGCATCACACATTCAGCAGATCTAAAACTTGCACCCTCCTGTACACATAACAACTTAAAAAGGAAAGCAGCATGAAGATTAGTGATCCAAAGACAATTTTGGATGGCAGAGGCGGGAAATTATTTATAAAATTTGGGGAAATGTTTTTTTTGTTTGTTTTTGTGTGTGTGTTTTTTTAAATTTTATTTATTTATTTGACACAGAGAGAGAGATCACAAGCAGGCAGAGAGGCAGGCAGAGAGAGAGAGGGAAGTAGGCTCCCTGCAGAGCAGAAAGCCCAATGCGGGGCTCAATCCCAGGACCCTGAGATCATGACCTGAGCCAAAGGCAGAGGCAGAGCCACCCAGGTGCTCCTGGGGAAATGTTCTAATAAATACATTTACATCGCATCATGAGATATTTACTTCTGTGATTGACATTTGATTATTTTCCAAAAAGACTGATGTAATCTACACTCATAGAGGTTTGTATATGTCAGCTGGCTAATTTCTTAATTGAAATTTAAAATAAGTCCAGGTAAAAAATAATAAGATAAGATAAAATAAAATAGTCCAGGTAATATTCCACATGGAGAAGCATTCAGTTTCCTACATTTTGTTCCCGATTTCTAAATATTTCCAATCCTTGATGCAATATGACCTCTAATATCATATTCACTCTGTTTTTAATATTATTCATTGTGGACTTTGTTGACTCCTTTCTATTTTTCTTTTGAATAAATATTTTATTCTTAGGAATATAGGAATGGTCATGTTTATGAAACTTGAATCTTATGAAAAATACAAAGAAGAAAATCATGAAGACTCGGTATAACCCGGAGATACTACTGTTAACATGTCAAATTCAAAAAATTTTAGAAAATTTCTGTCTTCTTTCTTACCACATACTTGCATTTTGTCCTAAAGTTCTCAAGAAAATTAGTTTGGTTTAATTTCTTATAACAGAAACCATTTATGCTTTGATTCATTCATTCTTTAAGTTATGCTATTATTTTACATTATAATTTTTATTACTATTATAACAAATGTTAAACACTTACTATGTGTCGGGAACCATGAGAAGTGCTAGTGAGCAAAATCACATGGGGACTTGCCCTAAAGATGCTTATGCTCTAGGGTGGGAGAAGATCTAACATATAAATTATTATATAATTAATTACAAGTCTGATATGTACTATCAAAGAGATACAAGTGAGTCACACAAACTTGACTGAGTTTGAGATACTTTAGACTAGCAAATACAATTGTCAAATAGCAGTTATTTCAATGCATTCCAAATTCAGGGGAAAAATGAGTTTGGCAGTCATCCATCCACAAAAGATAATGGAAACCCTGCGCACCTATGAGATACCTAAGTACAAACTCACGAGAGAAGACAGTCTACAGCGAAAGATATCAGGAAGGCTACAATTGAATGGGCGGGTGGAGAAGGATGAGCAAAGAGATGATTCTGGAAACAGAGAGGCCAGCGAGGTGGTAGTAAGAGCCAGAGAAGGTGATGTCAGGGTAGCCTTGGAAGAAAGAGTATTCACAGAGAGAAATAAGTAAAGGGAAGATGGAAAAGTCCATTGAGATTAGCAAAGTGACTCTTGGGGATTTATTAGAGCTAAGTGAAGGGAAAGGCATCCTGAGGCAAGTTGCAGAGACTGCCTACACCAAGCATGGGCAACCACTTGAAGGAGTTTGGTTGTGAAGAGACAAAAGAAAGAAAGATATGGCTGTGTGTAGCCAATAGAAAGAAGCACAGAGAAAATTCACTTTTTTGTTTGTTTTGTCTCTCAAATATTTAAATACCAGTCAGGACTCTAGAGTTGAGGATGTGTCTGAGGCCAGTGTCTCCTATTCATAAGCATTCTGATTAATTAATGTAAAGGCTGGGCATCGGATATTATTTAGAAGTTTCCAGGGAATTCTAACGGGCAGCTATATTTGAGAGCCACTGTTCCAGGTCATACATGCCCATATGTTTAGTTTAGGGCTAACACCAGTTTGCCCAGTAGCAACTCAGTCCCAAGATTCTAGACCTCTCACAGATTTACATGGGAACCAATGATTTCCCAGGATCGCCCCTCAGATCCATCTTGAGGAAGTTAACTTCTAACGTTACTCTTCCTTAGTTTGCCAGTTTCAAAGCTTCCTGTCCTCAAGGTGGGGGGGGGGATTTGATCTCCTTCAGTAGACAATTTCAAAATGATCTTCTTTTAATTATCTTTCTCACTAAAAACAAAGCCCAAGAATTCATGTAGCTTTTCTCCTGTCTCTCCTTGGTTCTTGGAGTATATTTTTTAAACTATGACCACATGGCTTCACAAATTATTATTAAGGTCATTTCTTTCTATTCATTCAATGGATGTTTTTAAGTTTCTACCATGTCATAATTAACACGGGACTATCATTTTAAAGTTTTAAACAACGACAAGTATATACCATCTCAGTAATCACAAAATAGCATTGACCTGGTTTGCAGAGAAAATGGAGGCCCAAAGAAATTATACCATTTGCCCAACATTGACAGAGCTAAAGGATAGTAATGGAGGGGTATGAGTCTAGATCCTCTGGTGGCATATCCGCTGGCTATCATGCTGGCTCTCCATTGCTGACTGCTGTTTTACACAAACTACTCTGTCTAGCAGTTTGTCTGGATGAAATAGGTATTGTTTGTACATATGTATGCAGAGAGCAAAAAAGCAACAGCAGAAGGTGAAGGTATGGTTGTGAAGTTACTTACTTCACAAGTAAGTGCCTTACTTGATCATGGCACCATCCTCAGGAGATTGCACACATGCGCATTTATGCTCGGAGCCCCAGGAAGAGAAGATCCCAACAGACTCAGCACTATCTGCTACTCAAGTAGATTCATAGAATTGTAGAGCTAGAGAGAAATCCTAGTCAAAATCTCCCTTTCTATATAGGTGAAGTGACTTCACATTAGTTAATATCAAAGGTAATATTCAAATGCAAATGTCTTCAAAACATTCAGTGTATCTTTTCCCACTTGCATCAAAATAACCATTAAAAGCATCCAAATATTCATCCTTGAGGACAATGGAAAAAATAGAATCAATTTTTAAACTGAGTATAAAGCTTTTCTAGAAATGTCCAGAATCTGGAGCCTTGTTTCCGGAGATGCGCTTTCCAATATGGGGGCCACTAGCTACTTGTAACTATTTAAATTTCAAGCAGTTAATAAGAGATAAAACTAAATTTTGCTCCTTATTTATTCTAGCCACATTTTAAGTGCTCATTAGTTACATGTGGCAAGTGACTACCATTTAGAATAATGCAGATTATAGAACTTTACCCTCATGGCAGAAAGTTCCACTGGGCAGCACTGATCTCCCTAGATTATGCCGGTCACTAAAGCCATGAACATTGCTAGATTTTCCCAATACCGTTCTATAGGCCTTAAATGCAACATCAAAAGCCATTCAACTTTATTATTGGACATGTCACCCACCGTGGTTTTCAAATCATATTTAAGAAGAAGAGGATAAACTCCTCAGAAGAAAACAAGTTAGATTGTTCACACAATAGGGAGAATCTGCTGTTGTCACAGTTACAATGCTGCTTGTCATTCAGCAACCCCAGCGAGAAAAATGAAAAGTTGACAGACAAGGGATAATATTTAGTGGTATAATTATATTATAAAAAGAACCAATAATACTATGTTAAAGTTATATAAATGAGGCTGAAAGGAGGATAAATATGAAAAGTACAGGAAATATGAAGTTATTTCATGAAAAACAGCACCGACAAAACCAAGTGCCCCCCAGGAATGTCTGGGTTCCTATGATGAGTGTGAGCGAGTGTATCTGTGTAAGCCTCAAAGGAGAGCAATATGATGCATTGCCAAATTTTCTCAGTTCCTCTGTAATTCTAATTTCATGTTTATTTCAGATCAACGGTGGAGAGAAGCGACCTGCCTCCGACATGGGGAAAAAGCCAAAAACCCCCAAAAAGAAGAAGAAGAAGGACCCCAATGAGCCCCAGAAGCCTGTGTCTGCCTATGCGTTGTTCTTTCGTGATACTCAGGCTGCCATCAAGGGCCAAAATCCAAATGCTACCTTTGGTGAAGTCTCCAAAATTGTGGCTTCGATGTGGGATGGCTTAGGAGAAGAGCAAAAACAGGTAAGAAAGAATGCACAGTGGAGTGGGAGTCAACATACTTTAAGAATGCATATGCACTCTTAAAAAAAAATGGCTTCGGAGGACCTTGGGTGAATTTCTCAGATGCCAGAACTAAGATTGAGAATGTGCCCCATCAGAACCAGACTTTGGGAGACTTTCACATCATTTTATACTCCTTTATTGCTCCTTCATAAATAGCCTGTTGGTTTCCTTTGTTTCAAGGTTTATATACTATAGTTACTTTTGGAAGGTCTTTGACATGCCCCAGCCAGGATGACATCATTCCTTAATGTTGCCAGTGTGACCATAAAGACTTAAAAAAAAAAAAAAAAGGAATACTGAAAGTATTTTGAAAACTGTCCACACCTCTCTTTAGCACTTACTATTTGCCCTTTGGTCATCAAAACTCTCTTTGCTCTTTGCTAAATGAACCTCAGATTTAAGGGTTTCTACCCTTAGGCATTCCCTAAAGACCACCAGAGCATGTTATTCAATCCCACATATACCATATTTCTAGGCTGTGTTAAATGGGACCAGATGCCTGGTTATTTTCTTTGGTGTGGATTGCCATGATATGAGGACCATGCTTAGGGGAACCACATGGAACATTCTGCATCTCAGCCACAGCAGAAATAGCCCAGAAGGTCTTGAGGAGGATGGGAATCATGGAGAGAGAGCCAAGAGTTCAGTACATAGATGTAGTCCACCTCAACAAGAAGCAATATTAATCCCGTATTTCTAAAACCAGGACTGCATTGTCATTGTCACCATCTGGAATTTCATTGTCAAGAAAAAAAAAATAGACCATCATCATCATTAAGTTATGGTCATTGAAATGATTACCTAGATGCAGCTTTAATTACTGTAAGTGGTAGTAATAATGTATTAGTCTGGGCTAATTCTTGATAGAGACTTTGACCTTTCCTCATCAGGTCCAGGGAAGTAGGTAAGAAACAGAAAATCTCAAAGCTATATACATCTCAAAGTACCTATATATTGTGAATATCGATCAACATCTAAATGTATACAGTTTCTTCCTCTTGGGAAGAAGTCATGGGAAGAAAGAACACTTTCCCATGATTTTGCTCATTTGGTCTACTGAATACTCATAGATACTTTTATCTAAATTTTGTAGGTTATAAAATAGAGCCTGGTAGTCAATTTAGTCATGTAGTCATTCAACAAGTGTTTGTTGAGCATTTTCTATGTGTCCCAGGCACTGTTGTAGTCACTGGAGATCTAGCAGAGAACAAAACAGACTCCCTCACTCTGTTGAATGGTTTGTCTAGGATTACTTGGGCTGCTACACAGAGTTACTGTGACTAGAACTTAGCATGCTACAGAACCAGTTATGGTGGAAATGGTAGAACCAGTTGCTAAGGAACAAAAAACCCAAACCCCCACCCTAGTTCTCTGCAAGGCTTCCTTTCTGGAAGCCAAAGCTACCTTTGACAATCTGAAATCTCTACACATTTTCTTATGTCCCTTTCAAGATTGCCAGCCCAGAGATGGTTTCTTAGGAAGGCACAGGCCTACCGTGTGGAGCCCCATTTTGCGAGAATCATCCTCCAAGACAGAAAACACAGCACTGAAACATTTTCTGTGCACTCAATGAAAACATTCATCTCACTGGTAGTAGGATAGTTGACACTGTGTTTTGTAATTCTATTAAAAATGTAATACAATTGTTTTGGGATTTCAGAGCTGATTTCTATCCTACCACAGATCAATTTGCTCTTCTCAGTCGATGCTGGCCATTCATGGTGGGATTCTACAGTGACTTCATTCTTCCACTCAGCAGAGCTTTGCTGAATGAGAAACTAACTGCATATAGACCAGGAATCCCAACTCTATCCCTGTTCCAGATTTCATAACCATAATGCATCCCAGTTCCACCCTTGATGCCACACCCCAGGACATAGCCATACCCAAAGTCTCTACTTTGATTATCCCTGTGTGTATTCTTAGACAACTGGCTTCAATACTATAAACTCTTTTCCTTGGTAAGATAAATTTCCCAGGGGAGACATTCAGAAAGTGATTTCTCTCCCTGGGGGTTATGTGCAACAAGTCCTGTTCATCAGAGGACATCCAGGATTCCCCTCTGAGGACTCAGCCCTCCCATCTAGCCAAGACTCAGCAGCTAAGCTGGGTGTGTTGTTCCAAGGCTCAAATGTGCTCCGTTAGCTTCTACTTTTCTGACAGTTTTCTTCCACAAATCATCAGTAGCCTGTGCTATCACTCGTCTGACTCCTCTTCTCTACCTCCCTGACCCCAGATACCTTTGCCTAATTATTTCTCACATTCACTAGAGAAACTCGTGTGGTTTTAAGGCCAGTGGTTTAAAAGGAAGAGGTGTACAAAGACCTTCCTTAGCCCAGGATCAGTCCTTAACATTATCAACGTTAAAAGTCAGTGTCTACACCCATGTCTCTGGTGGAAAAGAATAATATTCATATGATGAAAATCGGGTAGTTCCTCAAGGCAGCAAATATAAAGCTGCAGGTTGTTTCCACTAATTCTCTTATAATAAGGCCGTTTATTTTTGTTACAGCGAGAGGAGAAACATTAAGATAATATTCTGCATTCTTTTTGCATGACCGTATAAAGTATTTACAGACCCAAGGATTATGAGATTCACTATTCTCAACTGTCATGTTAAAAAGGGAAATCAGTCCCATTCTCCCATAATGCCTTTCAAACTGGGGCTGGCCCTTTCTAATGCAGAGAGGATAATAGTTATGATGTAACATATAAGGATTTCTAATTGTACACATGTGATGACAAACATTTTCCTCTTTCTCTTGTGCATTTTATTTCCAATTTAGTAAGTAACTCGTAATGAGTCTACCTTTAGGTTCTCCTTTAACAGAAAAAGTTGGAGTTTGAGGGAAGAATTTGTTTTACAAAGGAAGAATGAAATTCTCTAACAGTTGGCCTATAGAATTTACTGGCTTTTACAAAGCAGTTTTGTGATCAGAATCCAGGTGTTAAAAAGTTATGCCAAGATTGTTTGGGGAAATACTTAATAAACATAACCATCTTTTTCTCTTATTAAAACAAATTGATATTTTAAAAATGGAGCGCTGTTACCAAAGCAAGGTATTGGGAACAGGGTGAGTCACCCTAAAGTGGCTTGACCCCATTTTATGCTCTTTTGACTTAGCAGGGGTTCGGCCTAGCTCATCTTTCCCTCTTACAAGATGATCTTGCTTACTGAAGGCAGTGAGACTGAAGATTACGCGAACAGTATGGTCCATTACACGCAGAGGATGCAAGCCCATCCCCGGGACGAGCAGAGAGAGGGTCAAATGAATGAAATCGGACACTGTGCTTACAAAAGGGAGCTTATCGCATCCGATGGGCTATAGCTCTGCTGCTCGCTGGCAGTGTTTCTCCCACAGTTTTGCAAGAATTACCAGCAAAACGAACATGCCCGCCTAGAATGCACATTTGGGCATCAAAAGAATTTTAGCAAAATATCCCATAGTGTTATGATGGTGTATTGCCACCTGTTCTTTCCCTTTATGTTGACTCATTGTGCCAACATAATACAGTATCTCCATTTCAAACTTAAATTAATTGTATTTTACTCTCCTTTAATATTCAAATTTGAGAATGGACCTCCTGCTATGTATTTTTAAAGGAATGTTGCTGGAGCAGATTAGAGGCAAACCATTAAACTCCAAAATTTAGGCATGTTACGAGAGCCCCACGTGATGTCATAGGCATTGTGTAGGCAGCTGGCTTGGGCAGAAGCTAGGATTTCATGTGCCACGATTGTTCAAAAAATCCTGTTGTCATAATAGCCCCCAATTATGAACAGCTACAAATATAAACACAAACCGGGGGAAATGGACGAAATTATTGATGATTTATTAGGGGCTCCGAAAATTACAATATTTAAGGAAAAACAGCTATTAGTGAGATTACAATTGAATGTTTTCTTGACAGCCAGAGGGCACATGACTAATAGAGCTGCTCTATGTTTATATCGCATGCTTCCTCATTGTGGAAGATAGGCGGGAATGAGAAGCTAGTGCAGAAGGGCAAAGCTTTATTTTCAGAATCCATGGTGAGTGAGCAACTGTATGTACTTGGGTTTCTGTGAAGAATCTCTCAAAGAAGAAAAATCAAAAGGAGGCCAAAAGAAGCAGTAAAAATCCTCCAGGAACACAAAACCTCTCTTAGGAACCATTCCTTACCAAAGCCGCTGATGGAACTTCATGAGTCAGAGATCTCCCCATTTTAATACTTTGGAAGATGGTGCTGAATCTGGAAGGGAAGGAGGACAGTGTTTGGGATTTCCAACCAGAAGTTTTAAATGCTAATGAATCATAAGACAATGGAGAGCCCATTGCAGAAGCATACTAAGTCGTTCTGAAGGCACCAGATGGAGAAAGAAAATTAAAAGTATTGCTGTGATGTTGGTCTTTGCTACTTATCTTTCACTGACTGAAATCTACAGAGAGTGGAAAATAATAACTTAACAATAATCACGCCCTTCATATTAGGCTCCTTGGAGTTTCAGCAACCCTCAGCGTCTTTTTTTTTTTTTTTTAATGAGATTTCAGCTAAATTTCTTGTCTACCCCCGTTATTTCTGAATTCTCTGATTCTGGTCACCAAAGTATAAGATCTAGGTCCACAGTGACAATAGAGAACAAATCCAGCCCTACTAAATTAAAGAGACAGTCCAGCTTTGAAGCTGAAGGGATTGGTCCAAGGAACTAGAAAAGGGTTCTAGGGTCCTTTTTAGCCACGGAAAGGCGGCTTTTAAGTGGAAAAGGAAAGTCACCTTAAATCAGAACCAGATGTAAATTACTAAATGAACCTTAAGTTCCTAATTGGAGACACAGTCGGGCTGTAATACATTTAGCAAATTACAAACAAAATGTTCTTGTTTACATTACATTAAATGGCTTTAAAGCTTCAGCCAAAGAGCTAAATAAACATGCTGTTATGCTAAAAATGGAGTGGAAGGCCTGTTTGGAGTTTGAGTATATTCAGGAGAAACCGCAGCCCACGGCGCCCGGGGAGTATATTTTTGTAAACGTTCGTCCTGTCGTGCATGGAAGAGGAGAGTAGATTTACCTCCAGAATGAGCCTAATGAGCAGATCTCACTTGCAGGGAAACTGTTTGAATACTGTAACATATGCCTTCTTTCAGGATGCATAATTCATATCCAAGGGTATTAGCCATAGCAGTTCAGCTCAATAGCAACACCTCATTATTTTATCCCTCAGTATTTATTCCTATGTTTGACGCCTCATGAAATTACTGTTAATGTGTTTATATAAGGGCAGATCTGACACAAGTGGCAAGAATGTAATTTCCTACTCATTCTTTCCTGCTGCTGTGTCCTCTTCCCTTGGTAGAAGTGGCAAGTGTAAATAGTTAATTTGCTTCAATTATGAGCCTGTCCTGCTAAATTAGAAGCAGCAGGGATATGAAGAGCCAGAATTATACTTATGAGGCAGCTGACAAATCCTCTGAGCCCACGGAATCAAATCATTTACTCCTCATTGGTGCTCAAACACCCACCGGAGAGGTGCTGCCGGGGGTTTTTCCCCCCTTATCTTCCAACCAAATTTGGATTTTACGTCAACAATACTCAAGGTTAACTGAAGCCGTGCTGCACTGTAACATTCACACATGTGTTTATCTTAGCCGTTTCCTTATAAACAGTACCCGTGTTTCCTTTTTTTTTTCCCAACCAGGAGTAAAAAATGTGAAACAATTGTTCATGTTTAAACTGTAGGATATAAGAGAAGTTTAATTCCTAAAAATGTAAAACTGAGCAATTAATTTTATTTTTTCATTTTTTAAGATTTTATTTATTTATTTGACAGAGGGAGAGAGATCACAAGTAGGCAGAGAGGCAGGCAGAGAGAGAGGGTGATGCAGGCTCCCCACTGAGCAGGGAGCCCAATGCGGGGCTCGATCCCAGAACCCTGAGATCATGACCTGAGCCAAAGGCAGAGGCTTTAACCCACTGAGCCACCCAGGCACCCCTGAGCAATTAATTTTAATAATTTTCTTAGAGGAAAGGGTGAGCCTATTTTAGATCTAAAATGTAAGTACCGATGTGTCCACAGTCGTAATGGGATTATTGCCTGAGGGCATAAACCCTGGTTGGACACATGTAGAAAAATCCCAGCCTCGTATATGGTGGAATCAGATATTTCCTTGAACATTTCCATGACATTGATGGAGAGAGAATTTGAAGAAAATATTCCTTAAGTCAGTCGTGCTTTATGAATTACTGGTGGAAATATTTGAAGTGGGTGAGTTGTGTATCTTCCTATCCAATGCTCTATTTCCTTTGGTGTGCATTTTAATGTAGAAGACACAATTCAGAACTTTATCATGTCACTCATCCTAATACTCATGGAAGGAGAAATGTGGCACTAGACACTCCACACTCAATCGCACGTATTTCCTGAGCACATACTACGTACGTACCAAGCTCGGGCCTGTTTACTGGGACTTCATCTGTAGAAGGTGCTGGTGGGTATCGCATCAAGGGGAATTCTCCCGCCACAAGGAGGAGCCATCAAATGTACGAAGGTGGATGTAGGATACCAGACCAATTTGGCTCACTACGTAGTTTGGTTATATTTGTTGCAGAATATTGGGTAAAATAACTATCCATGCTAATCTGTGTTTTCTTATCTGTAAAATGAGAGAACTGAAAACCACTGCAACCTTCTTGTTGAGAGAATAAAGACTATAGAGATAGAACCTGACACAAAAAATGCACACAACAGAGGCATGTTTTTAATGCCTATTTTGATTCTGTAACTTCAGTTCCTCACATCACAGCAAGCGCACAGTAGGCACTCATGTGGTTTTATGACATCAACACATATATTTTGTAGCCATGTTTTCAGACAAAGAGCTTACCTATCCTTCCGTAAGCAGGTCATTCCGTTATTGTGTCGATCATTTTGGGGGATCAGATGGTCAGCAAAAGAATTGATGGCAAGATTTTTGTCACATCATGTAATATTTTCAGTCCTCTGAATACCACTTTATAAATGTCTTTGAGTTCCGGAATGCTTAAGAAAACGCTGAGCAAGTTACACATGATGGAAATTTAACCACATTTAAGTACTAAGTTCTATATAAAATACAGATGCACTTGCTCTAGCTGTCCTAAATAATAACAGCATTGAAAGAAGCTGCAAACCTTAATTTCTAAAGGATACAGCAGGGAATTGTGATTAAATTATTATTTCTTATACATAACTACTTCTAAGCATTTTCTATAAATATTAACTTGTAGTGGGGACAAAAAAAAAACCCTACATTTGAAAGTCAACCAAAAGGAAAAATGCCTTTTAGGTTTTTTTATAGTGTTTGAATAGAATACAGAATTGGAAGAATTATACTTTTTTTTTATTATTATTACTGCAAAGGCTTGGTGGAAATAAACTACGACTACAGAGATTAACTAAGGGCCAGAGCAGAAAAGAAGGAAGGAAGAAGGAATTAAATGGTATTTATAAGATTTTCCTTTTTTGTACAAGTTAGATGGATTGTTTGTTTGGAGCAGAAAAGGAAATTGACAGATTAGACTTTTTTTTCTATTTGAGTTTATCATATTCATTGATATTGAACTGCTGAATTTAATTAGGGATTAACAGCCTACAAAAACATGTGTCCATGCTGGTATTTAGTGCATTTCCAAAATGATTCAGTGAATCAATAGATTATATGAACAGGCTTTGGATTCTCTAGAATTGCTGTTTGATGTCGATCTATGTATGTTTTAGATTAGCCATTATATATGTTTTAGTTTAACCACTAAGATCCAGTCCTTAGATAGGATATGGTAGCTTTCTTAGAATAACAAACCACAGCATATAACTAAGTTAAGACAGGATGAATTCAAAAGTGTTTGGATGAGCTGGGGAAAATGATAAATGATGTATTATGATTTTTAAATCCTCATCTGGCCAACTTTGCACTTTATTTCAAACAGCTGTAGACCATTTGGAAGCCATTTTGTAGCTCGACCGAGTACTAATATTTACTGTATGAACCACATATCTTTAAAATATTTGTCTTTCCCTGAGAGAGAGAGAGAGAGAGACCGTTTCTTTCCCAAACTTAACTTTGACATAAATCAGACCCATCCTCCCAGGTTAGAAGGTTTGATCATTGCAAGCTTGTTCCCAGCCAAACACCATCAGGGTCTTCAGTTTCTGCAAGTGGGAGACTTTCTTCATCCGTGAATAGAGGCTTTGAAACATTTTTGAGAAACTCTTTACTGATGAATTTTAAAGAACTATTCTAAAGTCAGGGTTTCCCACTTCACCTCTATGTGGAATTCTTACATGGTTTTATCACTCTCTCATACATTTGAGTGCTCTCTTCGGACATAGCCATCAACTGTAGAATTCAGAAAGCATCCATGTACAATTTTAGACTGTAGCATGAGAAAGACATACCAGGGTGTATAATACTGGAGCCATTGGGTAGTTCTCAAAGGTGAAGGTTCTATAAATTACCATCAGGGAAACCACCTCAGATTTTAATTTCACTCTGGGCTACTCCCCTTTAACCGCAATTACAGAAATATACCTCCTGAAATGACCTCCCTTTGACTCCTCCTCCTGAACATCTATAGCTATGCAGGAAAGAGTGGACCCATCAATCCATGTAATATAACATGATGAGTTTACTCTTTTCTAAAGTGGTATGTAGGCACTTTTTTGATGATCCCCCATAGCCAATCATCAATAGGCAATAGGGAGCCATTTCTAGAAAACAGGGCACTCTGAATGCTAGTCAGGTATCCTGTAACAACATCGATCCCAGAGTGAAACCAGGGGGCACATAGCCAGCCCGAAACATATTGAGTTAGCCACCTTTCTCCAGTGGTTGTTAATCAACAAATTTCAGGAAAGTTAACACTTTGCGTGATGTTAACTCCTGGGAGCCCAGCAAAGGCACAGCTCTGTGGTAACACCATTGCTGTTTCAGTGGAAACCAAATGCAACATAGATGGCAGATGCTCCAATCAGGCTATCTGACAACATCATCTTATCTACGGCTACTTAGAAAACGATGCTTTAGGCAACGGTATAGACCAAAGACTGTTATATTTGCCTTTGGAAGTTAAATGAACCCTCTTTGGCTGACTGGGGATCACCTGGAGTAGCGTATTAATAAAACCACGTTAGAAATGTTTCGAATATACAAATGCGTATTACCATCGAAGATATATTTACTAAATATTTGCTGCCAAGTCCTGAATAGCATCTCTGTGTGTGTGGGAAGAAGACCCTCTCAAAGGCAGTTTTTAAGATATTAAAAGTAAAATGTAAACATTGTCTCCTAAGATCATTAGTTCTAAATCATGTCTTAGAGAAGAGGTTGAAGAGAAAACTATAAACAGCAATTTGTTTCTCAAGAAAAATAAATAAATCAATAAAAAGCAGGAGAGCTCTGTGTTTCCGACTATGGCTGAACCAAAGCATATACTCTACAAACAGACCATACTATTCAAAGGCATTTGTTGTAGTCTGGCATTTATTTGTTTTCTGAAAAAAGAATATGTATTTGACTTCCAGTGATCAGCTCAGCGAATTCAGAATGCTCTTGTACTCAAACCAAGGAATTTACTGGCTTTTTACTAACAAACTTCTTTTAAGTTTCTTTGGCTTGATATTTAGTAAAGATGACACAATGGTTATATGATAACATTGCTTGAATTCATAATTGTCTTATGGTGATTGCCTTTTATTTTACCAAAATACAGAAGTCTAGGATGAAGACCTCCCTACAGGAAAACAATTAGCACATTCATTTCATAGGGTCTTTTATAATTTTGTTGACAAGGCTAGTCATTTGTTTACCTTAAGTGAAATGTTCTGCTTTAATTAATATATTCATGAGTAAATAATCTGTCTCGCATCTTGAATTTTTCAGTTGGAAACCAGGCTCAGCAAACCACCTTTGGCATTAGAAACCATAAATTGACCTCTGCTGCCGACTTGGGCAGATATTTGGTCTTCAGACAAAATTTATATTTAACAACTCTGACTAATTCTAAAGCCACTTTTCAATACTAATTTGTCTGTTTTGGAGCTCAGCATTACAAAATATTAGCCAAGCCTCATTCCCTGCTATAAAACTCAAGATGTGAGGAATTTAAAATAGGTCTATTGATGAAAATACACAGTAAATGGTGAAAAATATTTTACTCTTTAGGGCTGATTTCAAAAGATTGCCAAAAACAGACTCGAAAGCCTTGAAAGAATCAACGTAATGGCAGCCGACAACCATGTGTGTTCCCTTTGCTAATCTTTCATTTTCGACTCTAATGACTCCTTTCTGTTTAACTTAGCGATGTGACCTTTAGCATACCAGCAAGTCATTTTTCAGTACTTTTGCTCCATTTAGGATGATTTTACTTTTATTTTCAAGATGATTCCCTCTGAAAGATGAAAAGCTTCTGTAAAATGTAATTCATTTCAGAACATCTGTACCTCTTCACAATGAGGTGTCCACAGATCCATGTCATTCAATGTCTTCGTTGGAAAGGGCATGACCAGAGCAGGCTACCCGGCATGGCACGCATGCCTGCCGTCCTCGGCCACTCAGCATCCCTGTTCCACTCCCCAAATGTGTCTTTGACCACCATAGCCAATTCCTGAGCCTTTGAAAGTAGAACTTCAAGGCTCAAAAGGTTAACACAGTGATGAACCTGCAAACTTTTAACTGTTCCCTTTGATTTACTTTTCGTGCGTAATTGGTCATCTTTGAATTCTGTCCTTGTTTTTATATTTAGCATGGACCATATATACCAAGATTTTAATGCACTGTAGGATTATCTGCCCATTATATAAATATGAATGGCTTCTTTACCCACTTGTGGTATCCCTGGGAACCTTCATCAATAGTATTTTTCTAAGCCAACTACCTCTACTCTCAAAGTAACCCAGAAAAATCCTTTCATATGCTTAATGTAAATGGAAAATTTTACTATTGTTAATCTTCTTCTTATTTAGTTTATTGCCATACCTCTTGGAAATCTGTTTCCATAAGCAAACATAATCTTTGGGGAGATATATATTATTATATGATATAATTGCTCGTTTGTGTGTGTGTGTGAGTGTGCGTGCATGCACACAATTATTATTCTGCATTGTACCTCTCTGGAAACAAAGCAGATGCACTTTCTAATCTAAGATTCTTTGTTGTTGTTGTTATAGGTCTATAAAAAGAAAACCGAGGCTGCAAAGAAGGAGTACCTGAAGCAACTAGCAGCATACAGAGCCAGCCTTGTATCCAAGGTAACGTGCAACTGTTCAGTACTGGGATGGAGTGTGGGCATTTTATTGGAGCCTACAATGGTCATTTAAAAGCATAAAAGATCACTTTAGCATTTCTGCACTATCTTCTTTGTTGAAAAAGAAAAGTAAATCCTAAACAGAGCTCTACACTGTGGGAATATTTGTTCATACCTGAGGTCCAGAGTGGCATCCTCTGGGGCCTTCTATGAAATATCGTCGACCTGTAGATGATTGGTTTTGTGGGTTAGTACAGCACATTCTTAATCCTGAGCCAACCTTCTATTTCTCCATATCCTTCCTTAAATTGCCCTCAGCCCCTTGCCCCATCCCACTGGCCTTTAGCTGAGGAAAAGCCAAATGACTGGAATTTGAGCCTCATTATGGCAGCATTAGGATGTAAGCCTGCCCCCCTGCAAAAAAAAACCACGGCATTTCGTTTGAAGTGAAAACACCACTTAAAAATATCTTATGCTTTAGAATATCTTAAACACTAGTCCTTTCTGTGATAAATACTCAAGAGCTGACTCTCTTTGGTCTCAGATTATTAAAGATATAGTTCCCTTTATAGATTGCTCAGGGAGGTGACCTCAGAGAGACAGAGCTGAAGCTTTAAGTACTTGACAGGATGTCCTATCAAGTCCAAATTTGACCATTCTTGGCTCTGAGTGGCTTTGGGCTCTGGACTTCATTCCATTCACCCACAAAAACTGCTCCCTTTTTCATCCACAAATACCCATTCCCCTTCCAACAACCTTAAAGTAATTCTATAAATAAGTTTTCTGTCACGGAAAATATGCACTGAATATATTATGCAGAAAACAAAAGAACGCAAAAGAACACAAAACATATTCTCAAATCCATGAGAAATTTCATTTCACTATTGGTCTAATGAAACTCTATGTTCCACTTCTGAATGACATGGTGGGGAAGATTACTATTTATTATTTAACCTTGGAATTTCAACTCTCTTGTACTGCCTCACTAGGGATCTCACTTTCTGGTTTATCTCACTCCTTTGGAAAATATTTTTATTTTCTGCTGATACCATCTCCCATTTCTGTATATTTACAGAATTCACAGAATGTGTGTGAAATTTTAACAGAAAATGAGGTACAAAATATTAGATCCAACATCAAAACAAACAAATAAACAAAAAAGAATTACAAATTATTAGATCCATCCAGCCATTGGGCTAAATAGCCATGTTGATATTATTTAGATTAATATGCCCCAAATGTAAGAAGGATTTTTTTTAAAAAATGGGTTCTTATTTCCTTTAAGATAAGTTTCTTTTGAGCATTTTAAATAGGAATCTAGTCAGAACGTTTTCCATACGAGAAAATCAATAAAGTCTCAATCCCAATACAAAGCACTGTGGTTAATGTTATGCAGATTGCCAGAATGTTATAATACTGACTAAGCCTTTACTTTCAAAACAAGTGTCCTCAGATTTGCTCTTCACTGCAACTTTTCCTACTGTTCATTCTCAGAGTTGCAACCCTCAGTATACGGCAATTTATATAAATGCTGCGAATTGCCATTTCTACATTTAAAAAACCAAGCACTTTTTTAAAGCTTACTCTGGCTTTTTTTTTTTTTTTCTCTTTGGCAGTAGGAATTTTGCTGGAACTGTTGAATGTCTATTTATGTACAACTATCTATTGTGTGTATACAAATTGAAGGAAAATTACAAATGCCCTCTCTAGGTTAGAAAAATGGCCCTCTGATGTTGTACGAGAGTGGATATTTGCAGTGTAACTTTGCAGGCACGTACAGAACATTTACCCACCTACCTTCCCATTGTACACAGACACTTAAATAAAAAATCCATTTCTTTTCCATTTTAATAGTGACGAGGAAAATAATAACCATTCATATTCACGCATACACTTCTTCAATGTTATAGATTTTTTGTATATTATAAATTATTTCCCGGCTCTGAAAGATCTAAAGGTACAATCCTAAAATGCGACATGATAGTAATAGTTGTAATTCTAGGTAACCTCGGTGCACCGCCAAGCTCTGTTTTCCTCCATTCACTCATGCGTGTATTCATTTGGCAAATTTCCCTGAGCATGCAGTTTGTGCTGAGCACTGTGCCAGGCTCAAAGGACACCATGGAGAACAGACAGATATGATTCCTGGAGAATAAGCAGATATGCCCCTGGAATTTAAGAAGCTTTCCCTTTTGTCAGGAATGCCAAGAGTGAAAACATAAACTAATAAATGATCAAGAGCTATGAGAATCTAAGCATTCTGAAGGAAATAAAGGACGGGATCTGATAGGATGGTCTGAAAAAGTCCTCTTTGAAGAGGTGACCTCAGTCATAGCTGAGAGCCAAAGGAAGACAAGGAGCTTGCAATACCCAGAGGGTGCCTGGGGAAGAGCCAACCAGGCCACAGTCAGCAAGTGCGAAGCCTCCGGAGACAGAATGTCTCCTTGAAGTCAGAGGTCAACATAGCTGGAGCTGAGTGAAGAGAGGGAACATGATTTGAGGTGAAGCTGGGAAGAAGGGCAGGGGTCAAATCACCAAGACCTTGCAGGATACTGGAAGGAGCTGGATTTTATTCTTAGTACAGGGGGAAACCACTGAATGGGTTTCAGTAGAGAATGGATACTCGGATTTATATTTTTATTTTATTTTATTTTTAGATTTTATTTTATTTATTTGAGAGAAAGAGAGAGTGGAGAAGGGGGAAGCGGGGGAGGGAGAGGGACAAGCAGACCCCACGCTGAGCACAGAGCCCAATGAGGGGCTCAATCTCACAACCCTGAGACCAGGACTTGAGCGGAAACCAAGAGTCGGACACTCAACCGACTGAGGCACCCAGATGCCGAGGGTTTATATTTTTTAAAAGATCAGTTTATGTGAATGAGTTCCTTCCATCTCCACACCTTATCCCACAAAGTAAGCTTAATTACAAACATTCCACTAAAGAGGAAAAATACTACATAGGTAACAAGTGCCTGAGCTGAGAGTTGACCTACAGCATCTTCCGTCCTTGTGCTGGGCCTTGTCATGGGTCCTAATAGTGTGCTTGACCTGTTTCCTTAAAACACCTCCTGCCCCACAAGTCTTGATAGAGCATTGATATTCTCACTTCGAAGGTCATTGTCGTCAATAAGATATTGTATTAACCAAAGTACCGTGTCTCTTTTCCTAAGTTCCCGTGGGCAAATTTTAATTTACTCCTCCAGGGCTAAATATTTTGGTATGTGTTCTCTCTGTGATGCACTCACTTCACCAAATAGGGCTTTGCTTCCCTAGACCAATAGCTCTTTCCCTTGCTAATTGGCAGCCATGTAAGTCTGCAACTTCTTGAGGCTTCCCCCCCTCCCACTGGGTCATTGAAGACTCCATTCTAAAATTAGTTGCGTCTTACAGAACCTAATCAAAAATAGGAATAGCCAGTGAACATTGGCTCCCCCTTTGAAACTGAGTCATAGGCTTAGCC
This sequence comes from Procyon lotor, assembly GCA_028646535.1. Lineage (NCBI taxonomy): Eukaryota > Metazoa > Chordata > Mammalia > Carnivora > Procyonidae > Procyon > Procyon lotor. The sequence continues at coordinate 101,203,599 of CM053606.1, read as the reverse complement.
GTGCTCCTCTCAGTGAATGACGTTCCCACTTAAATGTACTCTCTATCACTGAATCCAGCATATTAATTAACACAACTCCAGGTCTGAATAAAATGGATGTTTACCAAAAATAAAAACTCTCACTCATAGTAAATAAAAACATTCTAACCTTCATACTTCAAAATGATAACACTGACAGATTCTCGGCAAGATACTTTTTTCCAATAATAACAAATACAAATGGTATCTTGCGATCGAGCAGTTTGGCCCATCACAAGCCATGTGAGGCATTTTCCATGTATACTTACTCATCATTAGCAGCCCCACAAAATAAGATTTAGCCCATTTTCTAGATGGTTTCTAAGCAGAGAGATTAAGTGATTCACCCACAGAAATGAGAGGCTGGCAGTGTCAGGGCTCAAACTCTGCCTTCTTGCTCAAAAGCTTATAGGCTTTTTTCTATCCAAAGTGATTATCAAATATTTGTATCTCTAGAACTATAACAAAACTGTAGTTATCCCCCAATAAATTGCATGCCAACTCTTACGTATTAGCTAAAATAAAGCTGCCCTGACTTAATGGGGGTGGGTGGCAGAGTAGTGGTGTAGAGGCTTCCAAATCTCGCCCCCCTCCCCACTCCCTACCTTCACACTACCAGAGGCTGGCCAGAGACCCTCAGAGGAATCTGGACCCTGCGAAGTGTTTAGAAAACACAAGCTTTTCCCGCGGTGCAGGCATGTCACCTGGTCCCACGGAGTCAGTGACAGACCCAGTCAGCAGAGGCCACCCTGCTGTGCAGACACATTGGAATTGAAGGACACTTGAATAGGAGCATAGAGGGTTGCAAATACCATGAGGCAGAAACCCCAGAATAATCTATTCAGTTTTGGGCTCTATCATTTAAAGGGGGAAATTGAAGAAATTTCAGAAGAAAAGTCATTAAAGTGACTGAAAGGTAAAGGTGGTAAGGTAGTAGCTGAGAAGAGAGAATTTGAAATTCCTAAGCCTGAAAAACAAAGACTCAGGCATGTTCAAGCCCATGACAGGATTTAGCCCCAGGACTATGATTACCTGTGCTCCATTTTCTCAGACTCTAGAACCAGATAAAGACGCCATTTCAAACGGGAGGAATTTGATCTTAGCAGGGCATTATTAGACTCTTGAATTGGCTGGGTACACAACTTCTTTCCATAGAGAAATTTAAAAGTAGGAAGCAAAATTTTATACGTAAGGATTGGAGAAGATCTCTAAGGCAGAGGGCATCAAGGAAAATCTATTAACGGGCCTTTAAAATGCCACCAGCAATTATCTGTGGCCCATCTCTGAGAACGCCTCTGATCTCATCTAAAGTGCTACCAACATCACACACCGAGAGAGTCTCAGAGAACAGCAAAGTCCACAGGCCCTGAGGACAGATGGATCTGGGTTCAAATTTCAGGATTTTCTCTTCCTAACTTCCATTTCTTCATGCAAATTATTGAGCTGCTTGAAGTCTCAACTTTCTCATCTGTTAAACAGAGAAGACGATATGACCTACATCCCAGAGTTTCCATGAGCGTAAAATAAAAAAATACTATATAAACTCCATAATGGATCCTGAAAACAGGAAGCACTTAATAAACACCAGCTATTTATTATTATATTATTATTACTATTATTACTATGATTATCATCAGCTTTATTCTTCATGTTGTTGGTAAGTGTGCAGAGTTTGTGTGTGATAGAAAATTTAACTGGCTCATATTTCAATTTGTCTGCAAGGTTGCTTTGATATAAAGGAATTTTAAAAGTGACATTAAAAGAAGAAAAACTTGCTTCATGGATGCATCCTTTTAGAAAGATGAGAAATGATCTAGGTATTGAAAATACTCATCTACAGAGCTTTCCTCATTGAAATGGTCTTTATGAACCATTGGTCAGGGGTGAGTAAGAGTAGTCTGAGGACCAGGAACATATACTATTATGAAGGCTAGAGCTCCCTGACTTGAACACTCTATTTAAGGTGATTTTTGGTTAGGCCATTAAGTAAAGCTTAAGGATATATAGTTTTTCCATAGACTCAGGAATTCCTAGACCTGGGTCTAAATTATTATGCTGAAAATAATGTATAACTTTAAACCAGTTTCATTTTACCACATAGACCAGAATTTATATTCCCAAAATGAGTGTTGCATTCAAAGTAGTCACTTTGGGAGGCTACAAACTTATTTTATTATTGCTCCCAGAATTCAAAAGATTTTTGAAACTCCTCTTTCAGAACTGCAGTCAGGAAAATTTATGAGCCACATTAGCAAATCAATCTTGTTACATTGTTTTCACACCTCATTCTTCTCCCCAAACATCACCCAGATCTAACCCACAGATCTGGCTTCCAGGGATGATTAGCTGTTTCCAAAAATCAAATTCACCGTCAAAAGACAAAGAGTTGTCTGAGGATACGTAAAACAGTGTCCCCCAGGCTCTGAAGAGAATTCCAGTAGGGAAATTCCCAAATATTCCAAGTAAAAGCAGCATTATTGAAATATTCATACAGCTTATAAGGAGAGCCAACCTCGGGGGGTACCTGGGTTGCTCAGTTAAATGTCCTACTCTCGATTTTGGTTCAGGTCCTGATCTCAGATCATGAGATTGAGTCTCTAGTTGGGCTCTGCACTTAGCGGGAAGTCTGCTGAAGATTCTCTCTGTCCCTCCCCTGCCTCTGAAAATAAATTAATAAATCTTTAAAAAAAAATAAGAAAATGCCAACCTGGAAGGAGATAACATTTGAATGAATATGCCCTGGTATATTAAATAGCAGTGATCAGAGTCTGACTTTAAGGACACACATCAGAGAAGAGATTGTTTCTACCTTGAGCTAGGGTGTCGGAATGTACAGGGGACAATGGAAGCTTTGTAAAAAAATGCACAGTGGGGGACAGTATTGAATCACATTAGGAAAGTTCTCTGTTGCCATGACCGATAGTAAAGAACCACAACATTTAGTTCAATGGAAGGACAATGAACTCAAAAGAAATGATTTCTTTTGTAAGCTATTGAGACAAATACTGGGTCTGGATTTGAAAATGGGATGGATTATTTTATGACTGTTAACATAAAATTTGCAGCTCCGAAAGCCCAGATCGTGGTTTAAAGATAATAAAATCTCGTGCTTCAGGGTGGAAGTTAATCACCTTGCAAGAACCAGGAAGAATTTCCCTTTCAGAAGTAACAACACACAGTTGAGTAGGTGCATAAATTTTGTTTAATTTCCAGTGCATCAAGTATTGGTCAGTGCTGAAAACAAGAATCAAATTAGATGGACTATTAATCTGATTTGGCTCAACAACTCCTATATTGTTGCTTTATATTGTTGCTTCCACTGAGTTTTATGTCTTGTGTTTATACTTTGCTTTTTTAAATAACAATTGCTTTGTCAGTTTCTCATTTTTATAGCACTTATCATCCCAGAATGGGGGCATTTACACACTATGCACTATTGTCTGCTTTATACAAAGTAAATGGGATTGAAATTATCTCAGATAACCAACATCATGCTTAATCAGAAGTATCTTAAGGTTTATAGAGTTGTGTCTCTTGTGGAAGATTCTACTGAGAAGACCCAAAAAGTCTACACACACACACACACACACACACACACACACACACACACACACTCATTTTGCTGATAGAAAACATCTTTCAGAATCAGCGGTCTAAAAGCAAATAAAACTCACTGAGAAACTAATAGCAAAAACACATTCCTCCCATGAAAATGAAAATGCCAGATTCATGGGTAGATTTTCAGTTGTGTATACAGTGGTAAAATCATACTTGCCAGGTGGCCTACCCAAAACATACCACTAAAGAAAAGTGGTTAGTGTATTTGAAAATAGAAGCAAATTTAAATTACTTAGTTTGTATGAGAAAACAGTTTTAATTTATGAATGGTAGTATAGAGATCTTCATAAACAATCTAATTGATTTGTAAAATTGTCTTTGCTTTCAAAGTTTAATTAGAAGAAAGTGACAGAGTAAATTTATGATTTCTTCATATTCCCATTTAATCAGATTATGAATTCCTGGTACTTTTCTATGGAAAATGAACTTATTCTACCTATCTTCCAAAGCAATAAAATAGCTCTATAATTAATAGACAGTTTGTTGTATTAGTCTGATTAAGAATTAACTAGAAGTGAAGCTAGAAGCAGATTTTTTGCCATCTAAACGAGTGGGCCTTTACATAAAGATAAAAATTCTCAGCATACAAGTGGAACACAGTAAGCCTCCTTGTGGCCCACCATCTACCCCAGATCCAATGGAGAGTAAAGGGCAGTATACCTAACCAAAGGTTTATAATTTCTCAAAGGATTATAATTTCTCATTGCTTCTGGAAAGGTATGACTCATGCTGACAGCAAAGAAGAGAATGGAAGAGACCAGTATGATATTCTGTGGGTTTTCAAAGATTTCAGCTCTTTTCCCACCCTTTTGGAGAAGGAATGGCGTATCTTGTCAGGAGTCTCAGCAGGGGCAGTGGTGTCAGCATGGAGTTTCGTTCAAGAGCAGTCAGTCAGTCATTCAACAAATGTGTTTGTGTTCTCTATGTCCTATGCCAGATGTATGTGACACAGAGATTCAGCTTCCTACCGTAACAGAAACCCTTTCCTTGATGATGCAGGACATTGTCATAGAGACAACAGGGAGAGCATCTATACCTGCCTGCCTTTTGTGTATAGGCCCATGACTAGACACTGGGCATGTTACCCATCTTATCACATTCAAATATTAGAAAGTAAAGGCAAAACATGTAACTGCCCCAAAGTCTTCCTCCCTCCATATTAAAAATTATGTCTTGAGTGCTATCTAACTCATCATTTTTGGAGATCTCTTTAATTTGTTTGCCGATAGTCTTTCTAGGGATTAAAATTTAGTACTATTTCAAAATAGGTTTGGCTTTGGCGATCTTTACAGTGTGGAGAATATAAATGAAAAACAAATGGCTGGATAGACAAAATGTTTTGTGTATTTACCATGAGAAAACAGTCTTCACAAGGTTGGCAAAAAGTATCTCAAATTAGGTTGGAATCTATTTTTATGTACCTATGTCTCTATACCTCCACCTCTGAAATGATCTGTCAGCTCTCCCTGTGGTGGAAGGCATTCTATTTTTCAAAAGGTGGAATTCAGGAGAATTTGGTTCATTGTTTATTTTGAATTCACCGTTGAAGAAAACCATTACCACGTACATGCCTTATCTCTTCTAGGCTGTAATTGGGAAGCCACCAGCTTCCTAATTCCTTCCAGAAATTGTGTCATTGTCCTCAGCCTGGAATATGAAATTCACTATGCAGATAGTTTTCTAGGAAACACAGAACCATAGATTAGTGCAATTTTACAACTGGATTGTGTAATTTAAGTGTGCCTTTCACAGCAACAATAATTAATTTCAGGCTAGAAATGACTATTTAAATGAAAGTGTAGTTCTATTTGCCATTTTAAATATGTATGTGTAACTTATTAGTTCTTCTGAACCATTGTTTTCCACTGAAGACTATTCTCACTAAATGACCCATTAAGAGAACGTTCCTGTGGTTCTCAGTTGGAGATTCACAACTCACAGTAGCATCCTGAAGGTTCCCAGAAGGCACTAGCTTATTTCCCTACACATTTCATCCTGCAACCTTATTTTTTATAAGACATGTATTTTTTCCACAAATCTCCCTCCCCCATACAGTTTGGAACTGCATGTGTCCGGGACTAAAGTGGGTGTCGTTCCTAGAAAGGTTTATCAGGAGTGGCTGTGGGCCCCCAGAGCTGGCCCCGCTGCTGGCCAAACATCTGTACTCACCAGGATTAGGCATTTCTATTCTACATGTAGCCCAAGTCTATTTTTCTGAGGTTGTTCAATTGGACAAATATCTTTATTTAATTACATGGCTGTAGTTCCCAGGGCATTGTATGATTATGTCTGAGCAACATGTCATACGCATCTATGTGCATTTTGTTTATGGGAAAACACACGTTTAGGTCACCTATCTATACTCTATAGGTCCCGTGTTACTTCTTGATAAGGTGATTATTGGCTAGAGAAATCAAAATGCGAACATTTTCCCATCCACATATTTCAGAGCACTGATAGTATGGGCGATGTGAGTGATTTTTCTTCTGTTTAAATTAAAAACATCTATAAAGCAAGAAATAAAGATGCACTCATGTGTATTAAATTTTATAGATATCTATCATGTGTAATAGTTGTGTTCCTACAGGGAGTTGAAGCAGTATGTGACTAAGTAAGAAATTAGCCCTTCTGCGGCAGGCTAAGGAGGGGAGAGGAAAGCACAATAAGACCGCTTTCCTGGATGACTTCACGACACAGACACACAATAAACACATAATTTTCTTGGCATATAGGGAACGATTTTTGAGGCATATCACTGCAGTACATGCTATTCTGATGTAGAACTAGTCACTGTTTACATAGCCTGAATTAACCCATTTGACCTTTTCCTGGAATTGTTCACTACTCTGCACATCAACAATAAGAATTTTTAAGTAGATGCAAAAAACAAAAAAACTACTTAAGTTTCTTGGGGTTTTTTTTTTAGTTAAAAGCACCTTTTAAGTCCTACATTTTGCCAAGCTTCTTTCTTCTAAAGTCATCCCTTGAAAATGTGTGTGAACAACTTCTGACATTTTTAATATTCATATAGAAGACAGGGAGTCTGAATGTTGGTTCCTATTTCATAAGGCACCATCAATATGGACACAGAGATAAATATTATAAGGAGAGGGTTCTTTGGAGGGGCTCAAATTCTCAGGGTATGCCTTACTGTACACTCGACCTGATGAACTCAGAGCCTCCCAGAACCCCAGATTTCCAAGGTTTGGTATATTTTCATAGATACCAGTTGTGTCCTTTCTCTGCTGAGAAAATGTGGGGCTGGTCGTTCGTTTACGGCAAACTACCTTTCTTGAGTCTGCACATAGACGCACCATGGTTCTCATTGTGGTTTTCATTTCATTTTCCTACACTAATGAGGAAATACGAGTTGGATTGCTAGTAGTGTTATTGACTGACTTATGAAATGAAGTTCCCATGTTGTATTTCAGGTCATCCTGTGTGATGACCAGTGTACCTAATGTTCCGTCCATTGATGATGCTCTGTGTCTCGAGAGGGTTTCAGAAAGACCCTGCTACACTGGCAGTAACAGGAGCTCATTTGACTAAAAAACAGAATAAGCATGATATCAACGTTCCAGAATAAGGATATTTGCATCCTCAAGGCACCGTTTTGACAAGCAACTTTTCTTCTCCAGAAGGATATGGTAGCATGTTGCTTCCCCACCTGTTTTCATTTCTCCCCTTTTGTTTTATCAGCCTCCTCCTTTCAGCAAAAGTAGGAGGTAGGTCCTTGCCCTGGAAGAAATGCTTCGGGGTTAATTCTTGGTTCTTTTCAGCTCCCACTGCTAGGTCTAGTTTTTAAGTCAATGAAAAGATTATTAAGAAATGGCCTTATGAAGGTATAAGAAAATTAGGGCAAAATTATATTAATTTATGATGGAGTCAAAAATTTCTAAGAGAGATTATTTTTATCCAGTTCATTATGGGGGACAATTCATCACCAACTTCTTTAAAAAATCAAGATGAGTTCTATGGTTACTTAGAAGCTATATTAATGTGGTTTTATGTGACTTCAGAAAGGTATTTTAGAACCCTTTTCTCATATTCATTTCCATCAACCAGCTTTGTTTTCTTTGTGCAAATATCTAGGCCAAGGCTCCTTAAGACTATAAAAAGGAAACTAAAAAAAATGAGACATACAATCAATAGAGGAACTCCAGAATTGAATTACTTTCAAAGTGAGCCCTACTTGTATTTCCTATCAGGGCACTGATGACATCCATCCCCCCTCCTGTGCCCATTTTGTTCTTGGTGTGCACGATGAGAAAAGTCCCCAAGATGGAGCTTGCATTGAGGCAAAGACAAAGAAAATATCATTGGAGATTGTTTTAGAGTTCACAAAGAGGCAGAGTAAGCTCAGTCTTGCATAAGTCACATTCCAAGTAATGGTGGGGGAGTTCTTAGACCAGAGTCAAGAAGAGTAACAGGTGTTGATTCCCGCAAAAGTTCTGGAGCATGCTCACCCAGCATCTTGCTGATAGATATCAACACCCTGTGTGTCCATCTCTGAACTCTGCCCCTGTTTGTTTCCTCAACAGAGCTACAGTGAACCTGTTGATGTGAAGACATCTCAACCCCCTCAGCTGATCAACTCAAAGCCGTCGGTGTTCCATGGGCCCAGTCAGGCCCACTCGGCTCTGTACCTAAGTTCCCACTACCACCAACAACCAGGAATGAATCCTCACCTAACTGCCATGCATCCCAGTCTCCCCAGGAGCATAGCCCCCAAGCCAAATAACCAAATGCCAGTGACTGTCTCGATAGCAAACATGGCCGTGTCCCCCCCTCCTCCCCTCCAGATCAGTCCACCTCTTCACCAGCATCTCAACATGCAGCAGCACCCACCACTCACCATGCAGCAGCCCCTTGGGAACCAGCTCCCCATGCAGGTCCAGTCTGCCTTACACTCACCTCCCATGCAGCAGGTACGTGCTGGCACTCTGGACTCTTCTTCCAAAGTGTGGGGGGTGGGGGGGTGAGGAAGAGGGGAAGGGGGGGAGGGGGTCCTCATCATCTGGCAAAAGGTAGGGGGACATGTGTGTCTGTTCCATTTAATGGACAGAAAATGGAAGAGAGTCAACAAACATCTGCTTTCTAAAAAATAATAATTTACAGGTGGTGAGTTTGGGCAGCATTATAAGATCACAACAATGGATCTCCGCTTCTTTTCCTAATCGCTTGCTGGCCTTTTGCCGTGTTTCTAGAAATCACATTGCTAATCACCCTCCCTGTTTTCTGCTCCTTGAGTAAAGTACATTTGTAGTGTTGAGATGCCAACTCCTGCTAAACACCTCTTTGGGACTGAGGGTTCTACATTAAAAGTGTGTGTGTGTGTGTATATAGATAGATAGATAGATAGATAGATAGATAGATATAGACATAGATATAGATATTGTTTGGAAATATAGATATAGATATCTATATATATTAATATATAATTATAAATATATTAAAATTAAATTTAAAAAATATAATTAATATATATTTCGGAAATATAGATATATATATATTGTTTGGAAAGCCTTGATTGGTATTCCTGTTGAGGCCAATAAATGCCACAAAATGAAATCAGACCCATTGTTTTTTGATATTCAGAAATATCAAATTGATACACTATTTAAAGTACTAAGAAATGAAAATGTTAACTGGAGTTTTGTTTAAAAATGGATATATGGCTTCTGCACAAATCAGAAAACACAGGAAGTTTGGAAGCTTCTCTGCCCACTCCCCAATTATTGAAATGATTCGTGTGCAATCTTAGCTTAATTTTCCTTTGAAGTCAAGTTTTTCTTTAGGATTTGATGTTATTTTAAAATATTAAAATGAGCAAATGGTATAAATGAAACTAAAGGTAAAGCCATCAAGAATCCTGAAAACTTGCTTTAAAAACATAAATCAAGCTAAAAACTACAAATTGTATCAAATTCATCTATCACTTTTATAATCCAGTTACTGTACTGTTCCCAGAGCTATAATTAAATATGCAAACACAAGTTTCCTATTGAGCTCATATCTAGCCCTCTGTGGAATTGAGTCTATAGTTGGACCAGTGTGGGATGGAGAAGAAGCAGAAAGAAGAATCAAATATACTACCCTCTAATTTATTTTTTTAAGATTTTATTTATTTATTTTGAGAGACAGAGAGAGAGAGTGAGCAGGAGTGGAGGACTGGGGGGAGAGGCAGAGGAAGAGGGAGAATCTCAAGCAGATTCCCTGCTGAGTGTGGAGACCAATGCCGAGCTCCATCTCAAGACCCTGTGAGATTATGACCTGAGCCTAAATCAAGAGTCAGTCACTTAACCAACTGAGCCACCCAAGTGCCCCCCAAGTTTATTTTTACTATTATAATTGTAGACAAGATTTCTGAGATCTGACAATAGCAAAGCTTAAAATATTACTTTACCTTTTGTTTAATTTCAGAAAATTCCCAGTGTAGGAATTAGCATTATCTTCATTTTACAAGCAAAGAAACTCAAGGTTGGCAGAGTTAAGTGATATGCCCATAAGGTTGGTGCTGGAATTCAAAACCCAGTTCTGTTCAGAAATCAGAGCCTGGATTCTTAAACGCTAGACCTGCCACCTCTCACGCTTAATCATTCTTATAGACTATTACAAGTTTTGTATTAGAAAACCTGTGTCTCCCAAGAATTTGGAGGGTCTTTAAATCTTAGTTAGTTCTAAGATTAAAATGATTATAAAGAGCAAATGGACCTATGTCTCTTTGCTGAAGCCTTCCCTGGTCCCTAAGCCAAAAATTTTGATACAGCTACTTACCCAGGCTAGCTGTTGATTCACTAGGGAAGAAGATTGGGGAAAAGTCAACTTCTACCATCATGCCTGGTCCACAGTGGTGTCTGTGACTAGCAGGTGACATTCATAGGGTCGAATTTCTGCTCCTTCTATCAGACATCACTCACAATAAAAGGGACACTCTTGGGTGTCCTTGCATGTGAATGAACCAGCAATGTCTGTGTAAAAAATAAATAGTTTGAGGAGTTTTTGTAAAGAATGAATAGTTTGAGGAACACAATCTTGCATTGTTGGATGACTCCAGCCTAAGGTGCTGCCTGGCTGAGCTCCCATGTTCTGCTTTCGAAGCTCTAGCTCGAGTCTGTGTCTTCCCAGACAAGAGAATAATAGAGAAGTCACAGTCCTCTCCACCAAGTTGAGGACTAGAGCTCTGTCTAGAGAGGACACTGTTTTCTAACTTATCCACTCAGAGATGGTTCCTTTTTCTACTTATACAAACACTGTGGTTGAGCTAGCTGTGATCCTGAGTAGTTTTCAAACATTTCAGAATTACATAAGGCCACATGTGAAAACTCAAGAGATTTGTCTTTCTGTAGAGAATCAGAACTGAATAGGAAAAAATAGAACAGATTACACTGAAGACGTTATTCATCAATCTTTAAGTCAGTTCTATTAGTGTATCTCAAAAAGTGTTCTTACTGAGATGGTAGGACCTGATTTCAATTTATATTAATAATAGAAGACAAAATGGCATGAACCCCAAGTGGACAGTAAATAGCTAAAAGACTACAGTGACTAACATCACTTTTAACAATGCCTGGATCATGGTCGGTGAAGTAAAATAATGAATAACGAAAGTGTTTAAAAACCAGAAGAAAGTATAGGTTAGTTTGTAGAATCTCAATTCTCTGGAAGTTTTTTTTAATTGCACTTATTCAAAAAAGATTAATTAAGCCCCTAATGTGTGCCAGGCACTGTCTAGGCTCTGGAAATTGAATGATAAATGAGAACAGGTAATGAGGCCTCTGTCCCCATGCAGCTCACATCAGAGTTGAGGAGCAGTGGTAGTGTAGGGGTGGTAATAAGATAAACAGATTAATTAGTAAGATCCTTTGGGGGGAGAAAAAGTGAACAGGAATTCAAACTGCAGAGCATGTGGAGAAATAGCAGAGCCTTCAGCTGGGATGGATAAAGAAGGCTCCTCTCAAGGGCTGGCATGGACACATGAAGGCTGAGAAGAGGACACAGCCTGTATGAATCAGAAGGTGGGACGAAGTGGGCCCTGGGTGGCTCAGGGTGGCTCAGTGGGTTAAGCGATTGCCCTAGGCCCAGGTCATGATCCCAGGGTCCTGGGATCAAGTCCCACATCGGGCTCACTGCTCAGCAGGGAGTCTGCTTCTCCCTCTCCCTCTCCCCACTCTTGCTTTCTCTCTCATTTTCTCTCTCTATCAAATAAATAAACAAAATGAAATAAAATTCTTATTAAAACAATTTTTTTAAAGGAAGTGGGCAGAGTAGGTGGGGAAAACCAGCAGAGGCCAGAAACAGGGAAAAGAGGATCCAGGCCGAAAGGACCCATTTCAGGGGGAGCATGGCTGGTCTGGGATCTGGGAAGGAAGCCAGTGGGGAATATGGTGCATTAGGGGAGAGCCATGGGGAATGAAGTCAGGGTCATGGGCAGGTCATTGGAGTAGGATCGTTAGATTAAGGGGACTAGCAGCCCCAACAAGTTGATAATCCTAAAATCAGGATCAAAAAGTCCATCAACCATGATGTCACTCAATTTATTAAAATCACACGTCTGTCAGGGCCAAAGTTCAAGTTCTCAAAGTTGGTGTTCAGCCCATGGCTGTAGAACCAGGTTTTTGGTGAAATTCAACCTATCTGATGCACCATCCAAACCACCTTTATCCTGAAGATGTTTGCTTTCTGGGCGTGGGGGCCATGTTCACACACCCAAACACAATAAGAAAAGAAAAAGCGAGAAAGAGAATGCAAGTTACTGGCTACCGTATTTTTTAATCTCATATTTCAGTATTATATTACCTATTTCTTATCCTTCTGAAAAATGAATATATCCTACAAAAACGATTGAATAGTCCACCAGGAATAATAGTCTCATTTTTTTTCTAGAATAATATTTTATACACCAAACACACGGAGCTTTTATTTTTTTTAATCCAGTTTTCTTTCTTTTTTTCCTGCTTGCTATATTGTCAAATGAGGTCACGAGAAAAAAATCATTAATATCTGTCAACTTCCTTTATAACCTTAAGAAAAAATCTTTGTATGATATCACACAGACAGATTTTCAATTTCCTTGTGTAATAAACAGCTGCTTTAGGATTTGGGTGTAATTTAAAGGTTTAAAAAAAATCACATTGAGATTGATGAATAAATCAGTTGTGAAGACAAAAACATTGATGCCTGTTGAAAATACCTCTCCAGACAGGCAGGAAATGAAATTAGTTCCCAGTAAAGTGTGGATATGAGGATCACTGTTTGGTTGTGCTACAGGCTTTTTAGGTCTTGCTATGTGGCACAACAAAAATGCTAAGGCTACAGAAATCTAATTAAAGAGCAAATGTCCCTTCTGACATCAAATCAATCTTTATCACGTTTTCTATTTTTATTTCAATCTGGCACCAGAAAATGAAATTTAAAATTCCAGGCATGCTACAAAACAGTTGGTGATTTTTCTCTTGAGCATTAAAATGCAAAATATTCAGCCTGGTTTAATTAGACTGCTAAGCAAACATGTTCCAAAAATGTATATCATCATTGTTGTTTCATATTTATATCAATAATCAAAACGTGCTTAGCTCTAGGTTCAACCTCAACACCTCTTTACTAGTGTTAGAAGAGTATTGCATTTTCCAAATTGAGAGCAAGTTAAACAATGTTACTTCAGGCTTTGTTTGTATTTTTCTTGATCCTTGGTTGTTGGGATATTAACTGATCTTAAATTAGGCATTGAAGTTGGCTGAATTTTAAATCTTTGAACTGTGTAGATGACACATCATTTTGGATTTTTACACTGAGGTTATTCATTTAATCTTAAACTAATAGTTCAAAGATTAGTGTTCTCCTGATAGTCTCTCACCCAACCTTGACAAGGAACCATTTTCATTGGATGGGAAAAAAGCTATGATGGTTTCTGTTGTTGATTGTATAGGGTTGAGTGGAAGGGAGTTGGTTTGTTTTTATTTGTTTTTTGCTATCTCCTATGTTGTCATGCCTTCAACTAACTCAAGATATTTCCAACTACATTTTTTTTTAAAGATTTTATTTATTTGACAGAGAGAAACACAGTGAGAGAGGGAACACAAGCAGAGGGAATGGTAGTGAGAGAAGCAGGCCTCCTGCCGAGCAGGGAGCCTGATATGGGACTCAATCCCAGGACTCTGGGATCATGACCTGAGCAGACGCTTAACGACTGAACCACCCAGGCGCCCCTTCAACTACATTTTTAGACACTTGTTTACTTTTAGGTTATGTTTTGTCCATTGTGCAAAAATCCAATATGGAGAACTTAACATTAAAATGACAGGAAAGCCCCTGGCATTTACACATTTATACACCCATATGCCTTCCCAATAGCAGTCTGTTAAACTTTATTCACTGGAAGAGATGATTTATTGAGCCACTATTACAAGCTAGGCCCTGAGAATATCCAGTAAGCAAAGCAAACACTCTCTGGTCTCCAGTCCCCACAGCCAGAGCCTTTATGACAGGGGGAAAAATGGAAGTCAACACAAGGCTCCTCTCTCTAGGAGCTTTGTCCAGCTCTTTGCCCAGTATCACCCTAGACACTAAGGAAAGAAGTCAAGCAAGCTGGATGAAAAGCCGATAAAGACAGTATTATAGGGGATCTCAATCAGTTGAGCTTCCAACTCTTGATCTCAGCTAGGGTCTTGATCTCAGCGTTGTGAGTTCGAGCCCTGTGTTGGGCTCGGCACTGGGTATGGAGCCTACCTAAGGAAAAAAAAGACAATATTATAGGACCATAATGGAATGAATACATTTCATCAAAGCCAGTGGGACTCTCTGTGTTATAGAGATACAGCATAGTCTCGTCAAAGAAAGGAAATCAGCCTGGAAAGGACAAGAAAACCAAGCATCTAGTTACATGTCTTATTTTCCACTTTGCTCTTTTGAAAAATGTTTATAGCTTGAGCTGCAGGTGTTGTCTACACAAATATATTTATTTTCCACAAACCAATTGTAAAGTAAGGAAATACTCTAATCCTTTTAGTCTGTATGAAGTCAAATAGCCAGGCTGGCTAAATTCTCTACTTTTTGGTAATGTGTTTCTAGTCATTCAAAGGTTTGTCTTTCATCCACAGTTTTGGTGGGAGTTAGTGTGGACATTGGCTTGCAGTCTTTATCACTGGAATGGAAAATAAATTAATACTTTAAAGCCAAAATGAAGAATGGAAGACATTTGATAATAGGTATCTCTGAGTGTTTACCCAAGGGACCCTGAAACACAAATCAAAGTCTAAGGAAATATCCTTAGTTAAAAATTAATCTTCTGATCATTCTGCTGAGTTAAAACAAAAACAGTAAAAACTCAATATTATGCCTTCCAAAGCTCTCCACAAGTAAATAGGGAATGGCTCATTTTTAAGTCTCTTGATTTTTCTATAGTTAAAAACCATGTATGAAATCCACAGCAGAAAGAGACAACCATGAGATTAATTAAGTTGCTTTTTTGGTCATTTCTAGCAAAGCTTGCTTATGCTGCTCTTGAATTCACCAGATAAGCTAAAAATAAATCTTAGTGTACAATGCTTTTTGTTTACCAGATATGGCTATATACTTCAGAGAGTCTGTCCTTGAATTTTTAATAGGTTTGCGAGGATTAAAAGTCAACACTCCACCATACCAGTGTATTAGAGGAATCTTCCTAAAGTCTGATTATTATTTGCCAGTTAATAGACTTTTCAATTAAAAAATATTTGCTCTGTCTTACACTTTTCCTTCTCTGTGTTTTCTGGTGGCAAGTTACTTTGAATCCCTTTCCTTCTATTAGTCCCACAACTGTTAAAAAGCTTTGGCTGAAATTTTTTAGCTGAGAAAGAAGTACAAATAAAAGAAGAAGCAGATGGTCCCTTTGTGATTGAATGAAGAAAACGGGTTTCGAGAACAATATGTGAATAGGTGTAGTCTAATAAAACACTCAGCCACCTGCTGCCTGAATCCCTCAAAAAAGATTCTGTTGCATATTCTGGGGATTAACTATTAATGTATCCTTAGGTTTGATAGAAAACATAAACTGAGGGGTTAGGTCCTTTTCCCTTTGTTCTGATTGAGTCGGCTTCTCCATATTTTAAGTTGTTTCTCAATTCAGTTTATCTGCTCAAGAATATATAAATAAAGATTTTCTCACACATGGTTCAATGAAGGAAAGATAGAAGAATAGGGTCGTGCACACATCTCTTTTACCTTTAAGTTTTCTGGGCCCTCGGGACACGTTTTCCCTTGCAGAGACACAAGCGAGAAGTCAGGAGTGTGTTTGCAAACAACGGATAAATATTCAGGGGCTTTTCTTCCTAAAAAAGCACTTTGATCCTTACTTGTGAATTTGCTTTCTTTTTCAGGGATTTACTCTTCAACCCGACTATCAGACTATAATCAATCCTACATCCACAGCTGCACAAGTGGTAACCCAAGCAATGGAGTATGTACGTTCTGGGTGCAGAAACCCTCCCGCCCAGCCGGTGGACTGGAATAACGACTACTGTAGTAGTGGGTAAGCGGCGGGTCATCGCCACCTGCTGGTGGACAGCTCTCATAGCATGCTTGTAGTGCCCTGCTCCCTAGGAGCTGGAAACATCCAGTCTTTTTTCCCTGCTTTCTAAAAGATCATCTGCAACGGTTTCATGTTCATGAAAGCAGAAGACAGCAATGCAGAAATTTTTAAGCAGTTCTAGTCATTCCAAGAATAAACAAATGTCTTTAGATCCCCGTTAGATGTACCTGGGCCCTGTCCCAGGGCACCACTCCATCCCTCAAGCTAGAACAAACAGACCTCCGTCCCCCCTCAGTCACCTGTAGCACCAGTCTTGTAACAAGGCATTGTTTGTTTTCTCTTAACACAGGGGCATGCAGAGGGACAAAGCACTGTACCTTACCTGAAAGTCTGAACACCTCTTCTTTCCACTGAGGAATTCAGGGAAGTCTTTTCACCGTGGATTGCTTTGTATAGCCAAAGCAGTTCTCCATTTTATTAGAAAAATACAAGTTGCTAAGCACTTAGGACCATTTGAGCTTGTGGGTCACCCACTCTGGAAGAAATAGTCATGCTTCTTTATTATTTTTTTAATCCCTTATGGACATTGTTTTTCTTCTTCCCTGAAGGAAATTTGGACCATTCAGATTTTATGTTGGTTTTTTGCTGTGAAGTGCTGCGCTTTAGTAACTGCCTTAGCGACTGTAGATGTCTCGGATCAAAGTCCTGGATTTTCCATTGGTTTTCATAATGGGTGTTTATATGAAACTACTAAAGACTTTTTAAATGGCTTGATGTAGCAATCATAGCAAGTTTGTAAATAGCATCTATGTCACACTCTCCTAGAGTATAAAATGTGAATGTTTTTGTAGCTAAATTGTAATTTGGAACTGGCTCATTCCAGTTTATTGATTTCACAATAGGGGTTAAATTGGCAAACATTCATATTTTTACTTCATTTTTAAAACAACTGACTAATAGTTCTATATTTTCAAAATATTTGAGAAAGAAAAAAATGTATTCCCAAATGATTTTAATTTAAAAACAAAATTGGCTTTGTCTCATTCACCAGACAAAAAGAAACTAGTGTTAAGGGAAGCGCAAACACATTTATTTTTTACTGCAAAAAAATTGCTTTTTTGTATCACTTTTTGTGTAATGGTTAGTAAATGTCATTTAAGTCCTTTTATGTATAAAACTGCCAAATGCTTACCTGGTATTTTATTAGATGCAGAAACAGATTGGAAACAGCTAAATTATAACCTTTACATATGGCTCTGTATTATTGTTTCTTCATACTGTGTCTGTATTTAATCTTTTTTTATGGAACCTGTTGCGCCTATTTATGAAATAATAAATATAGGTGTTTGTAAGTAAATTTGTTAGTATTCGAAAGAGGTTTCTTTGATGTTTTAACTTTTGCTGGCAAAAAAAAAATTCACGCTTGGTGTGAATACTTTATTATTTAGTTTTTACAGTGACATGAATAAAGCCAAACCTACTTTTCATTTAGCAGCAAATTAAAGTAACCAATCCTTTATTTCTACATTCCTTTGATGATGCAAACAAAAAACTGATACTGAAGAACTCTCTTTCTTCGTACAATATAACAGAATTGCCCTAAAAAGTCACACAAGCTCCAAGACTAAACAGATGGGTTCTCTATCTGAAAAGGGTTGCTTCTTGGTTCTCAGCTGGTTTTAGTCAATCCTGTAAATTCCCTTTCTCCCCTCCCCCCCAAAAAAAGCCATTGAAGTTGAATCAATTAAAATTCCTCAAGCTGCATGCTTTTCACAAAATCCAGAAAACATTTAGGAATTTAGGATGGGAAGGTGTACTGTTCAAGAACATGTCTCCAAGTGAAAGGTGAGTAACCAGACAGAAAAAAAAAAGGGGGGAGGGCATTCCAAATTTGAATTTGAAAGCTATTGATAGAAGTTGAGATTCTTGCTGTCTTTTGTGCCTCTACAAACCACTTCTCTTTCCAGAATTCCCAAGTCTTCCAAGAGAATTCTGAGGGTATTAGAGATTTGCTAGGGAATCAAAAGCATTGAGAATCTGGCTGAAGGTTTACATAGCTTTTATATCATAAAGAGCTAGCAAATCACTCCCCTACAGGGGATTGCATAAAGAAAGCTAGTCTGGTTGGAAATCAAGAGGATGGCTGATGTCTCTTTCCTGGAATGTGTGAAATAAACTTAGCAATTTAACTAAATACAAATATATGCATTGTGTAATCCAGTCAGAATTAAAAAGACAAAAGGTATGCTTGCTTTGGAATGATTTTAGGCATTGTACAACCTTGAATCACTTGAGCATGTAATAACTAATAAATAATGCAGATCCAATGTGATTATTAAAATGACTGTAGCTGAGAGCTCTAATTTTCCTGTCTTGAAACTGTATAAGAACTCATGTGATCAAGTTCACAGTTTATTGTTTGTCTGTTTAGTATTTTAGAAATATACCAGCACTACTAATTACCTAATGTCTTTTATTTATTATATTATGATAAAGTAAAATTTTCACTTGCATTAAGTCTAAACTGAGGAGGTAATTACCGGGATGAGAACAACCAGCTTTGACTTTGACAGGCAGTTTGAACAGGGAAGTACAATATTGTTTACAGCTTTTCTAGAGCAAGTGTGCAACCAGGGTAGAGAGAGTGTTAAAACGCAATACCAAAAAAAAAAAAAAAGGTAAGAGAAAATGTAAATAAAAGAAAATACATCATAAATAAAAATTATTACCATGTGTAACCGTATTCTATTTGGATTTGGATGTCCATCAGTCTCTAAAGGATAGACCCAGTAAGAGGACAAATCCCAAGGAAGTGTCATGGCATGAATCATGAGGCACAGTAGGGATTAATGCCTGCCCTGGCCACAGATGTTTTTTCTGGAAGCACCAAAAATGCCCTCTCATTAACCTGAGCTCTAGGACTGTGAGCTGTTGCTTGAGAAACCTCCCCCTCAGAGGAAGCCGGCATCCGGCCTGGGCACAGCAGCTGGTAGCTTATAACTGGAAGGAAAGTGATGGTGGACGCTGAGTTCCCCACTATGGCACTCCGCAGGATTCCCGGATCTCGGAAAATAAAAAGTTATTCTGGGAAATTCAGCCATAAGGCTGAACATTTAGTAACTTTATCAACAGACCAAAGTCAAACTTACAATCAATTAGAAAAGAAAAAAAAAAAAAAGCATCCCAGTGGTGCAAAGAGGGTTGTGTCTATAACATACACAAGAAAGAATAATTCAAAATCCCAATTCCCATTCAAATGTGAATGAGTGGACAATGGAAAATTGGTCAAGCAATGACTTCTGGTTAATCAAATTACTGAGTAGCTGAGAACCAAAGTTGGTCTCTGTGATTTTTTTTCACCCGTTGCCTTAAAGGAACAGAATCTGTGGGAAATGGGGCAGGAGTGGTCCACAGACAGCCATGACTCCAGGGAACAGTGTATCCTGGCTTGGATTAATCACTAAGACTTTTTTTATTCATAAATTCAAAATTTTAAAAAATAAACACATCGACAATCAGTTTCCTTTTTACATGGACCTCTTTTTGCTCTTTGCTGAAGAGTTGCCGTACTCATTTGAAAGGCAAATTGATGGAGTCATAGGAAATTGCCCATATTTGACCCATTTACCTACAAAAACTGGCAGTTTCTTATGGTTCCACCCAATGTATTTTGGAACCAAAGATGATGGCCTTTGGGCTATAACATTAGATAAAATTTCACGTGGAATTAGAAGTTCTTTACAAAGTCCTACGGGGAAATAGTCAAAGAAGTAATCAGTTTTGTTTGTTTGCAAGGTACCTCACTTCAAATAAGTCACAGACAGCTACATTAAATTAAGAATATTTTAAATTACCAGATTCCAGTAAATCCCAAATAAACATCCTAATGTTTTTGTTACACACAGATGTTCTCTTAATGTTTATTTGTTGAGAGGGGATTTGAGCTTCACTTTCTCATTTCATTCATAACTCTCATTTTAAGGTAACAGTAAAAAAACAGAAATTCAACTCTTTTGCTGATGACTGACCACTGAAATAGTGGCAAGGCAAGATAGAGAATTCACATGATTAGTTTAACCCCCAAATGCTATTGCACTGAGTCACCTGATGGGTGAATTCATGAGTCAGTCACCCCACAGGACAAATTTCTCTTTGTTTTTCTTGAATAGAATAATTTCTTAACTTCCAGAATGTCATAGCACATATAGGTGCACAATAAATGCAATGATATATAGAAAGATAAGTGAAACATCACAGGTTATCCCCAGAAGGAATTGTGTGATGTTTATGTGATGATTTAGAAGCTCTATAAATATAGAAAGGAATTAGATACTCCAGACAAGCATTAGGAGTGATGAAGAATGAAAAATTTCCACTAAGAAATCTAAGCTTACCAAATGATAACAAAGAATTTCAAAATGAGTTGTGCCTTTGGTTCTTTTTTTTGGGAGGGGGGGGTCTATGTTCTGAACAAGAGTTTCTAGTTGCAAAAGTAAAAGATAGAATATACACTAGTCACATCGAGAAAACAAGAAGCAAAGGAGAAAAAAGGTGCTAGACAAGTAGGAGTGTTGAGTGCAAGAGAGAAATATCAGGAGACAAGTGTATGGAATGCTAAATTAAAACATCAATGAACAGTATGTTGATTTTTTTTTTTCTGATTGCCAAGTGCTAGTATTACTTGATGAAATAAATAAAAGATCATGCTTCCTGGACTCTGCCTAAATTATGCCAGGCTACGAAGAAATGGTCCTAGGTTTTAAGATTCCCAAAAAGAGATTTGGAACCAGGTGCCATCATGGAAAAGTCTTCCCTAACAGAAAAGTTAGGGAAATCCTAACACAAGACTATTGCTTGGAGAAAGGACACAGGGCTGGGGCTGGAGTGGGCTGGTGGCAGTGGGAGGGGGGTGGGGGAGGAAAGGAAGGGAGGACTTCTTTATGTCACCAGTCACAAGGGAGGAAGGCCAGGAGGGAGAGAGATCTCCAAACCAACCTGCACATACCTTGCAATCCATGCGCATACAGTGATATTGGACTTTGCCGTCTCATTTCTTAGTTAATATTTTGTCATGTGCACGCAGAAACAGATAATACCGCAGAGGTAAGACATAAAGATGAAGTTCTTTTTCTGGGACCTGGAGACCACAGAAGACAATGGCATGTTGCATTTCTGCCCTGGTCACAGTTGTGCCTCATTAAAGGAACCCACCAGCACAAACGCTGTGACTGTCATGATTTCACATTATGTCAACAGCTTGCTAGCAAAGACATTTGACAAGGAAATTTCATTCACACGGACCTGAGGCTAGAAAAAAAGGAATAGTGCCCAAAAGACAAAATGGAAAAACTTACCGTTCTACAGAAGAAAAAAACAAATCCTTCTAAAGGGAGACTACCAACCCAACTATAGTATTTTAAAGGCTGCAGCGTCCCTGTTTGACAATTGTGTGTTTACAATAAGCCTACGCATAATTGCTCTGATGGGCTGTCAGGGAAAAGATTAATTTGGCAAAGATTAGTATTGACTTGCTGTTTATTAAGGCTTTTAAACAGCTGTATCTGGCAGCATTCCTGTAAGTGCCTGTCATATCGGAAAATCAGCCTCACACCCTAGTGCTCGCCAGCTGTTACTAAACAATCTTCTACCACTTTGAATGTCTTTCTCCAGGCCAAACAGCGAGAGCAAACTATT
The DNA here is from genome assembly GCA_028646535.1 of Procyon lotor. Lineage (NCBI taxonomy): Eukaryota > Metazoa > Chordata > Mammalia > Carnivora > Procyonidae > Procyon > Procyon lotor. The sequence goes on along the minus strand of CM053606.1, from coordinate 101,181,761 downwards.
GCCAAATTAGCCCTTTTCTCCTCCTGTCACTTTTTTTTTTTTTGAGGTGGGGGTGGGGAGCTTCTGAATGCTGAAATGTCAGCTCGTGGCTGATGGCTTAGCTGATAAGAGGTGCCGGAAGTCAGTAGGTGGTTTGGGTGCTAGCTGAATACATTCCCCACATAGAGAGTGGTAGCGCTGTTAGTCACCTCACACAGACAACAAAACCACAGCTTGCAACTGTTACAAGGCCAAAGGTTTTAAAGACAGTTAGAAAGTGGCGATCCAAGGTTTGAAGCCATCAGATTTCCAGAACTAACGTTTTGTGTCCTCTGATCGGCACTTGCCCTATGCGCCATAGTGCTGGGAAGACAACCCACATTGGAATGCTGAGGGCAAGTTCAGGAGCAGCCGTTTATCTTGCTCATAGGGACGAGGTTTCTCCCTAGCCATCAGAAAGAGGACAAGTCACTCAGTAAACCACGCACCTTGCGTTTTGATTCAGTGGAAACCTGTAGGATAAGGAGGTCTGGATGTTTTGAAGTCTGTGAAAGAAAGGGCAGATTGAGTTTGGTACTGGAGTAAGACCTAGCAGCTTCAAATCCAAGTGCGATCATAAAGGCAATGGAAAGAATGGCATTCCAATGGAGTTAAACATCCGGCTATAAAAGGCTCCAGTGTTATGGAGAAAGTCACATTAGTCTTTCCAACAGGACTGCTTTTTCTCGAGCATTAATCTCACCCTGTTTGAGTCACATCAGGCTGGAATAAGTTGTCAGAGCAGATGCAGAAGGACAGTGTCATCTCACAACTCTTGCTGGCACTTTGTTACCGTGTGCAGTAAGGGGAGGGGAGGGGAGGGAACTGGCTGAAGGGCCAAACTTTCTGGATAATCATTTAAAGCAAATGTCTGTCTATGTCTAACCTCCAAATAATATTGTTTGGAAGTCTAGGCTATGGATGCAGTCTCATGCTTAACATTGGGATTGGGGTGACATCCCGTGAAATTCAAAGGTGTAGACAAATGAACCCTGACAGTAGGCCATTCCCCCACCAACAACCAAGAAGACTCTTCCTGATTCTTTCTGAACACCATGATGGTGGGTAAAAGGTAGATGAGATGGAATACTAATTCAGCACTACCAATTAGAGAAATGGAGTGACTCGCTGTTGAGAGCAAAAGGCAAGGTATGTGTTTCACTGAGCTCTGCTGAACCCCATGGGTCTCACAGCTGAGAGCTTTCACTCCTGGTCCTATGGATGGCCAGACTACAGACAAAGGAAAATCCAGAGTGCAGAATTTACTTAAAAATTAATCTGTGAACGTAAGTCACAGAGTGTTCTAAATCCTAAAATAACCCAAGACTCATTGGGCCATTTTCCAGGGCAAGAGCTATGGCTGGAGGAGGCTGCCCACTGAGAAATTAGGCTGAAAGTCAGATTATGCAGAAACGCACAGTCTCGACTTGATTGGGTGGTAGACAGACCTTACTCAAAAGGAGCAGCTCTGTCACTCAAGTCAAATCATGCCTGTTACTAATTCAGTTAAATTCAGAGAACACAGCATCAATTGTCTATTAAAAAAATTAATATTATTTTTTTAATTTAAAGATTTTATTTATTTATTTGACAGAGAGAGATCACAAGTAGGTAGAGAGGCAGGCAGAGAGAGAGGAGGAAGCAGGCTCCCCGCCGAGCAGAGAGCCTGATGTGGGGCTCGATCCCAGGACCCTGAGATCATGACCTGAGCCGAAGGCAGAGGCTTTAACCCATTGAGCCATCCAGGTGCCCCAAAAAATTAATATTATTTTTAATACATTTCAAAAAAGGCCAGGATGGAGTGGGGGAGAATCATGTCAGTGGATTCTTACCAGGTTTTCCAGAACATTTGGCAAACTTTTTCTTCAGAGGTTTATAGGTCTGATTGCCTTCCACTGGCCTATAATTCTTTGTTTATTCACAGGAGTAGAAGAGGGGAAGGAATAAACTGTTTTCAGGACTCACTGTGATGACACAAACACCAAGAGAACAGGGTATGAAAGGAAGCTATCTCCATGGCCCGTGGCCCGTGGATAAAAGTCCTTTCAGAAACTTCTCATTATTGATGTGAGGTTCAAATATGCAGAAATTGTACCGTATGAAAGTAGCATGTCTCCATACTCATTGTTAGGTCTACCTTTGATCTAGTTCTATTCAGTTTCCCAAGCCTGGAGAAAACTGGTCAGAATTCATCTGTCCAGAAAGTATAACCAATTCTGGGGAGTATTTTTGTATCTTGTTTTGTTTGTGTTTTTATATCAATGTAGACCCACAGAAACCTAAATCTGGTCATTGTTAGAGTTTCATACAAGAAGAAAAAAAAAAGAATAGTATATATAAATGAAGCTGCAATTTCCGGGTAGTATTACAAAATACACATATCTCTAAAACCATTCTAGCTGTTGAGTTGGGTCACTTTTAACACCTGGTTTCAAGATGTGGTTTCTAGCTGACCGACATAATAGAAGTGACAGTCCTTTACAACACCAACGTCCCCTGGGGTAGCTCTAGATTGGAGTTTCTTCTCTCTCTTCTCTCTCTCTTCCCTTCTCTTACAGGGAAAATAATCTGCTACTTTATATAACCGATCAGTTTCTTGAAAACGATTCCCATCTTGTGTTTCCAGAACACTCACCTTCAGCACATGGACAGCTGGGGGAGCCAGATTGGCTGTAGCCAGCACAAGTTGGCTCCATTGTCAGTTTGCTGATCACTTTGTTAATTCTCAGATAAATGGAGAGCGACTCCATGTTCTCTCCTCTCCCTCTTCTCTCTAATGCAGAGCAATCAAAGTCTCTGAGGACTTCTCTATCTGACTTCCCATTTCACACCACAGATGGTTTAGATAAAAACTATTAGTTTCATTTATTCAAACAGCTTCATTTCACCAAAATGAGCGTATTTTTAGCATTTTGCCCAAAGATTTGTTTCCCTGGTTTTTTGTAGATGTAAAGGAGTTTGGCTGACGTCTCAGGCTTCTATCATCAACATTCCTGCACCCCTGAGACCCCCTCTTCAGTCCAAGACCCCAGCTCTTGGACTGAAACAGAGTTGAGGAGTCCTCTAAGAGGCAATTTACTGTTTTAAAAGTGGTGCTACAGTGCATTGACAAATTTGATCTTGTCTCACAGTCTTTGAATGTTTGCCTTTTTCCATGAGGTCACTTGTGATCATTTCCATTAGAACACAAGTACTGTATATGCCTGTTGAACATGTGATGCCAGCTCTTTATCTTGGTTGTATCTCAATGGCATTACTCTGGAGAATATTTTCATTCGGACAACACACCATCGGAAAAAAAAAAAAAAAAGAACCCTCTTCAGAATACATATTCAATAAGAGGAACTACAAACACACAAGTTCAAAAGTTAACCCACTTTTGGTTGTTGCGCAGAAAGATATAAACTGCTTGATAGGTGTTACCTATGTTCGGTCCCTGGGCTCAGGCAGGAATTTTTAAAAATTGTCTGTTGTTACTTTAGGATTAAAATGGCAGGTGGAGGAGCATCTGGGTAGCTCAGTCTGTTAAGCATGTGATTCTTGATTTTGGCTCAGGAAATGATCTCAGGGTCCCTAAGACAGAGCCCTGCATTGGTCTCTCATGCTCACCAGGGAATCTGTTTGAGATTCTCTCTCTTCCTCTGTCCCTTCCCGCCACACTTGCACTCTCTCTGTTTTTCTCTCTCTTGAATAAATAAACAAATAAATCTTTAAAGTAAGATAAAATAAAATAAAATGGCAGGTGGAAATATGTATATTATGTAATATGTAATGCATGACGTGATATATGACATATTATATATAAATATATATCCATCTGCCATTTTGACCCTTAAATAATAGCAGACAATTTGCTTAAATTGTTGTCTTAAAAGTGTTATAGATTTATATATTTAATAATCTACTCTGGTACATACAGATTATATAAATATAATCTATTCTATATATAGATTATGTATATAAAATAATCTACTATAATAATAATCTTCTCTAGTATATATAGATTGTAAATATAATAATCTAGTATATACAGGTTATATCTATATATACGAATCTACTCTAGTATTTATGGATTATTATATATAATCTGTGATATATATAGATTCTATATATATAATAATCCATTCTAGTATAAATAGATTATATGTAATAATCTCATGACTCATAACTAGAATTATACAGTGATGTGAAAACTAGACTTATTTCTCATAACATAGCTAGTATAAACTAACCAACTTGGTTTCCAGCTCCAATTTCCCCCATCTCTTCCTATATTCCTTACTTCTTTGGGGATATTTCTGTTTACCCCAGAGGGATCATGTGTGCCTGTGGGCTCAATGGTCGCGGATATGAAAATATTCCCTCCTCTTATTATTTCCCCTTCTATTATTCAGAAACACTCAAGCCCCCCCATTCCTTCAGAGACTTGAACAGGATCAAATATTGATGTTTTATAGGATCAAGCCGAAGCATATCAACATTCAAACCTGGTTTTCTTGACCACTAAGCTTTCAAGTAGCTCTCCAATTGTATCTTTAACCCATTTAGACATAAGCATAACCATCCACCCCCAATGTAATGGACATGAAGCCACTTTCACTGGCAGCCTATAGTTTATAGATTACATGTCTATATGCATGAATCTAAAAGTGATATAGAGGAATCATAAATTAAAGCTGTATTTCTCCAACCTTAGTGTATTAAGTGTAGATTCCCAGGTTCCATTCCCAGAACTTGATTTAGTTAGTCTAGAATGGTACCTTTGTATCTGTATTTTTATGGCTATCTCAAGATTTGATACAGGTGTCCACAAACTAATCATTTAAGGGGAGGTCAAGTCAAACTTGCCAACACCTTTGAAGATTCTCTGCTGCCAATGCCTAGGATTAACACTGACTTAAAAAATGAGCTTCTGGTAAAGAAAACGTACTCAACTAATATATATCTAAATTATCTGATTAAATCTCTTAAACAGTCTTGTACAACATGAAATCTAGGTGCCCTTCAACCTGGGCTGTACATTGCTCAAAAACGCCATCTCACACCTCATCCGGCATGCAAGCATTCCTCCTCAGTCTTATGGCCTCATTCAACACATTCAGTAGGAAGGAAGAGCAAAGAGGAAAGATGAAAAGGAGTCATGCCTTCAAAGACAAAATCTCACAAGCACATGATGATTCCCCAGATCAAGAGACAGAGCAAATCACCATCCCATGGTAGTTTTTTCCCAAAACCAATGAAGAAATGAAATTCTTTTCACAATCACAATCACCTTCTAAAGAGTCCGGGTCCTCTTAAAAGAGGAATTTGTTTGGTTGAGTTTGTTCAACAGGATGCCATGATGGAATGACAAAAATAAACCAGGAACTGAGTTTGGGTGCAGACTTGCTCAACCAAAAACAGAATGAGATAATTTTGAGTGACTGAGAATATTTTACATAAAAAGGAGTGAGGATGGGGAATAAAAAGGAAGAGATATTGGAGCAGGTAACAAGAGCCTAGGGACTCTGGGAGAGATGAAGTGGCCAGTGGTGGCTTTTACATATGTCCCGTAAGGAAACTCTCACACATCATCGTGTGTGATAGCTATGACTGAAAACAAGCTAAATGGTTACTAGTAGGAAAATGGATAAATTATAGGCTATTCATATGATGGAATACTATACAGCTACTAAGAAATGAGCAGGAACTACATGCATTGATGTTGAATAAAAGAAAAGCAAGTTAAAAATTTCATATACAGTTTGGTATCAATTATGTACAGTTAAAAACATGTCAAACATAACCTCCACTGATTACGGCCACATATATAAGTAAAAGAAATATAAAACCAGGCATGAGAGTACCAGTTAATGAGAGCAGCTGTCTACTGGCAGAGGGGAAGAAACAAGATTACATCCTTATATAATAATTATTATTAACAAATAACACAATATTATTATCTACTTCTGCCTTATATTTTAAATATTGCAAAATTCGAATTTTCTTCATTTTAACCCCAAATACTCAGTAATTTAAGGACATTTAAATCCAGAAACATTAAGTCTAAAATACCCTGCATTTCAAAATTAAACACTTAGCTCTCCCCCAATTCTTGACCCCTATGAATGCCCCCCCCACAATTTCATGAAAATCTTTTATACGCACAGAAATTTATAAGAATACTTTCTGTGGCTATCATAGGAAGGACTTGGGTCCCACATCTGGGTCAACACAATGTTAAAGAGTGACAACTTGCATCAAGTTACAAGATAATCAAAATTCTCCCCAAATGCAGCAGAGGTAGGAGCCTGCACTATGAGGCACCCATGAGGTGTCTGTCCCACACTCCCTCCCAACACTCAAGAATCCTCAGGAGTGTGGAAAGAGCTCTGGAAGGAGTTTTGGATTTCCACAGGACATGGGAAGGGGGCACTGAGCAGGGCTGATCAGGTCCACCAAACAACTAAATTTCAGACATTATACACATGTGCCATTGACAGTAATGTCATTAACAATAAAGAGAGAGTCCCCAAATCTTTGGACAAACATCTAAATATAGCTTGAATAATCAGAGCTTCCTTTTTCCTCTCTGTATTTCATTACAATATTGCATTTTTCCTTCTTGTACATTGTGGCTGGACCAAAGAAGAAAATGATAGGAAATTTTCCAGATTGTTATTTTCTATCTCCAAAAAGTTGTGCTCTAACTCTGGCTAGCATTTTAGGAAAGATAATTTGAAGCAGTCATAGCAAAACAAATGAGTATAAAGACAGATCTTTGATATCAACCAAAGTGCCCTTTAGACATTCCCCATTCCTGAGTCTTTCCCAAAGCCGAGGATGAGGCCAGAGAGCAGGATGGGGCAGAATGAAGTGACGTACATGCATAAGGTGATAGGGTCCATCTGATACATTATCTAGTAATTCGTTAAGAATTAGAGACTTTACAGTTCGATTTTAAGCCCTATCAAAATGTCTCTCTTCAAAATGGCCTCATGAAACTGAATGCAACCAAAGGCCACATCGAAATGAAGAGTACTCCAATTTTCTGGAAGCCTCGAAGGATAGTGTGGAAGGAAGAAGAGGGAGGGCAGCAGGGAGAAAGTCCTGAATGAATCACTGAACACAGAATATGGTAACAACTGGATTGTGTAATGACTCAAATATTTCACACGGTCAAAGATACAAATGTGACCCAAAGGGGCACATGCACCCGAATGTTTATAGCAGCAATGTCCACAATAGCCAAACTATGGAAAGACCCTAGATGCCCATCAACAGATGAATGGATAAAGAAGATGTGGTATATACAATGGATACTATGGATTCCATATATACAATGAAATACTATGCAGCCATCAAGAGAAACAAAATCTGGCCATTTGCAACGACGTGGATGGAACTGGAGGGTATTATGCTAAGCGAAATAAGTCAGTCAGAGAAAGACAATTATCACATGATCTCTCTGATATGAAGAATTTGAGAGGCAAATAATACATTATAAGTTAACAAAAATTAAAAAAAATAAATCTCCCAGAGATAACTTTTCTGTATCTATATCAACCTTAACCTGACACTCTTCAGTCTTTGCCTAGCGAGTAATTCAGTGAATGAATAGCAAGTTAATTGATTCTTTTTTCTTTCTCTCTCTACTTCCTTCCTATCCTTCCTTCCCTCCGTCCCTCTCATCTTCCCCTGTAATGTAAATGTAAATGTAAAATCTCATTTTCAAAGCACTTCCCCTCCTGTATATACACTATATGTTATACTCTATATAAATATATTATATATATAAAATATATACACACTACACAGAGGAACTCTAATCCCAGAACTAAGCAGTCTTCTCTCTTTCTTCCTCTTTTTTTTTCTCTCTCTCTTTCTTTCTTGCCTTTTCCAATGCTTTTGATTCTTAAGCGAGTCATCTATTTAATTGACAATTCTATCTTCTACAACAGTACAGGAAACTGCTACTCAGAAACCCAAATGATATCAGCTGTTTTTATGGAAGAGTGACATTTCTGTTCATTTCTGAACCTCAGCCAAGAGAGCTCCTGGCCTGCTTTTGGGGAGGGTCTTCCTGGCTTGTGTCTTTTACTTTTGGTGTACTGGTCAGTTTTTAAAATGGGAGCTTTCTAATTCTTCATTTTAGTGATGTTAATAAAAAGTGAATGTTCAAAAGAGACTTTGTTGTTTTCACACACATAAAGAGACACCAATTTCTCTCTCTTTCTGCCTTTCTCACCCCAGTAGGTAAAAATCACTTAGAAAAATAAATCTCTTTCTCTCCATCAACCATGTAATGAAGAAACTATTGAAAAGCATGTTAATTTTTTGAAATTAATGACACTTTAAGACTGCTCAAATTATTCCAAACTAAATCCTAACCAGAAAGTGTCTTTGTTTATACCATTAATGAGAGATGGGGAGATGCCATCTTTAATAAAAACAAAAATTGATGCTTACTGTTAAAACAAACTTAATCTCTTTTAGATGATGTCTAAAGGAAGGTGTCAAAATTCCTACTATGGGGGCGCTTGGGTGGCCCAGTGGGTTAAAGCCCCTACCTTCGGCTCAGGTCATGATCTTAGGGTCCTGGGATCGAGTCCTGCATTGGGCTCTCTGCTCAGCAGGGAGCCTGCTTCCCCCTCTCCCTCTTCCTGCCTCTCTGACTACTTGTAATCTCTCTCCTCTCTCTCAAATAAATAAAATCTTAAAAAAAAAATTCCTACTATGAATAGATTTCTGGATATTGAGCCAATCAGTTAGTTGTTTCAAAGTATGAGTCATATTAAACTAATATTACAGATTTTTTTTTCTGAAGGCCTTCTCCATTATTGCTTTTGTAACTATCAAACCAAAGAGGTTTGATAATACTTAGGGTTATGTGAAGGTGGGGAATTTTTGAGATGTTTATCTCAGGCTTGAAGTGTTATGATCTATCTTTCCCTGGGGCAGCCCAGGGCAGGCCGCCTCTGATGCTAATGCATTTCTCACTATTTAGACACTTGCCAGCCTCACACCTAAGCCACCAACAGTAGAGTAGCAACAGCCTTGTACCAGAAGGGTAATATAGGTTCTTCTCACTGGGAGCTGTATTCACGGCACCATTTCCTGGGAAAATACCAAGTATCTCATTGGGTCTAGGGTTGCAAATAACTTTCAGAGCCTAAAGTGCTAATCCAGTTACCAGACAGTCTAGCTCATTTATAAAAATCAGCACAGGCCCAAGGGTCCTGAGTTTAAAAAAGAATGTGAGAGGGTATCATTAACCTAGTAAAAAGTTACCTCTCTCCGCCTGACATCACTGCTCCTTTAGGGTCTGATTTTTGTGATCCTATGTGTTTGAGAAAAAATTCTTACTGAAAAATGGAGTAGCGGCTGGTTTTTCTTGCTCTGTGTTATGGAGGAAGATGGAAGTCCCCGGGCAGAGCCAAGGACATCACTCAATGAGGAAGGAGCTGCTCCTGATTGTCGAGGCCCCATGAGTTTGGCAAGCTATAACTTTCTAAGCCCGTAAGACTTGGTGTCAAGCGAGCTGGTCAAAAGCCAGATAACCTGCCATCTGAATGAAGAAACTTGCATGAACAAAAGGAAGGTACTACTAACAATATGGCAGAACAATGGAGCAAGGGTGGCTCGCCACGTTGAAAACACTGGTATGCATGAGCACCCTGCTTCTAAGTCACACACACCTGGGGCCAGTCAGTGCACCCCATGGAGCCTCTCTTTCCCTGTCCAGAAGATCGGGTTGAAAGAATTCCAGTGTCTCAGGGCTTGATAGCAAGCACTACCCAGATGGAAGGTGCTGTATGTGTAGAGTATATTTAGAAATGTATCACTCAATAGCAGGATATAGCCAACGCTAGAGCAGTTTGCAGACCTCCAGTTTTTACCTCCCAGAACAACACCACAGCCCTCTAGAATTTGGCAGTCCTCGGTAGCTAATGCCTCAGAGCCAAGACTCCTCAGTGAGGAGTGTGTTTCTCTGGTTTAAGAATGCATTTCCCTGGCTTTGCTCCACAGATGGGTCACAAACTAACATTAGATGGAAAATGCTTTTTTTTTTTTTTTAAATCATAGTGTGGCTACAAACATTCAGGCAGCCAGAGGCTGAGAGTTCTGTGGTCCATCAGGCCACACCCAGACCTGGGAGCAGAGTTTAAGCCAAACACATTTTGGGGTGCCTGCGTGGCTTAGTTAGTTAACCATCAGCCTTGTCAGGTCATGATCCTGGGGTCCTGGGATCAAGTCCCACATCGGGTTCCTTGCTCAACTGGGAGTTTGCTTCTCCCTCTCCCTTTGCCTGCTGCTCCCCCCTGCTTGTGAGCTCTCTCTCTCTCTCTCTCTCT
>CM053606.1:101150307-101170909 GCA_028646535.1 Procyon lotor | reverse complement strand
AGCCAAAGGCAGATGCTTAACCATCTGAGCCACCCATGTGCCCTCCATTGGTTCTTTTCCTATACTACTTTTAGAGTGAGTGTAAGTGGAGTAGCTAAACCACTGCAGTCCTGAAAACTGTGACCTTGAGAAAGTTTCTGGTCTTCTTTGGGCTTCAGTTTTCTTTTCTGTGAAGTGGGGATAATGGTAGTCCTATTACATAGCTGCCATAAAGTTCAAACATGTTATTAAATATAAAACACGGAGAATAGAGTTTGATAAACTGTAGAACTTAAATAAGCTTTACTAATTACTATCATTGTTATCACCACCATCATTCTTAACTGAATGTTTTTATTCCTCTTCTGCCTCTCCATTAGATTATAAATTTATCATTATCATAATTATTATTATTTTTTTGGAGCTGGGTAATAGACTTTATATATTTGTGGTGCTTTGGAAAGAGTGTGAGCTTTTAAGTCAGGTAGGGATGTTTGAGTCCAGCTCTGTATCTCTTTAATAGTTAGCCTTGGGCAGGTTACCTTTCTGTATCATATTTTTTTCACTTAAATTCTGAATAATAATGCCTAACAGAGTTTTCATAGAAATTTAATGAGGCAATATTTGTAAATTGTCTAGCTTAATGCTTGATACATAGTATGTGTCCCCAAATGATGATGTTGATAATGATGGTGATGATAAGCATAATGACGGTGATAAAATTATAACTCTGACAATTACTAGAACCTCTTTTTTTAAAATATTTTATTTATTTGAGAGAGAGAGAGCATGAAAGCTGAGTGAGGGGCAGAGGGAGAAGCAGATTCGCCACTGAGCAGGGAGCCTGATGTGGACATCAATCTTGGGACTCTGGGATCATGACCTGAGTCACCCAAACACCTCTAGAATTCTTTCTTCTTACTGTGGTACCTCATTTAGCAAATATCCTTTTGGACATTCTAATGCCTTTATAAATATCATTTGCTCTAATTAAGATTATGCTATGCCTAATTAATCACCTTTTATCATTTACTGTAAATAGGTATCTTTAAATTTCAGCACATATAGGTTTGCCTCATCTTTTAAAATGATTACATAGCATTTCTTTATATGTGTGTGCCATAATTTATTTAATCAGTTCCTTATAAATGAATATTCAAGTGTTTCCAATTTTCCCTATTATACACCACACTATAATCAAATGGAAATTATATATACACATTTATCCCCATCTTATTATTTCCTTAAGATAAATGATTTGAAGTAAAATTGCTTGGATAAAAGAAATATACTTACAGATTTTATGCATACTGATAGATTGCCCTCCTGACTGGTTGTGCCTACCCTTACTCTTACCAATAGGCACCACTCCTTCTGACACATCTTTGCCAACACTAGACTTCCATCAAGACTTTGCATCTTTCTCAAGATTTATTTTTTCATCTATCCTTTTAACCTATCAATATATCCTTAATAACACAGCTTTTAAAAAAAGTGTGTGTTTTTATTTCCTGTAGACTAATGGGTTTCTTGAAGGAAAAAAATCTTCATTCACTTTGGTAGTGTCCATTAGTCAGTGGTCCATTCTGTTGGAATTTAGAACAGGCACTTCTCTTTCCTTAGCAACTCTTCTTGCTTTAAAGCAGATCTAAGCCTTAAACAAAGTCATCGGTTTACTTGTTAACAAGTGGCTGGAGACAGAGATGGTTTAAAATAGCTAGAAATGAAAATTTACATTTGCAATTTCCTTTCCTTTTAACTGTAACTTTTTTTTTATTTCCTGTTGGCATTTCCAGAGTATGATAGATTTAGAGCAGCAAACACTGCGCCCACAGCTAAAGAAGATAGAGGTGGGATGCAGAGGGGATTCTGAGATGTTGCCAGCAAGCACAGAGGTGATTTCCAGCAAGCTGTCCCAATACACCTCTCCCTATTGCGCCTCACTGTCTCCCACAGCCAGAGAAGCCCTCTGCCCAGTCAGCGTGGCACAAAAGACTTTGGCAGGGGTGAGAGTTAGTTCCAAGTGAGAGAAGCTGGCTGTCTGTTACTACTGGAAACGAGTGGAGGCATACACATATTTTAGTACGTACTGCCCTTCAAATGACAATGGTCTAGCAGATGATGTAGAAGATGGTACAAGAACTACAAAGTTTCCTTAAAAAATTAAAAAAAAAGAACTAGAAAGTTTCTATATGAAAAGAATGAAAAGTTAAAAAAGAAAAATAACAAAAAACCTCACTAGGTTTTAAAGCAATCATATGCTGCTTTAAATGAGTTCAGATCTCATTATCCCAAAGAATGGCATCTTAACTAATAATGATGGTGCTTAAAACTTATATACATACAGAGTGGCAACCCAGAGGCCCTGAGCTACACTCAGCCTCCAGATATGATTTGTTTGGCTTATGCAACATTGGCCACATAGTGTTTGTAAAAGTTTTTAGTGGTTACCCAGATTTAAAATCACAGATAGGCTGTCGATTCACCAAATGACTTCTGCTTCTTCCTGGGCACATAGCTTGATTCATTTCTCAGGCTTCGGTGCAGTAATATAGGTCCACATCACTGAGGTTTTATTTTTAATTTTTAATTTTTTGAAGATTTTATTTATTCATCTGACAGAGAAAAGGAGCACAAGTAAGGGGAGCAGCAGGCAGAGGGAAAGGGAGAAGCAGGTTCCCTGATGAGCAGAGAGACTGACATGGGGCTTGATCCCAGGACCCTGAGATCATGAACCTGAGTCAAAGGCAAGTGCTTAACCAACTGAGCCACCAAGGCGCCCCATGTCATTGAGTTTTAGTCAGTGAGATATGAATGAAAGTTATGGGCACCTCCTCTATGTCTGGCCCATAAAAACCAACCATGAGTGAGCAACCCTCCCAGCTCTTTGCTCTTCCTTTGGCTGTATGTAAATACCTAGGGCAAAGCTGTTAAAGATAATAGCAACCTGGTTGTCTGTTTCCCTGAATGATGGTGTGGAGCAGAGTCTCCTTACCCACCCTTTGTCCTCCCCACAATCCTGAGCCAACCTGGAACAAGACAATCTCTGTTCTGTTTGATCCAGTCAGTGGGTATGTTGAGGTCCATCTAGTATGACAGTTCGCTGACTCTAATTAATGTGTTCTGTAATAAGGATCACAAAATCTCTGGTGTGGCGTGATCCACTCCGTGTTAACTCTTACAGTCCTAATGTGTCACCCATTTTTGCTAGGCTCCCTTAGGTACCTACAATTTGCACTCTTTGTATGGTGTTCTATAGTTTACTGTGTATTCCCACGTTCATCATCTTTTGAATCTTTCAACAACTCTATGAGTTGTTGGCAAACTAGATAGCATCATTTCTTCTTCATTGAGATCAGTTTTGTTTGAGTAAACAGTTGTTGAGTGCCTACCACAAACCAGGCACTGTGCTGGGCCCAGGCGATGCAAAGATGAGATATGAAGCACCAAAAACTTAGAAAGATTTTACTTACACAATCATACACTTGCTGAGTCACAAGCTACTGAAAGAAATGGTGGAAGTGATTATGGAACTATCAAGAATAATCTTGATCTAGAATATTGCTAGAAAATAAGACATGGACAAAAGTTTGGATTTTTGAAAGGAAAATGAAGTGGCTTCTCGAAACTACAAACCAGTGTATTTATTTATTATTTTTTAAAAGATTTTATTTATTTATTTGACAGAGAGAGATTCCAGGTAGGCAGAGAGGCAGGCAGAGAGAGAGGGGGAAGCCGCTCCCTGCTGAGAGAGCCCGATGCAGGGCTCGATCCCAGGATCCTGAGATCATGACCTGAGCTGAAGGCAGAGGCTTTAACCCACTGAGCCACCCAGGCGCCCCAAACCAGTGTATGTAATGTTTAATGTTGGTACCATGAAAAACTCTAGAAATCATTATTTAATTGAAGTTTTACAAGCACTTAGATAAGAGGGTTTTGTTCCCGGAAGTCAGAGTCATTTCACAAAAAGATCTTGCTGAACCTAATTTGTTCCCCTTCTGAATAAGGTTATTATTCTGTGAGCTATAGAGAATGTTACAAAGGTGGCTGTCTTAGTTGGGTTGGGTTGCCCTAACAAAATATCAGCAACAAAAATTTATTTTCTCATAGTTCTGGAGGCTAGAGGTACAAGACCAAGGTGTGAGTCAATTCAGTTCCTGGTGAGAACTCCCTTCCTGCCTTGCAGATGGCTGCCTCCTCACTGTATCCTCACATGACCTCTCTTTGGATTATTGCATATGGAGAGTGAGCCATTTCTCTCTTCCTTTTCTTATAAGGCCATCAATACCAATGGATTAGGAAATCATCCTTAGAATCTCATTTAATCTTAATTATCCCCCCAAAACTCTATTCCCAAATATAATCACATTGGGTATTAGAGCTTCAACAATATGATTTTAACAAATTTTAACAATTGATTTTAACAAAATAGCTGACAAAAATATCTTTATGTTATCACTATAAGCCAACTAAAGACATACCCTATGGTAAATTTAGGTAAATTCAGTTTTTTTAGAATCAAAATATATGGATTAATAGATACTGTCAAACTCAAGAGTGGCCACTGGAGGCATGCTCTAGGTTCTGGAGGTTAATTAACATCTGTGTCAAAAGCATAGCTATAAAGAGAATATGCTGTTAAATATGCAACTCAATATTGGACAATAAAATAGAAATTCAAAATGATCTCAAGGGACTATATTTATAGGCTTAACCAATGAAACATCACCCAGCAGAATAAATGTACTGGACTTTAATGAAGATAAAGAAATTATGTAAGAAAGGATGAGGGTTTGAAAAAATTCTGGGAAAATAAGTCACTGCAATCTAGGCTGTTTTCCTCAAAGTATAGTGTTCAGGTCAAGGTGAGAGTCCTAGATGCTTGGTGCTAATCAGACCATGTTGGGTCCAGTTCTGGGAACCATATTTTAAGAGAACAGCCACTGATAAACTGGAAAGGATCCAGGAGGATGACCAGAATGGCTTGGTAACTATTTCAACTCAACTGTTACCATTCTATGTGATAATGGCTCAGGGCCTGGGAATAATAAACTCAGAGATATGAAGACCTGCTGGAGAATAAGAACTGTCTTTAATCATAAGGAAAGTTGTCATAAAATGTTTGTGTTTTTAGGTGATGGGAATATATGATTTCTCATTTTCTTCTTTCTTCTTTTCATTTAAATATCCACCTTATTTACGTGTTTATGGTGCCACCAGGAACTGTGTCAATGACCTCACAAATGTCACTTGTTTTATTCCTTAGAAAAATCTGGTGAGACAATAGTCTTTTTCCCATATTATTGATGGGGAAACTGAGGGCCAGGCAGGGTAAGTGGCTTTTCCGAGTTTATACAGCTAGTAGGGGAAAAGGCTAAGTTTTGAACCCACCTCTGTGAGATGTTAGAGCCTACAGTCTTGGCCATTACACTTTATTGCCTTCCTCACTCCCATTCTTTCCAAATGTTCTCTAGTAAACAAAAGTATGGTATGTATAGCTAAGGAAAACATCTTTTTAAAAGGAAACCAATGAGCAGCAGGGCAAAGAGGCAGAGAGAGGGCTATGGATGGAGTCTGAGGCGATTAGATTTAGGTCAGTATCTGGAAGAACCAGCTAACAGTGATACATTTTCATGGGTGGAATGGACTGGGTTGGCTTCATGGTTCTGGATGATGATCTGTCAAATCGATTGAGAAGAAAGAGAACATTTGATTATCTAGTCTCTGAAGATGTTTTATACTTTGTCTTAAGAGATCTATTCATTCCTTCACCCAGCACATAATCACTGAGAACCCACTATGTGTAAGACACTGATCTAGTCTTCAGGGACACAGGAAACAAGTGTCTGCTGTTGTGGATTTATATGCTAATGTAGGGAGATAAGCAAATGAAAATATCTATCCAATATACTAGATGATGATAAGTACCATGAAGGAGCAAGCAGGGTAAAGTGATGGGGAATGATGTTGGAGAGAAGGAAGGCAATATATTATATTAATGGTTAGTAAGAACTCTTAGATAATTCTCTTAAAAAATAAATTATACCAAGTTGTTTCTTGGTATGATCCTCAGTGGCTGAAAATATTAAAATACCCCCAGGGCTGCTCATTACAGAGTAAAACCCTAAGTCCTTATAATCCCTACCATTTCCTACATAATTGGTTCCCACTCCCACTACCACTATGACCTCATCTACTGCTCCACCCAAGTCTCCTTGGCCCAGGTCACAGTGGTCTCACTAGCAGCTCCCACCACAGGGCCGTTGCATTTGCTCTTTTCACTATCTGAAATCCTTTTACTCCAGGTACCTGCATCACTTAGTCTCACTTCTTTGAACCCTGCTCCAATGTCATCTTATCAGAGAAGCCCTCAAAGACAACACTAAATAAACCAAAGTTCGTTCCTCCATTGCTTTCTTTCTCCTGACCCGAGGACCAATTACATACTTTGTGGAGCCCAGCATAAAATGAAAATGTGGGATCCAGCATTCAAAAAACCTGGGGGAAATGTAATGTCAAAGATACTAAAGCAGGAAGCTTTTCTCTTTCTTTCATGACCTCTCCGTCAACCTGTCATGTTGTTTGTTTGTTATTTAATATTATGCTCCCTAAATCATGGGGATGCTTGTAGAATGGAGGCACATCCTTGGAAGCATAGTGGAGCTGCCTGTTCACAGTTTGGTGGGCCTGTAGCAAAGGAATATATCTGGCTTGACTTCCCTGACCCCATCGGGGCACAGCATGGCAGCCTGGCAGCCAGTGGGAGGGGGAATCTGGCAGCCTGTGAGCTGCACAAAGGCACTGGAGTAGGTATTACAAGTTCAGTGCCATGGTGCACTACAAACCTGAGTCAGGGGTGGGAGAGAGATTCACCTCCAATGAGTCACACACCCAGTGACCATGGCACTACAAATCCAGTGATGGGGATAACCATTGCCATGCCATGCCCTAAGATGTCACAGGGCATGCATGCCCAACCTTGACCTTTTCCATGCCTGTGTCCCAGGTCCCCACTGGGGCCATGGGGTGGTGATGGTCATGGTGTGCAGGCATAGATGGGAAAGCCAGGTGGGGCCTGGAGTGTCAGAGGTAGGGAGAGGCAGCTGAGAGCTTGTCTTAGCTAGGGCAGGAGGCAGGATCTGGCTGAAGCTTCAAATCCCTCTGCATGCTTCCTTATCCCATCCAACTTTACTTATTAAACTGAAAGTCAAAAATACTATTATTAAGAATTTCAAGCCAGTGACCACAGGGCATTATAATCGTCAAGTGTGAGCCAATTACAAGCATGGGCACTTGTCTAGCTTGTACAGGTTTGTAAACCTGTGAAGCTGGCCTTTCCCAACTGTTATTCTGCCCAGCTTTGTCCCCACTATACGATATATTTATTTGACTGTTTGCTTATTATCTGTCTTCCTTCACCAGAAGTAGGCTTCACTGGAGCAGGTGCTTTGTTTCCTTCCTTTGATGTCTTCCAGTGCCTCAGGATAAACATGGTACTCTTCAACATCCTGAGGGGGATGAATCTGGTAAATAGGGGTTTTTAATTAAACCAAGAATGTCAATATACAAAACTTGAAAAAACATTGCTTTATATCCAATGGAAGAGTGCATGCCTTCACAAAGCGAGGATGTGGTTGCAATACTCATATGAGGGTAGGAAAGATTCAAAGTCCAAGGAGGGCTGAGGTAACTGTAGGGGGGATAATGTCCATGCAACTCGGAATTTTTTAAGCAAAGTAGAGATGTTTAAGGGTCTTAAACTCCAGACTTTCCATATAAACTGGCAACAGCCTCAAAAGCTCCAGGCGCCACTGCCAGAGGCTTCATCCTGGGTGGGTGACAACAGCTGGTCAAGCATGGTTTTCTTTTATAGTCTTTTTCTTGAGCTTTACTTTAGAATATGGATTCGCACCCTGGGCCCAGGCACTCTGAGAATGTACAACAGAAATATAAAATATGAATCTACCCACAGGGAACTTTAATCAATCTCTGAGGAGGTGAGCTAATAATAGGTCATTTCTTACTGAAATATTCAAAGGTAGCTTTGTAGAGGATTTGAAGCAGGGCCAGAGTTGTAGAATTAATGCTGTGCCCTAAGAGGAAGAGAGAAAAATGTTCAATGACAGGCAGGACGGTGGTCCCAATGCAAACAGACAGGAGACACCAATCCAAGCATCCCTTGGGTCAGGGGAAGGGCAGGCAACCCCACCATATTATTAAGCCCATGATTTGGTGAGCAAGTCTGATATAGAAGCAATGAAAATATTCAAAACCCCATTAAGCATGAGTATGAAATGAAATCAGTTCCTAATACTGACTTTTAGTTGGTGTCTTAGTTTCTAAGAGTCCCCAGATGTCATGGAAGAATTAAAACAATATATTAGGATAGAACAAAGACAGATGACTTCTCCCCCTTTCAATAATTTTCTTGAGTGTTAGAGTAAATTTTAAAATGGAGGGAAAGAAATCCCAGGCATCTTTCTCCTATAAAACCCTAGATATTTCAGCTGTAAGAAGATTTATATATCTATCTTAAAGTTTCTCCAGTCTTAATACATTTATTGAGAACCTATTATTTACCAGATATTATACCAAGTTTAAAAATAAAGGGAGTGACAGATACTAAGAAAAGTATTAAGACCGACTTGGGAAATTTTATAGAAAACAAAGAGAAATTGTTCCTTACAACAGAATACGAAACAAAATGTGAGTTTGACAATATTAACCAAAAAAAAAAAAAATCCAGAAAGGGAAAAAGCTTTAGTAAACCAACATATCTGAAAAATTAATTTAGACATAAAATCAAATTTCCTATTTCAGACTCATTATGATCTTGTGATTACTCCAGGGAGATCTTAAAATTCCTCTGGATAATCACTCACGAAGTGTTCAATGTAATTGGTGGAACATAAAAACCAGGTGAGAGGCCAATGAGCCAAAAAATATATTGGTTCTATGGATTATCTTCTTTGGTTTCAGGAAGCCATGGGTTTGTACTTTCAAACAATATATTAGTCATAGTTCTCCAAAGAAACAGAACCAATAAGCTGTATGTGGTGTCTGTGTGTGTGTATATATATATATGTATATAAAAATAAATAAATATATACTTATATATAATATATAAATGAGTCTCTATTAATCTGTCTACAATCTATCTACTATCATCTATCTATCACCTATTTATCATCTATCTATAGATATCTCTATCTATCTAGATTTCTCTAGCTCTGTCTATGCCTCTATGTATCTATATATTTATGTATCTATCTATCATCTATCTAGCAAGATTTATTGTCAAGGAATTGGCTCATTTATTTTAAGGAATTGGCAAATTCAAAATCTACAGGGTTAGCCAGCAGGCTGGAGACCGAGGGAAAAGTTGATATTGTGGGTTGAGTCTGAAGGCAGTATAGGAGCAGTATTTCTCCTTCCTCAGAGGACCTCAGTCTTTTTCTCTTAAAGCCTTCAACTGATTGGATGAAGACAACACACATTATGAAAAGTAATCTGCTTTATTCAATGTTTACTGATTAAAATTTAATCACATCTTACATATACCTTCACAGCAATGTTCAGACTGGTGTTTGACCAAACAATGGGTACCATGGCCTAGCCCCATTGACACTTGAAGTTAACTGCCACAAGAAATGTAAATGTCCTTTAAGCAAATCTGTTATTGAACCGAAGGGAAAAGGAATTAGTGCTTTTAGGGTTCATCTCTGTAGGAATATAACAAACACACTGCTATGTGAGAGAGTTAGTGGCTTTAAGGAGGATTTGTGCAGAAGTCTGGTCTTTCTCCCTGTGTTGGGTACTGTTTTGGGGAGCAGAGAGATTAAAAGCAGCCAAGAAGCAGCAGGTCATAGGAAGAGGATAGAAGTGGAGAGGAGAGCAGGGCGTGGGAGGGAGCACATTTCATTAAGTGTTTTACATCCTCAGAAGAAAAAGCAAGAGACACCCTAGAATTGTCCCAGCAATTGAGAAGTCCCTTCTTCATGCTTCCTATATTTCTGAATGTCTTGGGCCAGAAAATTTCCCTGGGGTGTGGGCCACCAGTCAATAACACTGAGCTGAAGGGTTTTGTAACTGAAAGGACTTCTGGACCAATGAGTTCAACTCTGCCTAAGAGGGAAAGAAAATGAATTCCATGGTCTTAGTGGCCCAGCATAATGCTGGCCTGGAGTCTTGGCATCCTTCTTCCATGCAAATGCTCTGACTGCCCTGTGGGGTAATTTCTACCCACATGGTAGAGCTAGAGAAGTGAGTCTGCTCTGAGGTTAGGAAACTGGGCCTGTTCCTCCCTACACCCAACACTACAAGTTACTAGGATATTAAGATTGGAGGATTTTTCATGTTCCTTATTAGGGCTATTTCCCTTATCTCTGAGAACACAATTAGACCCATTATTATTCTATAAATTTAAATTGAATCTTCCATCTGTATTAATTCCTAACCTTCATCATGGCTAATCAAAAGCATTAATAAAAATATTAAATAAATGTGTGTATTTCACA
The DNA here is from genome assembly GCA_028646535.1 of Procyon lotor. NCBI lineage: Eukaryota > Metazoa > Chordata > Mammalia > Carnivora > Procyonidae > Procyon > Procyon lotor. The sequence continues at coordinate 101,160,413 of CM053606.1, read as the reverse complement.
TAAATACTTGCCTTTTCAAATTACTATTGCCAAAAGGTTATATATAACATTTATGTCTATTGATGTCTATTGTCTTAATACTTAGCGAAATAAATTTCATGTCATGTGAAGCACCCAGAGAAAGAAGGGGGTACCTATGTATCTATCTTTTTGCCAGGAAAGAAACCTTTCTGAGAAAGCACTGCTTCCCCCAGCAGATCTTCCTTGGCCAGGATTATATCACATGTTTCTAACTCAGTCACCAGTAATGGAAGGGGAGTACATGGCCACATGGAGGAGCAGTGGATTTCTCCCACTGGGGTTCTAATGGAGAGGAGGAAGCTGAGGGGGATGAATGTTAGGTAGATGGCCAACGATGCCTGCTATACCTTTGATTAGACAGCTTAAGAGAAGCAGAATTAGGATGTGAGTGGAAGGGAGTTCTTACAGGGAATTATTATTTTTTTTTACAGCTCTGTAGAACATGAATTATGATATCAGAATTCAAGTATAATGCTCTGGGGCAAAGTTGGGGACACTGAGCATCTAGAAAGAGAAGATCGGTCATTGGAAGTGAACATGCAGGGACCTCATTACTACACTAAATCAGCCCTGCTGAGAGCTATATGGCCAGGGCCAGGCACAGTTCATGGTGAGTCAAAGGAAGGATCAGTGATTTTCTTTAATCTTCAAGCTGTGGAGTTAAGGGGAAGCAGTTGCTTTCAAATGTATGTATACACACATACACATACATGCACAATAAAATATTAGAACTTTTGGCAAATTATGTTCTCTCCATCAAGGGAAATAACTAAATTGTGAGATAATCCCTACCTTTTCAGATCCTAAAGTTTTCCCTTTTAAGGCCAAGACCTGAGTACAATGTCAAAACTAAATAAACTGCCAAAGATAAGGCTATGAATTGAGTGATGAGTGAATGTGATTCTTGCCTGCTCTAATCCCAAGAAGACAAACACAACAGCTGGTGAAAGATCAGCTATTGAAAAAAAAGAGAAAAAAATCAACCACTGAGAGAGTCAAGCCTATCCTTCCAGGAGAAGAATCCCCACTTGTTTCTGCCTCCCCAGTGCTGTGTCTCTAAAGGGGAGCATAATGCTGGCTTTCCCTTCACCAGACTTATGTGGTTTTCTCACATTTGGACTCAAAACTCCGATAAAATCTCTCACAACTTATCAGGTGAGACCACAAAGGTGGGATTTACATTGTAAAATGAGATATCATTCTAAGAGTTGTGCAATCACAGTGAATTGTCATAAATGACACCTTAAACAGAAACAGGAAACAGAGGTGATCTGTATTTAGTGTCTATCTGAATTCTTTTAGGTCTACACTGATATTTTTGGTTCTGATGTACACAAGCTTTATCTATCTATCTATCTATCTATCTATCTATCTATCTATCTATCTATTCATGGTTATTATGGTCTTGCAATCTCTTTAAGACTTTGATTTATTGGTTACTCATAAATGACAAAAAGATAATAATTTTATTCAATCTAGAATATGTATAAAAATACAGGTATTCATTGGACCATGAAAGACTAAAAACATACTTCATGGCTGGAGAAATACCTCTGAGAAAAGAGGAACACATCAGAAAAGTAGCATTGTAGTGATGGTTACCTCAGGCTGGAGGTAATGCTGGTTATGTCTGAGACTATGTTTTCAGACCAAGGTCTCAATATACCATGCAGAGAAAGGATTCAGGGAAGAGAAGGAAAGAATGGAAGTAGAATCACTAAAATGTCAAATATTATAGGAATAAGAGAAAGAATAGGCATGTCCAGGGGATAAAGCATGGTTCAGAGAATAGGGGGAAATAAGAAGAGAATAGTGCTTTGCAAAACAGATGCTTAGAAAATTCTAGAAGGACTTGCAGTCAGCTGTGCTGAATGCTGTAGAACTGTGAGGAAGTTGAAAATCAACATTTACTTAGCCATTGCTTTGTGTGAGCATATTATTTGTGGGGCACAGAGCTAGATGCTAGGAATACAAAGAACACACACAAAATATTTCACCTTTACATAACTTACAATATGGTATGAGAGACATGGAAAAATAGCTCAAATGCAATGAGGTAAATGGCATGTTAAAATCATGTGCTATGATAGAACAGAAGAGGATCGTGTGAATTTCATCTGCAGGGAGTAGGGTACCATTGAAAGATTTTTTAAAAGGAACATGAATGGTTATCAGAATGAGGGGATAGCTAACATGACAATCCTTTGTCTACTGCAAGGGTCTCAGTGAGAAAGAATGACAACTAGAATTAGGCAGTGACAGTGGGAATGGAGCAAAGAGTTAGATCACAAAAGTCTTTAGAAGGCTACAGCTGGTTTTAGTGAATATTTCATTATAGGAGATGAAAAAGATAAAGGGGAAATGTGGATGACTTCCATGTTTTGGTTTGAGATCAATGAGAAGGGAGAGAGGATGATTGGCAGTGGGTCATTAATTGAGTTGTGGGCTATGGGAAAACTGGTAGGTTTAGGAAGGATGGACATGATGCATTCAGTGTTGTATATTAATGAAAATATTACCACTGGATGTATTATTGATTAGGAAATCCACCAGTGATGAGAGAGAGAGAGAGACAAAGATGGAGAGATTGAAAGAGTCTGAGAAGAGCAAAGAAGCACCAAGAGAGGAAAACAAGAATGCACAGGGCACCCCAGAAGGGAAAGGATGATCTTTTTCTAGTTTATTGTGTATTTCTGGCACTTAGATAGTCTCTTCCTCATTGTATATGCAGCCAGTAAATCTTGAATTAAGAAAGACAAGGGGTTAAACTCAATGAGGAAGTGGACTCAGTCCCTCCAGAAATACTTGCCAAAATTTTTATGCAACTTAAAAAAAAAAATCTGTGGAGTCACTATGGTATAATCTTTCAAGTGTGAGTCTAAGGAAATAAGATCACATAAATGGAATTTGGAGATTTAAAAGAATGAGCATCTGGCCCTTATTTTATCCCTGTGCTGCTATTAAGAAACACAGTGAATAATTTCATTGTTGTTTAATAAGGGAAGGGTTGATAGATTCATGGTCTGACAGCCCATGGCAGGCCACTTGTGAATGACTTTGTCTTTGAATTGATACATGCTCAGAATTTGGCCTTCATTTTAATGTAGAAATAACTCAATTCTCCCAGACACAGTCATACTTGTAATTGTTCCTGGAATTAAACAAACAAACAAACAAACAAACAACAACAACAAAAACCTTTACGGGATTTTAGGATTGAAAAAAAAGAGAGGGAGAGAGAGAGAGAAACTCTATGAGGAGCAGATGTTCTAATGAAAGATTTTTGTGTCCTTACAAAACTACTACTTCTCCTCCATAGCAGGGGTTTTATCTGAGGGAAAGTATGAATGCAGAATGACTTGAAACTCAGGCCAAAAAACCCAGAAGTACCCATATCAACTGAATTATATTTACATAATAGAAACCCTAGAGAAGGGAGGCATATAAAACCTCATCTGCTGTAGTGGAGTTCATAGACTTTTTTTGATGGAAATTTCTTTAGGGTTCCCTATGGTGATTTTGCCTCCATTAATTTCAGCAGATACTTTCCTATTCAGACGTGGCTACTTGATTCTTCCACAAGAAAATAAATGAATGTAGCGAATATTTTTATTATGTTGGGTTAACCAAAGAGTTTCTGGGTAAGTATCTGAATTGAGGTACACAGTGTGTAGGTGGTAGGGCCTGGACTTAAGAGGGCAAGACAAAGGTCATTTGGGTTCAAATGGCAAAAGACAACAGGAAACAGGAGTTAAGAGCCTTTCTCTCTCCTCTGTCACTAGGGATTCAAGGTGCATCTCTTTGGCAGAGGAATCCTACTGAGTCTGCAGGATTACAGGAAAAACTAGAGAGAAGCCTGCACTGTTACTTTTGTGTGTCTACAGTTGGAATGCAAGCCCAATGAGGGCTGGAATTTTGCCTTCAATTTGAATCCCCAGTGGTCAGTATGACAAAGAAATGAAAGCAGAATAGTAAGCGAGACGTCTCTGGAAGGGGTGTTCATGGAAAATGAACATATCTAAAAAAAAATTTTTTAAAGAGAAAGAAAAAGAGTTTTATTCCAGCCCAAGTTAGGTCAGCTGCCCAGGATACACAATGTTCACAAAGAAGAGAGTGCTGCAGGGAAGGAATATTTGGGGCAGGGTTATATATGATTTTTACACAAAGTTACAAACCATCTGATGGAGGTCATTTCAGAAAGTTACAGACTTTGTACTCTTTGTGTGTGCAAGGCTGTATGACTTTAATTTTATGGGAACCAGGGAAGTTTCTGTTTTGTTTTGTTTTTGTCTTCATGTCTGGAATGCATATTTTGGGTTACTATTGTTATTTGAATAAAGCAAACACATGATGTTTCTCTGGGTAGAAATAGAGCCCATGCTTTGAGGGTTTGCCGTCATTTTGACCTTGATAAGAGTTAAAGTGTAGCTTCCCTGGGAGCCGAGGAGCCCCAAATGTCAAAAGTTGACCATTTTCATTTATCAGGGGACAAATGGTTTACAGCTTTATTTTGCATGGGTTTGGGTAGAACATTTTGCTAGAATTGGGATGGCTGAGTGGCTGTACGTATCGAGTGCTCATTCTATCCTGGGGACTTGTAGATTCATCTGGGGAGAAACTCCCAGTGGGCAACAGGAACAAGAAAATAGACTTAATTTTCTTGTCTCGAACTCCTCCCACCTGATTCAAACTGCCACTTAAAAAAAAGAAAGAAAGAAAATTCCAGGCAATTCTCTCAAATTCCAAAGTCCATCCTTCTGTGTTTGTCCTCCTTAACAAAGAAGCTAATCAAATTGGTTGAAAGTGGCAGGCTATGAGTCAAACGACTAATCAGCGCTCTGGACTGCTTCGTATTGGTTAGGGTGTTTCTTTGATGTTGGACATAAGGCAGGGCATGTGGTGAGTCGACAAACACTTCGGGGTGATAAGGACCTCACAGTTAAGCCCATGAGTGATCGTGAACAGATGTTTCCCTCAGGCAACTATTCTTGCCCAGAACACTACTGGATCTCACTCTCTCCAGGCACGGTATGCCATCACCTTGGCAGCACCTTGCCGTAAATGGTTACACGTGACCTACCTACCCCCACAGAAATCCCATCTGGTACTTTCTAGTCTTTCTTTTGGTAGCTTAGCCTGCTGCTGTGGTAGCCCTTCTTTCAAAAGGAACCACGTCCTTGAACACCTGCGGAAAGCCTTAGACAGAAGATGCTGGCACAACATTCTTCCTTCTCACTGACACTCTTAGAGTCCTTTTCATTCCTGACTCAGGCACATCATGGACTATTCCTTTGACTCTTACCACTGTTCAAATCATCACCTTTTTTTATGCTTGAGAAATGGTTGAAGCCAGATTCCCCGCTAGCGGTAGTTTGTAGATTACCATGTTTGCCCCTGGGGCCCTGCTCCTTGACCAGTCAAGGGATATGCTGGCCCTCCATTGCCTGGGCACATTTTAGGAGATATGTATTTTGTGTGATCCAATAGACCTGAATAGCATTTGAGCTTTTATCATGAGGACACAAAACTATCTCCTGCTGGGATTCTCCTTACCCCACCTCTAATTTCCAGCCATATATTTTCGGCAGCTAAGAGACAGTGCAGATCTGTGGAAGAGAATCTTGTTGCATTCAACGTATTGAAAGACATATAGACAGATCCCCATCAGCTTCAGAAACCTATCATTTCCCCTGGTTTATGAAGGACAAAGAAAGGAAGAGAAACTTGGGGTTTTCCCTATTCCTGAAATGACATGCTCAGGTTCCCTAAGAAGTATAAGCTTTCATACTTTCCTCTCTGACTCCCTCCATGATGACAGGTTATGACTTAGGATGGGGCTTCTTCCCTACCTACCTAATGAGGTATCCCGTCATTACCTACCACAACTTCTGTGATGTGAATCAGAGTCCTGAGGTGCACAGCTCCCATCTGGTGTAGTAAATTTACTACTTATAAGGAAATTGTGTCCACTTGTTCTCATTTCTTCTTTCCTCTCTTTCTTTCTATTTGTAAAGCTAAAATTGTGAGTGTATTGGGACCAAAATATCATCTTGACTCTAAGTCATATGATAAAATAAAAGAGAAATTAGAAGCTACTTGTAAGCTGCATAATTTATGTTGATCAGAGATTGTAAAAAACAGTCCTTTTCAGAATGTAGGATGAAGTACTTCTAATGTGATAAGTCAGCATGGTTGAAAGTCTGGCAGCTGAAGAAATTGCGTTGTATAAAGGCTACCCTCCAAAACAGAGCTTCTGTGCCTTTCAAATCCCTCTTCCACCACCTTTGTTTTCCTTGATGGCGCCAACTTTTTTACTTCGCCCTTTCAAAGAGGGTAGCACTGGTTATATCACAAAACCACAGCCCATCTTTTACTAGCTACTATCTGGGCCTCATGGCACAATGGATTGAGAAACTCTGACTCAAATGCAAAGCCAATGTGAACAAATCTTTAGGCATTTCCTTTCTGGGCTTTATAAAATGGTATCTACCTGTCAAGTGCCTGAAAAAAAAAATTCAGTTCTGTTTGTGGTAAGATGCTTCCCAAGTCCACAGAGGGTCAGAAGAGTAACCAGGAGAAATTCATGTGTTTCTTTAAAGATTTTTGTTTCTTTATTCCCTCTAACCTCCTCATTTTTGGTTTATTTTTGAGTCTAGGGTTCAAATGAACAGTGAACAGCAAGATGAAAGGGATGTCCAAAAAACTCTAGAGACTTTCAACCAGAACTCTGACCATCCTTCAAAAGTAGGAATAAAATCTGGTCTATAATGCTAAAAAGACATCTGAAAATGAGCTGTCTGTACCTAGATATTGCTGGGAGATGGAATAGTTGATCTGTTGGGTGAAATCATGGTCAGGCACTGTGGTCTGGCTGTTTAGTGACCATAAGCATCCCAAAGTCACCAGCGACCCTTTCTCAGCTGTACATACATAAGAATATTTTGATTTATGCTCTGTTGCCCTTTTGGTGCTGTGAAATGAAATCATACATGGGAATGCTCTGAAAAAGTTCAAATTGTTATGGAAATGGAAAACTTTACTATAAACGAAGGCAGATAAGAAGTAAACCCATTTTCCATTGGTTGGTATTCTAGGAATTATCCCATCTCAGACTGGAGGGGTACACCTGATTCCTGTTGCATTGACCTCTTGGAATGGAACACTCTCCCTTTTTCTATTGGCTTGCCAGGCCAGGTGGAACCTGATGATAGCTTTCTATTCCTAATGGGCATCCCAAGAATCTGCCTGATTTCTGATGATAGAACCCTTTTTGAGGATGTGTCCCCTTGACTCAGGGTGGGGAGGAAGCAAATTCTGGGAGCCCTATCCCTGGTTGAAGCTACTTAGGAGATTCTGTGCCATTTTGTTTGCCATTGAGTTTGTGTTTCAAAAAGTATGTGTCCCTTTGACTGCTTTCTGATAGTTTGGGACTTAAGATCCCCATCTGTGATGTGAGAAAATTCAGGAAGCAGGACGTGTATATGGAGCAAGAAGGACAGACACAAAATAGAGGCTTGCTATGAGTGGCCATTTTGATTTCTCTGCTCCGAGAATTTCAGATTCCTTAGGCACCTCACTTCTAAGAGCCATTCCCGAACACTTCTCTAAATTATAAATTCCATCAGGTACATAAAAGCAATGGATTTGGGGAGATGTTATATCATGCAGGGGAGAGGCCTCCATTTTGCTTCTCTTAGAGGTTAGTTTGTATTTATGCCACTAATTGAATAAAAGATTAAGTACCGCAGAAGCAAATACTTCGATTCCTAACCTGCTCTTGGGAGACTAGCTAGCAATCGTGAGCCAGGCTGAAGAGCTCCAGAGAGAGGGTAAGGCGGTCCTCCCAGGAATGCATGTGGTTTGGCAGCTCATTGCTGAGTTCCACTGTCTGTGAGTGTGAGGGAGGGTTTGACATCTGCCCACGACAAGATCGTGGGGTGTATGCTAATGCCTCACCTGTTTAGCTCTTTTTCATAGTCCCTTTAGGTATTCAAGGTAGACCAGAATCCTGTGTAGCAAATCGTACATAATAATTTCTGGTTCCTTGCATTTCATTCACCTAGTTTCAATTTCACTACTAATGTATTATGGTTCATAATTTAAAAGGAAGGATTTATGTGCATATAGCAATTTCAAAAGTGGACTCAGGATCTATTATTCCTTAGTGTCTCTCTGCCCTTGAGCTCACAGGGCTTTGCAGATGATAAAAAATATTGTCTTGAAGGGCACTTTTTGACTTTCTGGGGGCCCACCTTTCTGACTGATCAGCTCTAGAGAATTCCCATTGTCAAACTGTAAAACTTTTGTCCCATCAGGAGCCTGAGGGAAAGCCTTCCAGCCAGATTCTTTACATGGATCTGTGAGGAAAGACGAAAGGTCAAATATGAGAGGGATTTTCCTTCCCAACATATTCAGCCAAAGAAATAGGCCAGTAGGAAACTCTTCAGTGGTAAGGTGCATTGGGAATTACATTCTAGGAACACAGAATTGTTCCTCTGATCTTCGCCTTATCAAAATACAATGGAATCTTCCTATTGGCCTATCAGACCTCCATAGAGGGACCTTTCCTTTTTGGAACTATCTGAAGGTCAGGTAGGTTTCCCCAAATGAGCAAGTAGATGATAACTGGATAAGGTGTCCCCAGACATGATTAATGCCAGGTCAGATCATTGGATTGATAGGGATTTTTTTTTAAGAATATGGCCATATAAATACTATGCAGCCATCAAGAGAAACGAAATCTGGCCATTTGCAACGACGTGGATGGAACTGGAGGGTATTATGCTAAGCGAAATAAGTCAGTCAGAGAAAGACAATTATCACATGATCTCTCTGATATGAAGAATTTGAGAGGCAAGGCAGGAGTTTGGGGGTGGTGGGGGAGAGAAATGAAACAGGAAGGGAGGGGGAGGGAGACAAACCATAAGAGATTCCTAGACTCAAAACGAACTAAGGGTGGCTGGGAGGCAGGGGGGTAGGGATAGGGTGGCTGGGGTGTGGACATTGGGGAGGGTATGTGCTATGGTAAGTGCTGTGAAATGTGTAACCCTGAAGATTCACAGACATGTACCCTGGGGCAAATAATACATTATATGTTAATAAAAATTTAAAAAAAAGATTTGAACAAATATTACAAAGAAAAAAAAGAATATAGCCATATATATATATATATACATATATATACACACACACACTTATATATAAATATATTTATAAATATATAACAAGTATTTTATGTAAATATAATATATAAAAAGTATTTTATATAAATATATAAAATTCATACTTTATATAAATTTATATATTTTTATATATATCTTTAAAACCAGATTTTAAAGATGTCTTCATTAAAAGAACAGCTAGCCAACTCAGTGTTTGTTGGTAGGCTAAAACCATTCAGATACAAGCCCTTACCTTGTGGGCTAGTTGTACTTGTGTCTTCTCTGGATCGCACCTGGCTGAAGGTTGGTGGCTATGTTCCCCTCCCACGAGCTCACTCCTGAGACCTTTTCAGGTCTCAGCTATGTTCCCCTCCCACGAGCTCACTCCTGAGACCTTTTCAGGTCTCAGGGAATACTTTCAGCAGAGCTTCTTTTTATCTATTAGTTCTTCCTCTTTCCTTCAAGATATCAAAAAGAGGAACAGTGCTTAGTCTTAGGTTGAGTTTCCTAGGAAACAGCCCCCAGGAACAGAGCTCTGTGGCAAGAATATGGCTGGGGAGCACTGGGCAGGGGCCAGTCAACACCTGCAGAGGATGAGGGAAAGAGGATGGGCAGAGGGGGACTGTAGTCACCGAAAAGACTGCCTTTGGTCCTCAGTGTGTACGAGCTCTGGGGCTGGGATGGTCTTTCAGAGTTATCCTGGCCTGAAGCAACTGCATGTGCCAGCCACTGGATGCGTGTGGCCCCTAGAGAGGGGGCCCGAACTTGGGCAAGGCAGATTTCTTGGCCTGAGAGCAATTCCCAAAGAGGAACTCAGCTGATAGTCCAGTAGCTAACACTCTCCACAGCTAGAAAATGAGTGCCTCTGTGGTGAGGGGAGAGATCTGGGTGGTATGCTGTGGCATCATCGTGGTACATCTTTCC
>CM053606.1:101098772-101149807 GCA_028646535.1 Procyon lotor | reverse complement strand
TCCCACTACCATTCCCTCTGCTTGTGTTCCCTCTCTCGCTGTGTCTCTCTCTGTCAAATAAATAAAATCTTTAAAAAAATAAAATAAAATGAAGGGAAAGAAATTAGGAACAAGAGATCAATTAAGAACGTTATCTAATGGTCCAGATGAGAGATTGTGAGAATCCAAGCTAACAAAGTCACATGAGGATGGGGAAGAGCAGGGTACAGAAGATACTGAGAACATAGAATTGGCAAAAGTCTCTTGGATCTGTTCTTGTGGTTTAAAAAAAAAAATGGCTGCTAATTATTTAACATTCCTCCCACTGGAAAGGAGTCTATATTCCCTTGTCTTGAACCTGAGCAGAATGAGTCAGAAGAGAAACTGTTTTATTCCAAGGCTAGGTCATAGAAGGGCATACAGGTCCCATGGCTTGCCACTGCACTAGAGGTCTGACTATCCTCAGACCACCATCTGGAGAAGCCATGTGGGGGCACTCCTGTCAACAGTCTCAGAAGACCTGGGCCTTCCAGCTATCCTCACCAAGCCCCAGAGTCTGTGAGATCTGTCTTGAGCCCACCAGGACAGTCCACCTGGGAGCTGAGTACATCAACTGGCTGTGTTCAAGGCCAGTAGAGGTAGAAGAATTACCCAGCAGAGGCCTATATGAATTCCTTACCCACGATTCTGTGCACTATGTTAAAATTACTGTTCTTGTAAGCCACCAAGGTTTGGGGGTAATTTGTTACATAGTGATTGATAACTAGAACATAGAGCAATAGTGTGATTTATCACCAAAACCATGATATTTGGGGGAAGGATGGTAGGTATTAATAATAATGGCAAAGCAAGGACTTAGTTAGGATATGGTTATCTTATCTATAAGCTTCTTGAGATCTTGTTCATTATTGTATCACCAGCATCTAGCATCGCACATAAGCAGACCTTTGTTGATTAGATCAGTCAATTTTTCTTTTTCAGTAATGTATAACTTCACTAATGTTACAAATCTCAAGTGTACACCTCAAGAAAATTTTAAATATAAATAGACCCATGCAAACACTACTCAGATCAAGACAGAGAACATTTTCACCTTTCTTAAAGTCTCCCTTGTGCTCTGTCACAGCCTACGACCCACTCAAAGGCAGCATGATTTTAATCTTTAACTCCATAATGATGAACTTCACAAAAATGAAATCATAGAGTATGTACTCACTTCAGTTATGTCTATGAATGTCAGTCGTATTATTATATGTAGACATAGATTGTTCTTTCTCATTGATATGTACAATTCCCCTGTATGACCATATCACAGTCTACTTATCCATTCTACTGTGGATATAGATGTGGGTTAATTGCCCTTCAGGCTATTATGAATAATGCTGCTATAAGCATTTTTGTACTTGCCACTGCACTAGAGGTCTGACTATCTCTTTAGCCTGTTGAGCACTATGTTGGATCACGTTTGATCCAACAGCTGACGATTCCATAAGCTCCTCTTTTTTATTTTATCCAAGTTTTAGAAATTATTAGCTCATTAGATTCATTCACTTTATCAGTATCTGGGAAGAACTTTAAAATTTTTACCAACGTTTAGCAAGCAATTATTAATTTACCTGCTACTCGTTCACTGAAAAGCACTTTTTTTTGTAACGCAGTATATGCAGAAGGGGGAGAGGAATTACAATAGTGTTATCTTCAAAACACCTTTGTCAATATTATATTGTCCCAAGTTAATTGTTTATAAAGCCTACTTTCACTCTCAGGAATGCCTGTTTGGATGATAAGTTTTATGGTACCTGAATTCTTCTACTCCAGGCAACACACCTGTAAGATCTATACTGAGTGAGAAGCATGACTTTCTTTTATAAAGTGGAAGGAACATGTTAACAATAGTGAAGGTGGTTTGCATGTGTGTTCTCAGGAAAACTGATTTTAGGGAAAAAGTATATGTGGAAGTTGAAGATCTAAATATTGATCTCCTAAAAGCGTTTTTGTCTATGCACCACTTGGAAAATCTTTTCCATTCCCAGAAGTTCTTGGATTTGAGTATGAAAATGTATATCTCAGTTCATCTAAAACAGAACTGCCTCAGAGATCAGACAGCTGAATTTACTAATTTAAAAAAAAATTAAACCAACCAATTGTTCAAGAACTTAAACTTACTAATCATGGGAAAAGAAGTCCTAACCCAAGAGCTTTTGTTGAATTGTGATACCTTTCACAAAGCCATTCATTCATTAACAAATACTCCTTGAGCACCAAGAATGGACCAGGCATGGAACCAGACCCTCAGAAGACAGCAGTGAACAAGGCCAACATATCTCCGCATGCCAGGAGTTTAGTCAATGGAAAAGGCCAAAGACATAAAGAGGATTGATGTAGCCAAAGAATCCTAGAGAAGGAACTTCAAGAAGAGGCTTTTCAATATATTTCCAGTTATCCCTACATTAAAAATGTCCGATGAAATGAAAAGGACATTTTAATTGCTTTGGTTTACAATTTAAAGAAAAGATATGTCTTATTCAAGTGTATATAAATATATGTTTAAGTATAATTTGCTGATAAAAGCCACCAGCCCTGTAATAGAACATAAGTGACCAATGTGGACCTGAGCACCTGCAATGTTGTTGCTAAGATTCCTGTTTGCATTTGTATTGGGGTCTTTCATTGTGTATTGCCTATCAATGAAATTGATAGACACGTTCAGATTTTTACAGATTTTACTTTTAAAATTAGGAAGAAAGTAATATTTCACATATTAGTACTTAAAACCAAAGCCATGGTGTTTTATTTAAATTTACACATTATGATCCTTCATAGAGCTATAAACAGAACTCTGGTTCATTAAATTGGCAATGACTCTTCCCTGCTGAGAACATTTATTTCTATTTAGTTGTAAGCCACAGTTCATTCCTACTCATAAGCAAAGGGACATTCAATGAGTTGTTATGTGAGGCTTGCCAAAAGGTTTGTCCTAAAATAACTATTCTCTTTAGCCTGTTGAGCACTACAAAGTAACCAACATCGCACTTAGCATGTAGCAAGTGATTCTGAAATAATCTAACACTTGTCTGGTACATAAATGTTTATAAAACATGAACAGAGAAAAGATTCTTTAATATTGCACATTTATTCACCCGAAGACCATCATATTAAACTCTTATCAATCTAAGTAAGGTTATATTATCATTTTAACTGTTCAGTTACTTAATAAAAACTTGAGAGAAGAGGGAAGAATAATAGCCCTTGTCCTAAAACCTCTCTTCCTTAATGCCACAAATCCTGGTTATTGGAAAGAAACTGGGACTATTCAGGGAGTTGAAAAAAAAAAATCATTGATTATAAATGCTCTAAAGAGCTGCACCTTGAAGTCCCTTCCTCTAACCTCTGATGCCCTATAGACTAAAAAAGTTTTATTCCCACTGAAAGGTTTTAGTACAGTCATCTGGTAATAACTGCCTGTGGACCCTGCTGAAATGGATTCCTGAGCACATCTGGGCTCTGTGGATTCTGGGGTCTATTAGTACTGTCTGCTACAGGCATAGCAGGAAGGACAAGCATGACATATGGCACGTATCTGCCACTTCTATGTGCCACAATGATTTTCTGGCAATGAGATTTGTGTTGAGTAAACTCCAAAGTCCAGGAAATTAGAACAGTTATTTCCCTAGTAAATGAGATTAGATTATCAGATAGATTATTTGATGCCCTACCATTCTCTCCTTTAGGTGAGTCATCCAATGAACTCTTCATTCCTTATAACTTCTGGATATTTCTTCCTTCTTAAATAAGACTGCAAAATACATTTTTAATAGAAGAGAATCTTAAAACTTGATTGAAGTGTCTTGTCATTTTCTGACTAACATCTGTCAGTCCTAAGTAACACAATTTCATGATTCAGAGCATTTAATCAAACCACCAATTCCTACAACATAAACCATCAATTAAATAGTTAACTGATGAATAGGCTGGTTACATCCATGCGAAGTAGGCAGGGACATTATGAGCTCTCATTCTGGAGCAAGCCACGTGGGGTCCCTCCTGTTTCTTTCACAGAAAGAAACATTGAACTTTATACAAGTTGTTGAAATCCCCTATTTCCTTACTGTAAAATGGACATTCTAATAATTCCTTCTTTGCAGGTCATTTTGAGGAAATACTGAGATAATCCTAATAAAGCACTCATGACACATTGCAAGCATTCAGTAAATGTTAACTATCATCATCACACTTTAGAAAAACCTGGGAGACTTAATTTATATTTTTACTTCATTCAATAGCCAGATGGAAATATAACTAATTTGGTGTTACAAATTATTTCATATTTCCATTTTTCTTCTTCCTTCCATAATCGCCAACAACTGACTTCTTCCTGTTTTGAAGGTTATAAACATAGTTATGTTTAAGAATGTTCTACGGAGTGCCTGGGTGGCTCAGTCGTTAAGCGTCTGCCTTCGGCTCAGGTCATGATCCCAGGGCCCTGGGATTGAGCCCCGCATCGGGCTACCTGCTCGGCAGAAACCCTGCTTCTCTGGCTACCATTCCCTCTGCTTGTGTTCCCTCTCTCGCTGTGTTTCTCTCTGTCAAATAAATAAAATCTTTAAAAAAAAAAAAAAAGAATGTTCTACATGTAAAAAAAAAAAAAAGAATGTTCTACATGTGAAAGGTCCTCTAATATCCAGATACAATTAAAGCCAAAATAAGGTAGGAATTAAATTGTATTATAATCCCTTAATTCTCTTTTGAGTGTAAACACAACCTCAAAATACACGAGCATAAAACACATTGGCAGAGACTGTGATGTTTGGAATGATTCCTCACATGTGCAGAATTTTTCAGAGAAATTTGAAGATTCCAAAAGCTTTCACAGGGGCAGGCAGAAGAATCAGAGATACAACTATAATTACTCAAAAGAGAATATTTATATTTAAAAGGTGACTATTCAGTTACCTGAAAGCTCCAATGTTGGCCTGTTAGCACATTTTATCTCACTTTCTGTATAACCATGGACTGATCTGATGATGGATTAACCTATTTATTGTCTTAGGATATTTACGTATAATTTTTTTTTCTTGTAAGCCCTTTTAGATCACTGTCTACATTCACAGCATGAGAGGATGTTCGTGGGGGAAGCATACAAACATACAAATCATACCTCCCTTATATAAAACAGGTTTACCTGCTTTACAAACACTGAAACTTTTACAGCAAAAGTTTCTTTTCATTTTGTGGCATAATTTTTTAATGAAGGATATATATATATATATATATTATTTTTTAAGATTTTATTTTATTTTTTATTATTATGTTCAATTAGCCAGAATATAGTACATCATTAGTTTTTGATGTAATGTTCAATGATTCATTAGTTGCGAATAACACCCAGTGCTCATCACCACATGTGCCCTCCTTAATACCCGTGATTTTTAATGTGAGTTTGGTTCTTGTATATGTGTGTGTGTTTCTTAATGCAAAAGGGTCTTAATCTACTTATTCAAAACTCTAACTTGTTTATTCTTCAAATGTCACAGCCTTCATCATTTACTTCACCATTACTAAGTAACTTAAAAATTGGTTCAGTCTTGCTGGGACATTAGAGAACCTGGTTACATTTGTTTTGATAGTTTCTGGAGCTGTGTCACTCTTTCTGTTTTCCAGAATCAGCTACTGAGATGGAGTCTGACTACAAAAGTTTTATTAGGAGTCCACAACTGTAAAGGGAAGGAAGTAGAAGTAAGATTGGGCAGAGAACATAGAACCTCAATGCAGGCCTGACAAAGCCTCAGCCACCCTGATGGGAAAATCCAGAACGAGGACTGACCATTAGATGGTCAGGCTTTCATCCCCCTCGTCAAGCAGAGTCACTGATGTGGGCTGCTCCAGGAAGGATGGCATCTTAGCCAGGTGGCTCTCTGCAGGTAGGTAGGTCCCAGAGCAGCTGACGGTTGAATCTTTTGCTGACCACACTCGCTATGGCTGGGCAGCAAGTCCTTCCTTGAAGGGAGAGCTGAGGTGTGGATCTGTGTCCAACACGTGCTGCCTGTCAACATATGTTAAAACCAATGGTCTCCAGAATGAGGTGAGTAAAAGAAATCTTCTGGAGTTAGGAAAATAATAGTCAAAATTCACATTTATCTTTTACCTCAATTTTTTTTAAGTTATGGTAAAAGGCACAGAGCATTTATCATCTTAACCATTTTTTTAAAATTTATTTATTTGACAAAGAGAGATAGAGCACAAGCAGGCAGAGTAGCAGGCAGAGGGAGAGGGAGAAGCAGGCTCCCTGTTGAGCAAGGAGCCCAACATGGGGCTCAGCCTCAGGACCCTGGGATCATGACCTGAGGTGAAGGCAGTCGCTTAACCAACTGAGCCACCCAGGTGCCCCTCATCTTAACTATTTTTAATGGTACAGTTCAGTAGTGTTACATAGATTCACATCCTTGTACAACCACTCTCCAGAATTTTTTTATCTTAGAAAACTGAAACTCTATACCCATCAAACAATCCACTATTCTCCTCTTCTATCTCCTGGCAACCTCTCTTTCACTTTCTGTTTCTGTGAATTTGACTCTTCTGGGCATCTCATCTAGCTGGGAGTCATATGGTATTTTCCTGTTTGTGACTGACTCAGTTCACTTAACATATTGTCTTCCAGGTTCGTCCAGGTTGTGGCCTGTGTTAGAATTTCCTTCCGTTTTTTAATTTATTATTTTATTTATTTGAGAGAGAGACAGAGACAGAGAGAGCAGAGGGAGGGAGAGGGAGAAGCAGACTCCCCACTGAGCAAGGGAGCCCTACATGGAGCTTGATCCCAGAACTTGAATCATGACCTGAGCCGAAGACAGACACTTAACTGACTGAGTCACCCAGGCATCCCAGGATTTTATTCCTTTTAACGACTGAAAAATATTCCATCCTATGAATCTATTGCACTCTGTTTATTCATTAATCCACAAATGGACCCTTGGGCTGCTTTTACTTCTTGACTATCGTGAATAATTCTGCTATGGATATGGGCATACAAATCGCTGAGTCCCTGCTTTCAGTTCCTTTGAACATATGCTTGGAAGTAAGATTTTTGGGTTATATGGTAATGCTATTTTAAAATTTTGAGAAACCTCTACACTGTTCTCCACAGCAGCTGCATGATTTTACCCACCAGTGCACAAAGGTTCCAATTTATCCATATCCTTGCCAATCGCTTTGTTTTCTGGTTTTTTGATAGCAGCCATCCTAATGGGTATGAGTATGGGCATCTCATTGTGGTCACTCCAGCTTTTTAACTTTTGTCTGTGATTTTTTTTTAAGATTTATTTATTTATTTTGGAGAGAGAGAAAGAGAACATGAGCTGGGGGAGTGGCAGATTGGGGGAGAGAGAATCTCCAGCAGACTCCTCACTGAGCCCAGAGCCTGACTTGGGGCTTGATCTCACGACCCTGAGATCATGACCTGAGCTGAAATCAAGAGTTGGACACTCAACTGACTGCGCCACCCAGGTGCCCCTTGTTTGTGATTTATAACACAAAAGCTCTAAATACTACAGTGGCACATATATAAATTCACTCACTCAACAAGGTGGTCAGAGTGCAAAAGGGGCCAAAGCAAGCAGCCTTGCACATTCTGAGGAGGGCATTCCAGCATCTCTCAGCCAACTTGAAATCTATTAGATCATAAGTAAATATTGGGTTGGTGATTAAATATTTTATCAAGAAAGTTTTAAAATCAAAATCTTCCAAATTTTGGTTTTAAGGGTACTCTTTTGGGGTTCTAGAAAGCAAGGTCTAGAATCCTTAGACAGTATCTGCCTCCTACTTTTCAGCCAGAAACACACATAAAATCACTATCATTTGACTCCTATAAAACACACAGCACGCACGCATGCACACACACACACATTAAGACCTAATTTAAAATGTGCAAAACTCATTTTTTGGCAAAAGAGTGAACATTGTATAAATAGTTATAAAACTAAACGAAACCTTAAGTCATTTAAATTACTTACTAAAAGAGAGGCACCTCTCCTTAACTTTCTAGTTGTTCTCAAAGGCAGAAACCCAAATTAGTGTAGAGAAAATGTCAGTGTTGAAGTGTCCGAGGCAAACTTGGATTGCCCAGTTTTTTGGAGACTGGTGACTTAAATAAGCACATGCCAAAAACAGCCCTGCAAGATGATAACAAAAATAAATAGAATCAGACAGTCCTATTAGACACGGCTCTCTTCCGTGTAAGTTCACCTACTGAGTGAGTGTCAAAAGATACAAGTGCACAAATGAACTGCCCAAAGGCTCTCTGATAGCTTTTGTACTAAAAGCCAAGTCATCTTTTTCCATCCAATTCTTTTCAAACAATAGAGTGCCTCTCCAAGATTGAAAGCAGATAGGCAATTTCTAAGAGACACTTAGAAAAATGTTGGATATAAATGTTAGATATAATTAGATAAATGTTAGATATAATTATGAGCTACTTAAAAAACCATGAAAGATTCATTTGGATTAAACAATTTATGCATTAAGTTCTACAGAAGGGTTACAGTTATGCCCCCCAAAATCAAGAAGGTAACTTGAGACCAACACAAAGGGCATCAGTGATCTGTTCCAAGGAGAAGTCTTAGATTCCATGGCAGCCAACAAGCTCCCAAGATGTGATTCGCCTCGTAAGAGTGGCAACGGTGAAATAAAGTACAAGTTTGGTTTCTAAGGCTTTCCTTGCATTTACTTCCCATATGTTTTTAGAAACCCTACTAGTTCAAATGATCTCTAGCTTCTGAACATCATATGAGTAAAATGCCATCAGTAAGGTTTGAACCATTTATGAAGATCCAGGTGTCTGAAAAGTGCCTAGAGTTACTGAAAACATTGTAATAATAAAGTAATCTTGATGTCTCCTAGGGGGCAGAGCTGGATATGTTTTTCTCCATGCTACCAGATGCAAAGCCAAATGTTCCATGTTCATAAAAAATGCATCTAGAGCTGCCCCATATTCATAAACAATATCTGCATGCATGAATTTTCCATTTCTTGTAATATTATAGCTATGATAAAGTAGGAAAACCATGCTCCTAGATAATAGTTAAAAGAAAATAAAACTTTACAATTAGTATCTGAGATAAGGGAGGTTTTGTAGTGTTTTTCATGATTAAATTGACACAGAATAGGAAAAACAAAGGTAATCCTCAAATTTAAGGTCAGTTCAGTTCCCCAAGGGCAATCATATCATGCAGAAGAAGATAGGCTATTTAGCACTGATGATTTTATGATAACAAAATTGTTTCAATCTATTCTACAATCATTGATAAAGTAATTTAAACAGAGAAAAGTAAAGTCAAAATAAAAAATTTTGAAACCAGCCTAAGAGCATCATATATGAATACCAAAAAGAATGCCCGAGACTTGTCATATAAAATTCAGCTAATTCCTGTGCTTTGGGCCCCAGCCAAGGGAGTTAGCTCTTAGCTGAATCACAATGGACACAAGCCTTGATCCTGAACCACAAAGTTCCCAAACCTGGATCTTAACAGCAAGGGAGAAACAAGGTTTAGAGGTTAGATCTCATTTACTAATAGGATCAAAACATATCCATTTTTTAATGGTCACAACATAATATTGTTAATAAGGATTTCATTTATTATGAATTTTTTTACTATGTGCTAAACAATAAGGCAATGTGCTAAGTATCTTTACATATGGATTTTTAAATTTAATTCTAAAAAATATGAGGTAGGTATCATTATTGTTTCCATTTTGCATATGAAGAAACCAATACTTAGGGTGAGTAATTAGGGGGTAATATTTACCCTTTGCCTGATCTTTTTAAATTTCTATTTTGTAACTAGAAAAGAGACACCAGGATCTAAAACTTTGGCAGACTGCTCTGAAAAGCCCCAAGGGAAAGGATGTGCATGTGCATTAAAATATATTTGTAATAAATAAATAAATAATTTCCCCCTGAAATGTCTTTTTAAAACTTTGTCTGTCTATATTTTTATTCCAATATAGTTAACATACAGTATTATATTAGTTTCAGGTGTACAATGTAGTGATTCAACACTTCTACACATTTCTCAGTGCTCATCATGACAAGTTCCCTCCTTCATCCCCATCACCTATTTCACTCCTCCCCCCATTCTCCTCCCCCTCATAACCATCAGTTTGTTCTCTAGATTAAGAATCTGTTTCTTGGTTTGTCTCTCTCTCTCTTTTCCCCCTTTGCTCATTTGTTTTGTTCCTTAAATTCCACATATGAAAAATCATACATTATTTGTCTTTCTCTGACTGACTTATTTCACTTAACATAATACACTCCAGATCCATCCACATCATTGCAAATGGCAGGATTTCATTCTTTTTTATGGCTGAGTACTATTCAATTATATATATGTATATGTATAGATATCACAAGTTCTTTATTCATTTCTCTACTGATGGACACTTGGGCTGCTTCTATAATTGGCTATTGTAAATAATGCTGCTATAAACATAAGGGTGAATATTTGCCTTTGAATTAGTATTTTTTTATTTTTGTAGTGCAATTACTGAATCATACAGTGGTTCTATCTTTAACTTTTTGAGGAAACTCCGTACTATTTTCCACCATGGCTGCACCAGTTTGCCTTCCCATCAACAGTGCACAAGGCTTCTCTTTTCTCCACATCGTCCCTAACACTTGTTTCTTTTGTCTTTGATTTTAACCATTCTGACAGGTGTGAATTGATATCCCATTGTAATTTTGATTTGCATTTCCCTGATGATGAGTGATGTTGAGCATATGTTCATGTATCTGTTGGCCATCCAGATATCTTCTCTGGAGAGATGTCTGTTCATTTCTTCTTCTTTTTTTAGTTGGATTATTTGTTTTGGGGACTGAAGTGTCTTGTTATAAGTAGAAGTTCCCTTTAGAAAGAACCACCATCTCAAATTCATCTGGAGGATGCTTCCATTTTGAAGTCCTAGTGACTAATCCCAATTTATGCTTTTCTTTTGCCATCAATCTCTAATTTCTCATTGTCCAAGATGTCCTAAATTCTTTCTCCAAGATTTCAAAATACATTTGGCACATATGAAACACAACGAAATTTCCAGGAGCTCTGAATTCACAGACCTCTGACTGGTAAGGCCCTGCTGCAGCCATGTGGTGGGTCACGGACACTAGGCATAGCAACCAGTTCTCACTACATATAGGACCTAACTATCTTATTAGAGGTGTATCCTGTTTGTCTGCAGGCCCCCTCTTGAAACGAGCTTTACTTAGATCCAATGAGAAGGTTCAACACATAAGGAGGCAGAGCTCTTGGTAAAGGAAAAGGCCTGGGTTTCCTATCTGAAACTTCAATAAGCAGTTAAACATTTTCATACGATACCAAGAATACAAGGGGTTATTGAAAATTACAGCCAATCTGCCAGATATCCACACATCACCAGATGCTTCCCTTATTGCCCTGAAACACTCTTATTTGCACTGCAGAAGGAGGACTTGGAGGGAGGCTGAACCCAAGGGGGTCACGGCACTGACCTGGAGGGCAGCCATCTTGTCATCGTGAGTCACAGCAGACTGCATTTGGGGATTACGCCAAATGTGGTTCTTAAGAGCATGGGGGCAATGAAGCAGAAAGCCTGGATTCAAGTCTGTACTTTCTCCTTACCACATGTATGATTTGGAGAAAATAACTTTCCAAACCTCACTTTTCTCACCTATACAATAGGAATACACATATTTTTCTCATAGAATTTTTGTGAATATTAAACTACACAGTGCATGAAAAATTAATAGAAATCCTAGCATGTAGGATCCACTTTATAATTATTCCTTTTCCTTTTTTTTTTTAATGCTCCAACACTAGCTTTGGCCCATTTTCCCCTCAGTGAATCAAATTGATTTATTGAATACTCTGACATCATCACAGCACAGACTTTATCTTCCTTTCACACAACTAAGTATCTCTTATTTATGCTTGAAATAAAGGAGAGATCAGGTTTGGAATGTTATAAGTAAGTATAGTCCCAGTGGTGGTAGTTACTTTGATTCTGACTGTTGAATAATTTTGTACAGATCAAGAAAGATTAAAAAATATTAGTCCTATTATGGGCAGCAATTACATTTTTTGAAAACCCAAATATTTAAAATTTTTAATAGTCCTACCAGTTTTTGAAAATTCTGCAGAAATGATTTTCTTTTCTAAAATTGATAAGACCCTTAAAATTGATAAGGTTACTTTTAGCTTTTCAGAAATAGTACTGCATGAATAAATGATGTCAGTCTGAAACATTTTTGTCCTCAAGGGCAAAAAGGAGAAAACTACATTCTAGCTTTCCCTGCACCTTCCTCTAGGCCCCAATGCCTGGTGCTGAGCTCTGGTCTGAAGAGGGTGCTGAGCTGTGTTCCTACACACATGTGATTCCCTGCACACTCTCTGCACTTCTATCTCCCCAGATCCTATCCACTTTCCAAGACACTCTCCAATAAACCTTTCCCTACTACTGAATCACCCCTTTCAACCTCTACAGCAGTATAACCTGCAGCATACATTCAAAGCTCTTATCATTCACTATAGGTCTCAGCAATTTAGCATCATCATCATCAAGCAGATTATAAATTTCCCAGTGATAGAGACTATACCTTTATTCTACCCACCACTGATAAGACATAGCAAATTGTGAAGGGCTTGTACTCTGAAATGGTACTGCTCCTACTTAGTAACTGTGACCTCAAACAAATTGCTTAGCCCCCTGTGACTCAAGAATAATCAAAATACCTGCCTTGTTAGGTTGTGCTTTAATAACATAAAATCTTGGGAAAGGGTCCATAATATCATAAGTCTTATAATTGTTAGCATTTGTTATAGTACTGGGCCAGATATTTGAGTCTGTTAAGTCCCTGTCTCAGGAAATACAAAAAATGGTAGATGAGGCAAAGTGCACGATCAATAGATTGTTCAGAATACACTTTGAGAAAAGAGCAGAAAAGTTGGTCTCTGCCCTCTAAGAGCTTACAGTCAACTTATCATTCATGGACTAAAGAAAGAGCACCTCACAAGCAAGGGCTATGTGAGTCTCATCTTTATTTTCTGGGGCGTGGTATATAGTCCATGGCACATGGTGGGTATTCACCAAATGTCTGTTGAATTAAACAAATAATTAGACTATAGAAGGAAGTCTATTTGGGAAATACTCATGAAGATACATTGCTGCTACATGATAGTCCAAAAACAACTGGAAAATGAAAAACATCATTGGACTGAAAAAAATGGTGGTGTTTAAAGATGGACCATCAATTTCATAATCTCACCAGCTTTTTTCTGACTTTGTTTATGTACTTAGACTTGTTCTGCTGGGGCTAACTGGTATGAACTTAGGCAAAGCTAGAGCATCAGGCTGATCCTCATAATGGCAGTAGCAAAGATGACAGAGGTGGTACCACAAGATCATGGTATGATCCCTTTCTCATTACCTTCCCCCACCTTCCCCAGTCTATCAGGATTCTCCATCTGTAAGATCTTCTATCAGGGACACAGCTTAGAGATGCCCTCCTGGTTAAACCAATGAGAGCTTGGATCTAGTCAATGATGTTTCTGAATTGAGTCTTAGCTGTCACTCACTTACCTCTTACTTGTTCTGAAAAGGTGGCTTTAACTCTTGATTTCCAAAACCAGTTTCCCATACGCACCTCTCTACCCCATCTCAGGTAATAATATAGTGACCCATCTTTTTCTAATCTCCTTCTCCACCATGACAACTTCTTCCTTGTTCCTGAATCCCACATATTCTGGTCCCCTGCTGCCAAATTGACGGACCTCTCTAGATGTACTTCTTCCCTGAACACCTGACTGGGTTGCTCATCATTGTCTATACTCTGCCCACCTGAGAAGACACAGCTATTTCCTTTGGTGTTGCCTGTTGACAGAAACTGACTTCATGTTGAATTCTTTAGATACCACACCATGTCTATCTGAATCTCCACTTTTACCCAGGCCACTCCCAAGCACTAATGGCAGCCCAGGGAGTGAATTACATGACAAAGGCCATAGTCCCTTCCCTATATTCCTGCCTCAACACAGAATCCCAAAATATAACAACTAGAGCAATGTCCCGCCTCCATGGTTTCTTTGCTAAAAGTCCCAGGTATGGAGAATTTCTGAAAGACCAGAGCCAAAACTTTAGTCATAGACTGCTCACCATGAATGTCATTTCCCAAATAGTTAACGTCTAAGAAAGTTCAGACTTTATTCATTTATTTACTTACTTACTTACATCTTATGTCCTTGCCATTTGCTAAGAAGGAAATGTTGCCAAGACTGATATAGAAAATCTTTTGTTTTTTCAAGTTTATGGATATACAAAATGTGTTTATATATTAATCATTTATGGATGATTATTTTTGCTGCTTCCAAAATGGTGTTATTCTAAACTACTCTGCAATCAGCAGCCTTTTAACTATAAATTTGCAGAGGTGTCCATTTATTTCCTTAGGATATATTTATGAAAATGGAATGACAGAGTCAAAATATCTTATCATTTTTAGAGCTTTTGATATATTTGATATATATGGTCCTTCAGAAAGGTTGTAGCAATTCAGAATTTCAACAGAGTATGTATAAGTCATAGAATTCTAAGACTAATATCAGAATATTGGGAATCACCTGCTTAACCTTTTACTTCAAAGATGAGGATATGAAGACTAGAGGTGTTAAGCCATTTACCCAAAGGTGGAAACCAAAGTGTAATTTTTGACCCATGTTTTTTATGATACTTTTTCTTGTCTGCTAGCTTACCACTAGCATCACAAATTAAGCAACCCAAATTATGCCTTTAAGGAGGTAATGTGGGCAACCAATCTGTGTTCTTACCATCACTTCCATTTCTAAATTTTAATATTTGACATCACAATACAGACTTGTGAAATAGTTTCAATATTCAGGGAATATTTCAAGCTTCAAATTACCAAGAAGGAAATTCTATTTGGAAAAATGCCTGTAGCTTAATTCTCGGTCCCACCTTCTGGTCTTTCTTTCAAAACCATCTGTTTTATTGATGGACAGGGCTGGGCTCAGAAACCAGATGTGTTTTCCAAAAAAGTTGCTGTTTCTGGAGGACAGAATGTCTGACACATGACAAAAGGCAAGAATTTTTTTGTTTATATTAGTTGTCAAATATGAAACAAACCAACAATATGTCTTTTCTTAAAAATACTTTGGCATTTTAGCTTTTGTCTATTTACAAATCTTTGCTAACACAATTACAGGATTGCTTTCCTTAAAAATCTTACTCTGAAGTTAGCTAGCTTGTAGCCCTCACAGCAGACCCCAGAATCCCTTATGCCTTTGTGAAAATTTTTGCAAATTCAACACTAATAGTGAACAAATGCGTCTTCTCATTTTGGCTCTCAAATAGTAGGGCTCAAGGACAGAAGGAATGACTGGATGCAGCAAGTTTCTCATGGTTACATTAACATTTTGAAGTGTAATGCAACAGAGGAAATGTCAGTAGGTTGATCATTCCACACATTCATTCAAGAAACATTTATTGAGTCCTAACTAAAAATCAAGTACTGTGCCAGATAATAGGACTACAATACAAAGGTGAATAAAAGAGACATGAACATAACCTACAGGGATGGAGGTTTTCTTCTTTGGGGGTTTTCAGTTGCTTTGCTTACATCTAATTTATGAGGAACTTTGTCAGTTTAGCTTTGGTTTCCTTATAATGCCAAATATAACTTTATAAACTTTTCATAAACCCTTACTGAGGTCTGTGGTAGACATCTTCCTCTCTTGCAGCCTAAGAGCTTGAAAGCATCATGTGTGCTTGACTCTATCAGACAGAAAGTTCATAGGGCTTTTGAAAATTCTCCTCCAGGATAAGTCTATTTCAATTACTAGGACAAGATCCCAGTCACCAACATCTGCTTTGATTTGCATAGAATGCAGAATCCACTCTAAGCAAAAAAAAAGGACTCTTGGTATAAAGATTTGGCTTACTAGGTACACTGCCAGGAATCTGTAATTCCAAAGTATATTCGGTAGATGTTAGCTGATTCGTGCTTTTCTAAGTCCTAAAATTTCTCATAAGAGGTCTCTTTGTGAACCATTGTAATAAGCTGTTTTGCTCCACATTTCGTCCCTTTAAGGTTTGTTTGTTGTCAAGCCAATCAGCAAAAGTCCTATAGGCTCAAGCTAAAGTATAATTAGCCAAATCATTCCTTGACTTAAATCCAGACAATTTCTCCTTGGTACATTCTTTAAAAAAAAAAAAAACAAAAAACAAAACCCAGATTTCCCTCCCCCCTACCCATCCAGCAAATCCATATAAGACCAACTCATGAAGAAATAATGTTCTAAGTTTAAAGAGCTCCAGGGGCCCCTGATCCTCTTACCTCATTTTCAACCAATTGCGATGCCTGGAAATCCACTATTAAAGAATCAGTCTTCGGTGTTTTATTTCTTTTAATGTCTTCGAGTGAGTTTCATATGATTGTAGGAAGAATAGGTCCCTATTCATTCATTTGTCCATTTACTCTCATTGGTTTATCTATTTTTGCAACAAATATTTGGGGCAAAAAAGGATTTTTATACACCCAGCAATGTCCTTCCTTCATAGTGTTTTGAGTGATTTCAGAATTGAAACGCCCACGGAGCTCCTCTTGCTGCATCTCACTCAGTACCAAACTGTACTAATAATTTCAAGGATACAGGTCATCATGAAGCACAGGCAAAGCAGGAAGAGGCCTGCCAACCTCATGGGGCTCTATGGGGTTTTCCCTGCCTTAGTGGACATGCTCTGACTCCTTTAACATGAAAGTTCTTTAAGCTCTGCATGTGTTCACATCACTAACACTTGAAGGTATGAAGTTTTTCCTCTAATGCTGGGTTACATAGCCCAGGGACCATGCCCCCCATAGCCACAGATTCCAGGTTTGTTTACCACTAGCCATCTTAAACAGACAATACATCCTCAAAACCATCTTTCTTGTTTTCCAGGTCTGCCATTAGCGTGTTTACACAAAGATGACAAAGGGGTCCTATTGGAAGAGAACAGATGGCAAACTTACTGCTTTATCAAATGACTTTCTATTATTCAACGTGAGACAGACTCTAAAAGAGAAGTAGGAGCTACAGGGTAGACTTCATTATTTTTGTCCAGCGTCAGGCTTGACAAATCAGACTGAATCCTAGTGTGTTTGCATACAAGACGAGACAGAAGTGACAGTGTACTGGTACCTTTCATGGGTGTTTTGCTGAACATTTTCCATAGCCAATGGCATTAACACTGAGTTTGGAATCGGCACTGCTACCGTCAATGTTGCTGCTGAGCACTTAGTGTGTAGCAGGCACTGAGCACTTATGTGTAAAATCTCGTATCATTCTCACAACCCTGTGAGATGAGGACTTTTGATCTTCTACCATTTCTGAGGAACTGAAGCTTAGAGAAGACACATACACCAGTTACATGTCCATGCTACCAGGCTGGATGGGAGTCTGGAATCTCAGGCAGCACCCTCTCCCAGTCAGGGTAGAGGAACTGTAGAACGACATGGTTCAGAAGATTCAGGAGCTCTTTGTTCTCCAGAGGACCCAGAAGCTGCCAAAGAGAAACCTCCCCAAAGAGTGTGTTCCCTTTTTAGACCATTATCTGGGTGGAGTAGCACCTGCACATACCAGCCCATTTTTCTAGGGAGAATTCATATTAATGAGTTCTAGAAAGCATAGTATCTGGCTAGGTCCAGATCAAAAATGGCAGGTTAAGGTCTTAGAGTAACATATTTTGGTCAGTGAAATCAAGAACCTTTATTCACCCCCAAAAGGTCTCCAGAAATCTTTTATAACTTCCTCTGTTCAAGTGTCTTCTAAACTATAAATTCACCCAAACACAGCGGTGTTTGAGGGAACTGATATCCTGAGGTGGTACCTAGCAGTGCTGAGTCATCTTCTGACAGATATTTGGGGTGCCTTTTTTGTCCACTAGAGGACAAAATGTAGTGATGACCTCATTGTACAAATGAGCAAAAATAGAAACCCCTCTGTATCCATGCCCAGGGGTAGTGGTGTTTTAGATCATTTCCTTAAATTCTGAATCCTAGATATTCAATAAACTCATGCTATACTGCAAAAAGCCCTCCTGGCATTGTTCTTAAGTTTTAAAGAACAGCATAACTAGGGATTTTTTTGAGGTAAATGATAATACTTTTTCAAGACTCATAAGAAAAAAAAAGATTTTAATCATATAAATTTTGTAATCGAATTTGGGTATTTTTTTTCTCCTGCTGGAATAGAGACAATTTTTAGAAAGAAATTGGATGTATGCAACCAAGACAAAGAACATTTTGAGGCACCACACATCTGTGGCTACTGAGTGCCTGTTTTGAATTACATTTAAATTGCCTGAAGAGCATTTGGCAAATGGAAAATTTTAAGTTGGTTTAAGCTTTTCCATGGACAATTTAGGTTTTGTACTGTTATTGTTATATCTGTGCTTTTGCATTCAAATCTTTTCAACCAGCATGGAAAAGAGAAAAACATTGTGTTAAAGGCTTTTTAATGACATAGTAACTCCTCTTGACAAACAGTGGATCTGTTCCATTATCTTATCTGCCAAAAAAGAAATATCTTCCAGGAGAATAATATGTGCTTAATCATGAAAGGCTTCAGCTTTGAAAGCTTCAAATGATAGAATCAGCAACAGAAATAAGTACTCTACATCCCCAAATTAGATGTGTTCTTTTGATTATCTTGCAGTAACATCTGTGGTAACAATACTTTCTGGAAACCACTGCTGATATACTCAAATAGCTTGACTAAGTTGGCCTGGCTTGTCCTGTAAAAATATCAGTGACTTAACCAAGCGTGGGATGGCCCCACCCTCACCATTTGCCTTTTGACTTGGCTGCCCCAAGAGAAGCTTCCAGAGGCTGCTATGTGAGCTCTGACCTCAGAATACAGCAGTGCTCTGATTTCTGCACTACTCCACAGAGGGAAAATCCTCCTGTGGGCACTAAGGCCCATCAACTCCAGTGAAGTCATCCTTACTTTTGTTGCCTTGAGGAATACATAATTATAATCAAAAGGCAATTTATACATTTGGAAAATGCACCCACTCAAAATGGATGTATTGTCTTGCTTTGAGACGATTCTCAGTGTAGCTATTCCTACCCCCAAGGCCAGGCTTCCTTGCAGATGAGAACTGAAGGTAAGAACTCTAAAGCCCATCTTGCCTGTGTTGGCCCAGATCAGAGGTAGCACTCTGGCAATCTCCGATTTTGAACAAGAAATTCTATGATTTGACCTCATTAAGAAACAGGTCGCATTCTTTATCTACATTTGTGGGGTTTTGTGCTATGGGTTTGTGCATTTTTTAAAAGATTTTGTTTATTTATTTATTTATTTGAGAGAGAGAGAGAGAGAAAGAGAGAGAGCTTGAGCAGGAGGTGCAGAGGGTGAGAGAGAGAATCTCAAGCAAACTCCACTCTGAACACAGAGCCCAATGTGGGGCTGGATCTCACAACCTTGAGATCATGACCCAAGCCAAAACCAAGAGATGGATGCTTAACTGACTATGCCACCCAGGTGCCCCCAGGTTTGTGCATTTATTAAAATGATGATGGTGGAAAATAGAAAATCCATCTAGATCAGCATCAGAGTTGGTGCTTTCATGGAAAATGGTTTGCTTATTTTGGGAGGGGGTGAGTGGAGAATCTGATGACAGGAACATTAAAATATCAAAAGTTTGTATTCAAATGTGCTTAGTTGTCAAAATGCTGACAGATGCTAAATTCCTGAGAGATGTTGAGCTTGTGGGATACTCAAGAAGAGAATGCTGAGGATTTTCCATGCCACTGCTTTAAAACTTTTCATTCTTACCTCTGAAACTAATAATTCATTATATGTTACGTATTGAATTTAATTTTTTTAAATGAGAAAAAAATTAAAAAATAAAACTTTTCATTCTCTACCCTATTTCACCTCTCCACAAGGGAGGAAACCTATGCTGTATAGCAGAACTAGAAAGAAGCACTTTTCCTCCCAGAACCACTAAGTAGTTTATTATTCATGGTTCCCATCATCCCCAAGAAACAGAAAAAGCTGTCCTATATCTTAGATGAAATATTATCAGGGCTGGAATAGAATCAGGAAATATGGTTCTCACAATGTTATACTTCATATGAAAAGTATAGAAATAGAAATAAAAAAATAAAACCCTGAACAAATGTTACAATCTAAAAATAAAATTTTATATACCCTCCCTCCTCCTCCTCCAAAAAATAGATAACACAATTAAAATATAACCAAACAATATGATACATGAGAAGGATTGCAGTGGTCTTGTGCTTGCCTCATTGGTAAGATTAGCTAGAGATAATTTTGCAGAAAAGAAAAACGTTAATATGAAATCATTCGATAAGAGTAGGTTTTTCAAAAGCATACAAAATCTAGGTTTTGAGTGTGTTTATATGTGTGAAAAGTAAGTTCAATTTACTTAGGAATTCTTACTGTCCTGTAGTGCGTGGTAAGGAGTATGCCAATGGTGATGGAGGTAGCAACATTTTTGACAAGTTGTGGCAGTGCATTCACACACTGATTTTATTTGATCTATGTTCCAATCCAGCTGCAGAAAGATTCCACCCAAACTTGGGGGAAAATGTATAGCTATTCAAAATGAACCGAAGTACAATTTTTGAAAAGGATACTAATAATATGTGTGCCTTTATAGCTGAATTTGTAAAAGTAGGATAAAAATGAAACTCAATAGAGAATGTTTGTGGGAAATTTAGATGTTAAAAACTTGACTTAATTGGCTGAAAAACAAAGAGAAACTGCTAAAGAGACTATCACTCAAGTAAGGGTTTATTTTAATTAAAAAAGAGATCACAGTCCTAACGGTTTTGAAGGAAACTGTGTGGTGCTCTGCACTTGAGCAAGGTTAGTAAGGACAATTGCCAGGATTTGTGCCTTTCTACAAATAGGCATTTTTTAAAAAGATTTTATTTATGTGTGTGTGTGTGTGTGTGTGTGTGTGAGAGAGAGAGAGAGAGAGAGAGAGAGAGAGAGAGAGAGAGAGAGAGAATGAGAGAGAGCGCTCACAAGCAGGGAGGAGAAAGACTCAGATGAACAGGAAACTCGATGAGGGACTCTATCCCAGGACTTCAGGATCATGACCTGAGCCAAAGGCATTGCTTAACCAACTGAGCCACTCAGGCGCCTCTGCAAATAGGCATTTTTAACAGCACTTTGCCACACTGCTTATGAAGCTCCACCGAACATATCACGGTTTGGGAGTATTTTTCTTGTTGCCATAGAAGCTGATCACACAGTCCTCAAATCACTAGTTAAAGGTCAACTTGATATAAATGCTAAAATTATCTGGGCTGACCATATTGTGGCCCAATTATTTTGGTAATTGGAATTGGTGAATATGTGTTGATACAGGCCGTGCTACAATTACCCTGAAAATGGTTGATCTTTGAAACTTTATAGATGTACGAATTCTCATCCCACAAAACACTTGAGCAAATCAGAAGCATTTACTGAGTTTTGGCTTATCAACTCTAAGGTTCTGACTGGTACTAGTTGTCTTTTGCTCTAGATTTCCAACTTTTAGTAGGAAAATCAATTAATCATGTTTCCTAGAAAATTTTTCTGATTCAAGATCGTTCTCAGTGGAACTAGTTCCCTCCCTGCTGATAAAACTGATTTAGAAAACTGCCTTCGGGCCCAAACTAACACTGTTCCCTGTTTTGCTGTCATTTCCCATTATAGAAAGACTGGATTTTTTTAAAGGTAGTCAAAATGCCCCACATGTATTTACCACCGTCACTGGGCAGAGGAATGAAAGAACTCACCCAAAAAAATGTATACTGCTCCTCACAATGTCCTTGAGGCCAGCTGGGCCAACAGAGCAAAGTCATGGCCATCTGGAAAAGACCCAGTATAAACAAGAAATAAAAAGTAACATACCGGCAACTCTTCTTTCCTTGGCCCAGAAGGAGTTTTGGGCAAGAGCTCAATGAATTCTTCTCCCACTGCTCTATAATTGTGCTGTCCATGATAAACTTAGGGCACAGTGGTGAATCTGTTTGGTGTTCTTTGTCATATTATGATCACACAGAGAAGCCATCAGAGTTGAAAGTGACATTCTACCGTTGCTCCAGAAGTTATAGTAAAAAAGTGAACCTTGGAATTGGTGATAAAGAAGAAGTATATCTTTAGAGGAATGATATCTAATAGCATCTTCCTTCCACAGGACAGGCAGTCAATCAAATAGTATCTAAAGCCAGTATAGAAAGAGGGTACAGAGGTACACTCTAAACTCACTCAATGTGATTGAATTCTGTTGCTTATCCTACTTTGTTAGATGGGCTCTTGAGGAAAGAATGAGTTAAGCCTCAGGACTGGCTCCAAAGTATTACTCTTTTTTGTTGTTGTTGTACTTTACACACACACACATACATACATACACACACACACACACACACTTTCATCTGTTTTATCTTACCATTGCGAATGTGTGGTTTAGATAAAATTAAATGTATAAATTGGATAAGTCAGCTATCTTTTATTCTCCCTTAATTATGCTATGCTTAATCAATATGAAAGAGGATCAGGAAATTTCTCTTCAGTGTTGAATAACTACAAAATTAAGCAGAGTGAGAGGTGGCTGTCTAATCTGGTATAATAACCCTCCTAAGAATTGCCTTATTACAGAGCAGCTCTGTTATTGTTCTCAGGGAAATGTCTGAAACGTTGAACAATTTAGGAGGGGAAAGGAGCACAATAACAAGGGAAGGCTTTCTCCTGAGATTGTTCAGTTGCTGTTGTAAGAGGAGGATGGTGACAAACATTTATTATCCTTGAGATATGAAAAGCCAATCTGAAGTACTGACATCAACTCAGTAATTAGCCAAAAATTGAACGTGCTCTGATGTCCTGATTTCAAATTCCTGTTACTTACCATCCAGAGAGAGAAAGAATTGGAAAAGATGAAGGGACAGAAAAAGCACCAGAAATGGGCTTTCTCACATTCCTGAGTAGATAGATTTAGTGAACAGAACTGGGTCTGATCCTATGCCTTGCCCTTGTCATATACTGGAGAAACCTTGGCTGTTTGGCCCAAGGTGTATCTAGCATGAGGGGAAGAATTTGAAATCAGAATCAACCCTTACCAGGGACAATTGGTTCTAAAAAAGAAATTCACTGGGAAGGAGGAATGTGGTACTTATCTTCCAGGGTGTCAAACATCTAAGGGAATGTCCTTGCTTTGGCACCTACCTGACAAGGTAAGAGACTTGAAGACATGAACAAAACAATGGTCCCATAGGAAAGGATGTTTTCCAAGCTCAAAAGGAGACCACTCCAAGGAGACCACTGGAAGGGTATTCCAGAAGCTGGCTATTTATGGAAATCCAGGGCTAATTATCCTAAATAAAGGTTCAGAAAAATACCCATTATCTTCTCTGGGTACAAGGAAAATGTCACCATGGACAAGTAGCCTTTACTATGACATGCTTCTTCCTACATTGCATGCTTCTCAGAGAGTAACTGCTATGGACTCAATCACTGATACTTCCTTTACCTCCAATGGATTCCACCAATAGATGGCATCAGCAAGAGATCAGAGGACAAGAGAAAAAAGAGACTAAGGTATTTCTCTCCCTTCTCATGCTCCAGGGCTGGCTGGGTCATTACCTGTATAACTGTATCTCTTGCCAGACCCCCCTCTTCCACCACTCCAGCCCTTTTAGCTCTATTAAAACTGTTTCTTCCTTCTGCTCCCTGGGGCCTAAAAGTCTATTCAGCTTGGCTTCCCCTTTCATGCTACACTTTTGTAAACAATTAAATTATAATCAATGAAGCCCATTTGCTTCTAGCTTTGAACCTCACTGATGCAAAAAGCTTCATTTGCCAACCAACTAGCTGACTTTCAAAGGTTCATATTCACCTTAGATCACATTCTTATGTTCAAGGTCATGTATTTATTCAACAAATAATTGTTGAACATCTATTGTTTGTTAGATGTGATATATACAACAGTTAACAAGATAATCTGTTTTAACAGTCTAACGAAGAGCAGTCTCATTCAGAATATGCGTAATTAGACAGGTCATTAGAAATGGTGAGTGAATGGTATCTTAGGGTTACCTAACTGTGGCCCAGGTATTCATTCCTGGGTATCCATCTGGATCTTCATGCACAGCATTTAAAAATCTGAGCTCACTAGCCTCCAAACCTTCTCCCCACCCTAGTTTGCCTCTCTTTGTTGATGGCATCAACACACCGTGGAACCGCTTGTCAGAGTTAGAACCACTGGAGTCATTCCAGATTCCTCCCACTCTCTTTTACTCATCAATTAAACACTCAGTCCTAGAAATTACAGCCTAAAGAGCACTCAAAAAAGTCCTATGTTCCCCATCCCCACTGCTCCTCCCTAGTTCAGATATCCCCAGCATTTCTCTCCATCTCTAATCTTCTCCTTCTACTGAATTTTCCACCATCAGTCCCTGACAATGTATAAACATCACCATAATTCTATTCTAGTCACGGTTTTTTTTATTTGACCCTTGCACAGATGAGATGAAAATGTATACTCCTTACCCTTGTGCAACCACTGGGAAAAACAGCATGGCAGTTCCTCAAAAAAATTACAAAGAAAATTACCATATGGTCCAGCAGTTCCACATTGGGGTATATGCCCAAGAGGATTGAATAAAGGATCTTGAAGAGATATTTGTACACCCATGTTCATAGCAGCATTATTCACAGTGGGATATGAAAACAGCCGAACTGTTGATGGATGGATGAATGGATAAGGAAAATGTTTTATATATAAACAATGGAATATGACTCAGCCTTAAAAAGGAAGGAAATTCTTACACATGCTACAACATGGATGAAACTTGAGGACATTTTGCTAAGTGAAATAAGCCAGTCACACAAGGGACAAATACAATATGATTCCACTAACATGAAGTGTTGAAAGAAGTCTAAATCATTCGAAACTAAAAGTAGAATAGTGGTTGTCAGGGGATGAAGGGAGGGAGAATGAGGAATTAGTGTTCAATAGGTATAGAGTTTCAGTTTTGCAATATGAAAGTTCTAGAGATAGATGGTGATCATGGTTGCACATCATTATAAATACCCTTACTCCCACTGAACTATGCACTTAAAAATGGTTAAGATGGTAAATTTTATATTATGTGTATGTTACCATAATAAAAACTTGCTTTAAAAAAAAGGAGAAAAAGCATTCTCCTTTATATTCCTTGTATGATCTGGCCCTTAAATACCTATCTAGCCTCATTTCACCCCATACCACTGCCCAAATACTTCCTGACTCCTCACAATGCTAAAGTAATTGTCATTCCCCAAACATAAGTCATGCTTTCCCTTATCATGTCCACTTACAACATTCCATTTTTCTTTCAAATCTTGCTCAGATGTGGCCATTTCTATGAGGTCCCTCCTGTCTCCTACAAGTACCTCTAACCTCCCATTACATCTAAGGCACATCTCCCATAGCAATGTTCTCATTGTAACCGTTGAGAAACACACCCATTTCCTAAAGCTAACTAACTCCTTACCTGCAGGAGCTTTGTCTTTCCTTCTGTGAGTCTATGACACAGGCATTGAGGAAATAATATTTGAGAAACCAATAAATGAATGCTTATTTTGCAATATTCAGATCACATTGGCATCCCTTGTGTCATTTACTCCTCCCTGGGAATGGTAGTAGTTATTGATTAATAAGGAGTTCATTGGAGCTAATTTGTCATTGTTGTTGTTGGATTTTTGAGGGGGGGGAATTTTTCTTTCCCAAGTTTATTGTTGAATATAATTGTGTATATTTAAAGTTGTATGACAAGATGATTTGATACACATATACATTGTGAAATGATTACCAAGACCAAGATAACAAACACATCCATCACCTCACATAGTTTTTTTGTTTTGTTTGTTTGTTTTTGTGGTGAGGACCCTTAAGATCTGCTCTCAGCAACTTTCCAGTATATAATGCTGTATCATTAATCATAGACACCATGCTGTGCATTAGATTCTCAGAATTTATTCTCCTTATAACTGAAAATTTATACCCTTTCACCTACATCCTCACATATATTCCCTCCCCCCAACCTCCTAGCAGTCCCCAATCTATTCTCTGTTTCTATGAGATTGGCTTTTTTTTCTAATTTATATATAAGTGATCCTATACAGTATATGTCTTTCTTTGTCTTATTCAGTTCAGCATAAAGCCTTCAAGTCTCATCTATGTTGCTGCAAATGGGAGGATTTCCTTCTTTTTTAAAGCTAAATAATATTCGTGTGTGTGTGTGTGTGTGTGTGTATTTCACATTTTCTTTATTCTTTCATCAAAGGGCATTTAGGTTGTTTCTATTTCTTGGCTATTGTGAATAATGTTGCAGTGAGCATAGGGTGCAGATAAATCAAGATACTGTTTTCATTTCCTTCAGATATATACCCAAGAGTGGGACTGTTGGATCATATGGTAAATACATTTCTAATTTTTTGAGGATCTGCGATACTATTTTCCATAATGGCTGTACCAATTTACATTCCTACCAACAATTTCTCCACATTCTTGCCAACACTTGTTATCTCTTGTCTCTTTGATAATGGTCATCCTAACAGGTGTGAGATGATAGCTTGTGATGTGATTTGATTTGTAGTTCGCTGATGATTAGTGGTGTTCAGCATCTTTTCATGTATCTTTGGTCATTTGTGTGTCTTCTTTAGAAAAAATGTTTATTTAGGTCCTTTAACTCATTTTTAAAAAATGAGTTATTTTGCTTTTATGATTTTGAGGTTTGTATGAGTTCTTTATATATTTTGGATATTAGCTCCTTATCAGATATTTGGTTTGCAAATATTTTTCCCATTCAGTAGGTTGTCTTTTTCATTTATTGTTTCTTTTGCTATACAGAAGCTCTGTAGTTTGACGTAGCCCCATTTGTTCATTTTAACTTTTGTTGCCTGTGTTTTGGGTATCTAATAAGAAATAATTGCCAAGACCAATGGTAAATCGCTTTTTCCTTATGTGTTCTTTTAGGAGTTCTATAGTTTCAGCTCTTACATTTGCCTTTAATCTACTTCAAGTTAAGCCCTGTACGTGGAATAAGATAGGGATAAAGTTTTATGTCTTTCCATGTAGCTTTCTACTTTTCTCAATACCACTTATTGAAGAAACTATCCTTTTACCATTGTGTGTTCTTGGAGTCCTTCTTAAAAATTAGTTGAGCACTTTCTTTCCAAGCCAACAGCGCTCTTGCAAACATGGTGAACGCTCCTAAAGCCCCCTGGAGTTTCTGCAAGAAGTGTGGCAAGAACCAACCCCACGAAGTGACACAGTACAAGAAAGGCAAAGACACTCTTTATGCCCAGAGAAGCGGCATTTTGACAGGAAGCAGAGTGGCTATGGTGGGCAGACTAAGCCAATTTTCCAGAAAAAGGCTAAAACTACAAAGAAGATTGTGTTGAAGCTTGAATGTGTTCATCCCAATTGCAGATCTAAGAGAATGCTGGCTAATAAGAGATGCAAGCATTTTGAACTGGGAGGAGATAAGAAACTAAAGTGCCAAGTGATCCAATTCTAATCTTCATATTTTGTTATATTATGAAGACAACAAAATCTTGAGGTTATGTTCACTTCATTTGGTTGCAGTGGGTCTTCTAGGAGGGAAATAAATTAGTGCCATCAATAAAAAAAAAGTAGTTGATCATATATACACAGGTTTATTTCTGGGCTTTCTAATGTGTTCCACTCCTCTATAAGCCTGTTTTTCATATAGTATCACATTGTTTGATTACTACAGTTTTATAATATAGTTTGAAATCAGAAAGTGTGGTACTTTGTTCTTTTTGCTTTGTTCTTTTTCTAAAGATTGCTCTGGTGACTTGTGGTCTTTTGTGTTTCCATACAAATTTTAAGATTGTTTATTCCATTTTCGTGAAAAATGCCATTGGAATTTTGACAAAGATTACCTTGAGTCTGTGGATCACTTTGAGGAATATGAACATTCTTCACAATATTAACTTTTCCAGTGAAGAACAGGAGATATCTTTCCATTTATTTGTGCTCCTTCCATTTCTTTCATTGATGTCTTATAGTGTACAGGTCATTCACCTCCTTGGTTAAAGTTTTTCCTAAGTTTTTTTTTGCTTTTGATGCTATTATAAATGGAATTATTTTCTCTATTTCACTTTCAGATACTTTTTCATAGTATATAGAAACACAACTGATTTTTGTAATGTTGATTTTGTATCCTGCAACTTTACTGAATATATTCGAAGCTCGTTTGTTAGTAAGATTAGCATAGTAACTACAATTTTGTGACCAAGAGCACAGATATGGAGACTTCACAACTATGTAATTTTATGATCTCAGTTAAGAGATCATAGGAATCAAGGGCGCCTGGGTGGCTCAGTGGGTTGGGCCTCTGCCTTTGGCTCAGGTCATGATCTCAGGGTCCTGGGATTGAGCCCTGCATCAGGCTCTCTGCTCGGCAGGAAGCTTGCTTCCCTCCCTCTCTCTGCCTGCCTCTCTGCCTACTTGTGATCTCTCTCTGTCAAATAAATAAATAAAATATTTAAAAAAAGAGATCATAAGAATCCATAGATTCTTTATATGTAAAATAATAGTGATAATGAGAGTAACTATCACAGAAGCTATTGAGAAAAAGGATACTTAGTCCATACAACATCTCAGTATATGCTAGCTATTACTTCACACCCACCACACTTTGCACATAGCAAAGATCAGAAGACACAGAGACATGCAGTTAATTTATGTACACATAATAATATTGCCTTGACTTTTCATATCTTTTAAAAGATTTTATTATTTATTTATTTATTTATTTATTTATTTATTTATTTTAGAGAGACAGTACGCTCAAGAGAGGGAGAGCAAGAGCAGTGGAAAGGGGCAGAAGAGAGAGGGAGAAGCATATTCCCCACAGGGATCCCCAACACAGGGCTTGATTCCAGGACCCTGGGATCATGGGCTGAGCCGAGGGCAGATGCTTAACCCACTGAGCCACGCTGGCGCCCTCTCATATTTTCACATATATGTAACTATTAGAGTGTTGGCAGTATTCCTAACCTGCCCTGAGCAAGAGTTGTACTTCATTCATCATGCACGAATCTCATATGTGGAAAGGGGCAGAGGAAGGAAGAGGAAATGGTAGGAAGTGGTAGAAAGTAGAGAAGCTGATAGCATAGCAGGGAAAGATAAAATCAATTGCCAGTCTTCTTAATCTACCTTTTAATTGAAAAGTCTTGGTCAAGTATATAGTGTTTACTTTCCAGCTAAAAGACATTGCTTTGCAATTCCTATTGTTGAGATAGGTAAGTGTGGTGAGTTGGCAGAGCACCAGATTGGCCTGCTCAATTCGGACTGTACAGGCCTATGTGTTCTCTTTTTATGTAGCTCACATCTTTTTCCTATCATCAACATTTATTATAACTATCTTTAGCACCTCTAGCAATTGTAGGAAAAAGAGTTAATACCTCTTTGTTGAAGAAACAAAACACAATAAGAAAAATCGAGCCATTTTTTTTCTTGAAAATTTGCATTAGGATAGTGTGCAATTAGACACTTTATTACCACAACTTTTGTATATCCTCATCAAACATACATTAAGAATTTGTTTGAACTTTTAGAGCAACTTTTCATTTTTCTTTGTCAATATAAATGTTTCCATTACACTTAGAGAGTCACGTAATGATTTCTAAGAAGGTAGTGGAAGAAGTGATAGTAATGCTTGACATACTCCTCATTTAGCTGATGGGTTTCCATTAAACATGCTATTAAAGTGAAACGAGATGGTTCAAAGGACAAGTAATGGGCCATGGAGCTTTTCACCTATGTGTCAGTGGGGCCAGCCTTTCTGTTAGGAAGTCTGATCATATGACAATTTTTCAGTAGTGCAAAAGCATAGTTCCAGTAGGGTTCCCTGTAGAACAGCCCATTTTCCAAATGACCACTTAAAGGAAAAAGCACTAGACCAGGGGTTATAAAACCTGAATTCTAGTCTCAATGATCACTGACTTTATTTCTGTCTCACTGAGCTTCCCCAGTGCTTCAATTCTCTTATCTGTCAAAAGAACACATAATAAAAGCCCTATAAATGCTGCAGAAGCCCTTTAAAAGTGCTGTAGAAAGTATTATTTGCAATACAAATTGTAATCCTGTAATCCCAGAGGAAAATGATTCAGATCTGCTCCGCCGGTCCCTAAGGTCTTTGAGCTGCAGAGCTGTGTCTCACATGTCCTGTTAGCCAGGGTTCCTAAATGCAGACATGGAACCCACTTTAGCTAGCTTGTACAAAAAGAATTGAATATGGAATATACACAATACAACATTTAGGGGAAGGCTGAAGAAACAGACTCCAGCTGAGCTTCCAGGAATAACTCCCATTACAGCACTGTTGTTGTGAGCCACCAAGATGACTGCTGCCTCTCCCACAATCTGGGAAACACTGGAGCAGCCAGATCTATGCACACATCACCTGAGCCCCATTCACACATGTAACACCAAGGCCTCATATTCTGCTTCTTTCCCCATCGGGATGCCTTTTTAAGTCAAAATCTTGAGTCATTTTATGTAGTTGATGGAAAATCAATAATAACCTTCTCAAGAGAGTCTGGAAAGTGTACTTTTTAGTTTTTAGCAGTTTAGAAGAGAATTGGGATGAGTATCACCACAAAAAAGAGTCAGATTCTACCATATGTGCTTGAAAAATCCCTAGCACATTAATAAGCTGAATTTCATGTAATTTAAAACAATTGTAAAAGCAATCAGGCAACAAATAGTAATAGGATATTGACTATGTGCAAAAGACAGTCTACCCAAAGGAAAAAAAATCTGAATTAGCACAACCATCTACAGAACTGCCTATGCTTTCCCAAGCATCCTATGTCCCTTTGTGTTTCTAAGATTTTCCATAAGCCCTTCCCTCTGCCTCAACTGGGCTTCTCTCATTCTCCTGCCTCTGGCTAACTCTCAGGGTCCTTAAGGATAGTACTCAAGCTTCACTTCTTTGTATCAGTTAGGATACTTTTGACTTCATGTTATGAAATACCTGAAAGTGGCTTAAATTATAAGGAATTATTATCTCATATAACACAAAGAAAAAATGATAGATATAGAAGATTTCAGGTTTGTAATTCAGCAACACTATGTTATATGTATATATGCAACAGACTCAACTTTCCTATCTCTGCTGTTCTAGTTTCAACCTTTTAGAGCTCACATTCTCAGCCTGTCCTTTCATCATCACAACATGGGTGTCACATCTCATATTATGTTGTTAAACAGTTGTGATCAAAGCCAGGAAAGAAGTTTCTCCTGGCTCGTCTTCTTCTATCAGGAGAAAAGTCTATTTAGAGTTGCATTTGTAGAATTATCTTTATACCACCCTCTCCAGGGTTGTGACACATGCTCTCATCTAAATCAATATTGAAAATAAGCATAGGGGCATGTGGGTGGCTCAGTCAGTTAAGCTGCTAACTTCGGCTCAGGTCATGATCTCAGGGTCCTGGGATCCAGTGCCAAGCGGGGCTCTGTGCTCAGCTTGGAGTGTGCTTCTCTCTCTCCCTCTCCCTTTATCCCTTTTCCTGCTTGTGCTCTTTCTGTCCCTCTCTCAAATAAATAAATGATAAAATCTTAAAAATCAAAGATATTAAGCATAAGCACAGAAGTACAATACTTGACAATGATTGGATTAGACTTGTGAACGTGAACTTCCTGCATCCAGCAGGGAGAGAGAGAGTGAATACCGTCATTAAATCAGGACTCTTCCAGCAAGGAAGAAGGAGAAAGGAGCAGGTAACCCATTGCATCAGCTCTACCTTATCAACCACAACCAACCATTACATCTTCTCGAGCTGTCTGAGTTGCTCCACCTCTGGGTTCTCATGGCAACTCACAATTAGTGTAATTGTAACACTTATCACATTGTCAACTCACTTATCAGTTCTGCCTCCCTGCGAGCTCCTCTAGGGCAGAAGCTGTTTATTATTCATCTGTATCTCTAGAGTTGGCTCAGTGTCTAGCACATAGAACGCTCCCAGTAAATGTTAGTTGAACTCAAATAAGTTGAATTATGCAGGTCATAAAATTCTATGCATGTAAATGGATATTAGCCATTCAGAAGAGTTATTATTTTATTATCTAACTAGATCACACTTAGACAGATGGCTAAAATGTTTTTGCACAATTAAATCTAGTTATTTCAAAATGCCAGTGAAGCTACTGGTAGAATGGACATAAATAAGCAAATGGAGAACTATTTTGTATATCTCAATCTTGTTAAATAGCGAATCTTTGTAGTTAATCATTTCATTTTTAGTTCTTTTATTTATGTCACATCCACATGAGCAAAAACATAAGTTTCGTAGCCAAAGTTAAAACAATTCTAGATAAAGTTCAGAAACATGTAAACAGTCACACTGAATTTCTATACTAATATGTGGAGCAACCTGAAAGTAGAACAAACATTTTATGATCATTTATTCAACACATGTTGGACTCACACTTAGAGCCAAAATATAGGAGCAGGAACCAGACTTACTCTCCACTTGAAACAGTCAATAAACAAATCTGTGTGAAATAATAGTTCATAAGACACTAGCATCTTGAGAAGAACAGAAAAATGAGGTCAGCCCTACAATGGCCCCCGCATAGGACCTTGAAAGAGTTTCCAGGAAATAGTGCTGCTTGGAGGGTCTGGTAGACCTCACAGGACTTGCTGGATTGAGGAAATGAAACTGAAGGACTAGGGAGACTGAGGCAGTTAGTGTTCACAGAACAATATGGGAGAAGAGAAAGCTAACAAAGACAGATTTATAGAGAATCCCATTTACATATTCAGCTGAGTTCATCAGGACATGCAAAAAAAGGAAACTATCAGAGGTTGGGAAAAGAACCATTCAAAAGATCAGAGTTAATATTGTTCAGCATTTACAGTAGGCCAGGAACAGTGCTTTTTCCCAGCAGCCAGACAGAAAAACCTTATAATTCATGGGACTTTTAGTAGAATACCTAGAAGAGTATTGCTTCAGTAGTGGAGAATA
The DNA here is from genome assembly GCA_028646535.1 of Procyon lotor. Lineage (NCBI taxonomy): Eukaryota > Metazoa > Chordata > Mammalia > Carnivora > Procyonidae > Procyon > Procyon lotor. The sequence goes on along the minus strand of CM053606.1, from coordinate 101,116,754 downwards.
ATTATCACTGGACTGAGCACAGCTCTAATCCTACCTGACAGGCATTAAAATCAAGATCTGAAAGGATCAAACTGTTTATAAGTAACTTAACAGTGATCCAGGAAAAACAAAAAAAACCACTTCGAAAATATTTATAAGAATTGAAGAAAACCACACCCAAAAAAGAAAACTTTACAATGTCATCCATCTAATCAAAAATTACTTGCAGATTCAGTGCAATCCCTATCAAAATTCCAACGGCATTTTTTTCCCACAGAAATAGAACAAACCTAAAATTTCTTTGGAGCCACAAAAGACCCCAAATAGCCAAAGCAATCTTGAGAAAAAAAAAAAAAAACAAAGCTAGAGGCATCACACTATAATTTCAACCTATATTACAAAGCTACAGTAATGAAAACAGTCGGTACTGGCATAAAACAGATACAGAGATCAACGGAATAGAATAAAGAGTCCAGAAATAAACCCGTGCATACATGGTCAATTAATTTACAACAAAAGAGCCAATATACAATGGAAGGAGAGTCTTTTCAATAAGCAGTGCTGGAAAAATTGCACAGCTACATGCAAACCTATGAAATCAAACCCCTATCTTATATTATACACAAAAATCAACTCAAAATAGATTAAAGACTTGAATATCAGATCTGAAACCATAGAACTCCTAGAAGAAAACAGGGTAAACTCCTACACATTGGTCATGGCAATTATTTTTTTGGACTTGATATTAAAAGCAAAGCTGACAAAAGCAAAAATAAACAAATGGGACTATAGCAAACTAAAAAGCTTTGGGACAGCAAAGAAAATCAGCAACAAAATGAAAAGACAACCTGTGGGATAGGAGAAAATATTCGCAAATCGTATGTATGATGAAGTGTTCACATCCGAAATAGATAAAGAACTCAAACAACTTAATTTTAAAAAATAAAAGAATACAATAGAAAAATGAGCAGAAGACTTGAATAGACATTTTCCAAAGATATACAAATGTCCAACACATACACAAAGAGGTGCTCGACATCATTAGAGAAATGCAAATCAAAACCTCAGTGAGATATACTACCTCCACATATTATAATGGTTATCATTAAAAAGACAAGAAATAGCAAGTGTGGGAAAGGATGGAGAAAAGGGAACTGTTACATACTGCTAGTTGGAGTGTAAATTGGTGCAACAAGTATGGAAAACAATATGGAGTTCCTGCAAAAAATTAAAAAGAAAATTACCATATGATCCAGTAATTCCACTTCTGAGTATTTATCTGAAGAAAATGAAAACACCATCTCAGAAAGATATCTGTATCCCTGTGTTCATTGCAGCATTATTTACAATAGCCAAGACATAAAAACAACCTGAGTGTCCAACAAATTAATGGATAAAGAAATATTATTCAGCCATGTGAGAAGAGGAAATAGCACCATTTACAACAACATGGATGGACCACAAAGGCATTATGTTCAGTGAAAAAGTCAGACAAAGTAAGACAAATATTATACAGATCTCATGTATATGTGGCATTTAAAAAATAAAAAGAAGAACTCATATTTGCTAGAGGTGGGGGGGGTAAGGGATGGATGAAGTTGGTCATCCAATGTTGAAAGGGTACACATTTCTAGTTAGGATAAGTAATTTCTGTGGATATAATGTACAGAATGGTGACTGTAGTTAACAATACCGTATTGCCTATCTGAAAGATGCCAAGAGTGGATTTTAAAAGTTCTCATCAAAAGAAATAAAAATTGTAAGTATGTGAAGTGATTGGTGTTAACTAAACTTACTGTGGTAATCCCTTTGCAATTTACACTTATATGAAATCATTATATTTTATAGTTTGTACTAATGCAATGTTATATGTCAATTTTATCTCATTAAAACTGGGTAAAAAAGAAATGATGCAAGCAAGAATTCTGTAGAACAAAGGTTTTAAAATATTAAAAGAAAAAACTGTAATTCTATTTCTTTCAATTTCACTTTCTTTCAAAAATGAAATAAAAATAAAGACATCAGATAAGCAAAAGCTGAAATAATCATTACCAGCAGACTCACACTATAAAAAAATATTAAAGGAAATCCTTTAGGCAGAACAAAAAGAATACCAGATGGAAATCTGGATCTACACAAAGGATTGATGAGTATAGAAAATATATAAGATTTTTCTGTTATTTAAATCTCTTTCAAGAATAATTGACTGTTTAAACAAAAATATCAGCAATATAGTATGGAGCTTATAACATATGGAAAAGTAAAGTGTATAGTAATAGTAAAGTAAAAGAAAAAGAAAATAGCACTAAAGTTGGAGGAGGGTGGAAAAAGGAAAGTTGACTATCATAAATTTCTTATACTATATGTAGGGTAACCAGCTATCTCAGCCTCACTGAGAGGTTTCCTATGACACCAGACTTTCAGTCTTAAAATAAGATAGTTACAGAAAAACTTGAAATGATTAGTCATCCTAACACACCAGGTGGTGGAATATCACTTAAAGGTAGACAACCAATAGCCAAGCTGACTTTAGCCTACCAACCCCACTTCTGTGTGCCTTAGTTTGCTCATCTCTAGAATCAGGAACAATAAAGCCTTCTTATTACTGTTATTGCAAGAATTTCATCGTATAATGCATGTAAAATGATCAGTAGATACTAAGAATTAATAAATGTTAGCTGTTATTATGATCTAGCTTCACTTTTTTAAAAAAATCAAGGTTATGGGGCACCTGGGTGGCTCAGTCATTAAGCGTCTGCCTTCGGCTCAGGTCATGATCCCAGGATCCTGGGATCGAGCCCCACATTGGGCTCCTTGCTGGTGGGAAGCCTGCTTCTCCCGCTACCATTCCCTCTGCTTGTGTTCCCTCTCTAGCTGTGTTTCTCTCTGTCAAATAAATAAAATCTTTAAAAAAAATCTAAAAAAATAAAATAAAAAGTCAAGGTTATAGTATAAAGAATGAATAAGAGAAAACATGAGTGTAACCAGAGAGACAATTTAGAAGGCTCATATAGTAAATAGACCAGAGATGATGAGGACCAGAACTAAGAAAGTGACATTGGAATGGAGGGAGATGGAAGGACTCAAGTGAAAGTAGCATCCACAGTGTTCAGTGGTCCCCTCTTTCAATAAATGTTTATTGAACACCTACTATGTTCCAGGCACTGGGGACACACATCCAAATCAGGAGACTTTGGTCTGACTAAATTCAGTGATTAGAGCTTATTCTATTTCAGTCTTCATCCAGAAATTCAAATATTTGTTGCAGATTCAATCAATGAGTACCTTTTCTACTCTGTGTATTAAAAAAAATGTGGAGAGTAAGAAACAATATTTAGATTCAAAATATGAAAACATTTTTTGACCCAGTCAGAAAAGACCCATGTGAACCATCGAATCTTAGCAATTCCTCTCTTTTCTTAGGTAATAAAATTATTTTAGGTTTTAGATATTAATAAAATCACATGATTGCAATATTTGATACTGCCTGTGAAGACGTTTTATTCTGTATTAGGAGAGACTGTCATTAAAGATGGGAGATTTTTGATTCATAGCTTTTAAACCGTATTTTGTTCGATTTTAGGTAATATATACTGTGATACTTTCCTATTGTTCTAATATTTCAGAAAATTTGTGGGGGCTGCATGAAATACAAATTTGGCTCATATAGCTCTTCCTGGCTGAATTAAGGTTAAAAGTAACATCCCTCTTATATTTAATATTGCTTTTGGCATTTTTGACAAATAGCTGATGATTCAAGAAACTTAAAGAAGAAATGAGTCCTACATTACAAAAAAGGATCAGATTTTACATGTGGGGGGTTAATTTTTTTTTAAGATCAGATTTTACTATGTGGATTTTTTTTTCATGTTCTCTATTTTTCAAAGTTCAAAACATGTGTCTACTTATTCTATTGTAGTATGTTAATTTTTTGTTTCATATGGGTAACATTTTAAAACATAATAGGCAACTCCAATTGTTTCATATTATCAAATAATGCTGAAGGAGTGCTCACTTAAACTTTTTCAGTTTATGAGGGAAATAAGCATTATCTGAATTATGGACAAAGCTGTGCTCCTTTGCAGCAAGAGGAAGGAAGTGGTAAGGAGAGCACAGTGTGGTGCTTTATTTTTAAAAGTACAGCATTTAGACTCAAAACCCTGCACAAAAAACATTTCATTTTTTTAGCCAGTTGTCGACCTTTAAGACATGGTGATCTTAATTTATGTGTGGACATACTAGACAACCAAATCCTCACAGAAAAGGAGAAAATTTTATAAGATCGGGTTTTAGATTGAAAAGAATGACAATTCATCATCCTCATGTTATTGAATATCCATTTCTCTAAGTCATTAGGTTTTCTGGTGTGAGGAACAGAGATGAAAATAAAGCACAGTATTTGCTCTCAGGAAGCTTTCTGTCTCCCCTTGGAAACAGATTTTTCCTCCTTCTGAGGCCACTGATAGGCAGAAACCACCCAGAAATCCTCACATACACAAGGGGAAACCCTTGCAGGATTTATTTTAAGAATCTACGTGAAATATCTTATTCGATGGCAAATCAGGAAAAGAGTCTATTAAGGTTAATCTAAGAAGAGAAACCCTTGTAGCTTTCTTTTTTGACCATTACTGGTATTCCATGTAACACTAATAGGTTTGTCTATAGTTTTGTTGATTCCAAATTCTGATATAATTAAAGCAAAATTATTTCACTCAGAGCATGCACAGGACAATTTCTTTCTTTAGAGCCATATGTAATTTGAAGCTAGAAGTCAAGGCTACCTAATTTACTCCATTATCAGTAAATACACCCCAAAAGAATGGTAAGCTCTCCCATTTCTTCTGTGTACCAACTTTCTTCACTGGCCAAGAACCACTGCCCACTGCATATAGATAAGGGATAAAGCAAAGAAAGCCTTACTCTACTTTAGGATCTAAGGAAAGATGCTCCTCCAAAAAGGAAAGCAGCATTCCCTCCTCCTTTAAACTACAGAACACAAGTGATTTTGACTGCATCCTCACTGCCAGAAGGATCTGCCCCTTCCTGCAGTGCACAAAACATGGCATTATGGACTGAATGTTTGTGTCCTCCCCCCAAGACAAATTCATACGTTGAAATCCTAATCCCCGATGTGTTGGAAGAGGTGGGGCCTTTGGGAGGTTTACAGTCATGTAAACCTGTCCACCCTCTGCCCTGTAAAGATATAGGAAGAAGACGTCCATCTGGAAATCTGGAAGCACATTCTAACCAGACATTGGATCTGCCACCACCTTGATCTCAGACTTCTGGCCTCCACAACTGTGAGAAATAAAGGTTTGTTTTTTAAGCAATTTAGCCTAGGTCTGACTAAGACACACGGGCAAAATACTCTCCATTTCATTCTCCCCACAAAAGAATTCAGTTAAAAATACAGCAGGGCATATGTATAAATATCTATCAAGCCTGGTCTTCTAAAATCTCAGAGCCAAAATTATCTATTTTCCTAGGGTTCATAAATTGGAAGAAACAAGAGGCAAGAAGACGTGAAAAGTTCTATTTGTCCCAGAGAGTTTTAATATATCTTTCTTTAATTCTTAAAACCAGCTTCAATTCTTTGGGAATTTTTAATCCTTTTTTTTCCTACAGAATATATCCAAAACTCTGAGCCAGAAAAGACCTTTAGAATTCACGGGTCTGAGATTATGAAAACACATTAATGCATTAAACATCTGTGGAAGATTATCCTTCATTTGATGTTAGTGTAGTGCCATCAAGTGGAGTAGTGGAAGAAGTGTCATTTTTGAAGGTTTTTTATTGCAATCTGACTTGTAGATGCTTCAGCCCCCTCTAATGCCTGAAGGCATTTACTGAAAATGGAGTAAATTAAGGAAAATCTTGACTTTTAGTTTCACATTACATATGGTTACAATAAAAGAAATTGGCCCACATTTTCTGCAAAATTTGATAAAACAGATTGTCATTGTCAACAAATTTTGTTAAGATCTTTTCTGTCTGCAACACTTATGAGAAAAAATATATGACTCTATCAAAGTTCAGAAAATCCTAAATATGCATTATTATAAAAAATTAAGTAAGCACACTGCATCATTTATCAAATATTTTTGTGACACTAGGAAATACTGATTTGCCCAAGAAAGCCTGAATGACTATCATTGTTTCTTTTTTGCATAAATATATAATTTAACAATTATAGAAGAGTTATGTAACCAATACTTACGTCATAAAATAGAGCATTCTCAGGACACCAGAGGGGTCCTTGTTGCCCCTTCCCTCATGTTTATAATTTAACTTCAAAATAAGTATCTCTAAATAAAACATTTTGCTTTTGTCTAAATGCAATCACAGAGTATGTGGGGGTATGCATATGTGTGTTTAAGTGACTGACTTTTTCCACTTAACTGTATGTAGATTCTTAAGATTCATCTACTTTATGGGTGTTTAATGAGTTCATTTTTGTTGCTATGTTATCTTCCATTGCATGAATTATTAATCCATCCTGCTGTAGGTGAATATCTCAGTGCTTCCTCAGGGATCTTATGAATAATGCTGCTATGAATGTGTTCATCTATGTGTTTTGGAGCATCTTACATACAATTCTGAAGGTGTATCTGAAGGATATAAACAGAGGAGTAGACTCACTCTGTCTTGGAGAATGCATCTCCTCAATTTTACTAGGTTATACCAGGAAGTTTTCTAAAGCAGTTGTATAAATTTACACTTCCACCAGCAATATGAGAACTCCTGGGGGTCCAGATCCCAACCAAAGTTGCTGTTATATCTCTTTTTCATTTATTTGAAATAGTCTGCTATTTTAATATTGCATATTATAATATATATTATAATATAATAATATTATATTATTTTAAAATGCCATTTCATTTCGAGTTTAGCTGGCATTTCCCTGATTAAAAATGTGGTTAAGAATATTTTCACATGCTTCATGATCATAGTGATTTCTCACTTTTAAAGAGCTTATTCAAGCCTTTTACCTATTTTACAATGGATTGTCTTTTTCACATTGATTTCTGGAGTGCTTTATATGACCCAGGTATGATCTTTGTCATTTATGTATGATGTAAATATCTTCTACTTTGTGTCTTGTTTTTCACCCTTTCTAAGGTGTCTTGATGAGAAAATGTTCTTAATTTATTGTGATCTTTTTATTAATGACTTGCATTTCATATTTTGTTTCTAAAATTCCAAGTAATGTCTCATTATTGGTTACATTTGCCTTGAACACTTGGTTAGGTTGGTGTGTTCCTCCATTGCAGTTACTCTCTTTTTCACTGAAATGGATAAATATGTTTGGGGCTGATAACTTGAGATTAGGCAAATCCTGCTTCTATTCAAACTTTTGTCCACCAAATCTGTCCTCCCTGGGGTAGTATGGAAAAACTCTTTTCTATACCTCAGTTCTTCACAAGTCAAATGGGAATAATATTAGTATCTTCCTCAAGGGTTGTAACATTGGATGTTTGTCTTTGGGGATATTCCCAATATTTAATCCATTGCTATTTGAAGGAATTTTACTGTTTATAGACCTCTATTTATCACAGAGAATTATTTCTGCTAGATACACAATTTTTTTCTTACTGCATTTTACCATTTATACACCATATGTAATTTACTCTGGTATCCATCTTCCCTGCTTTGTATCTGTTTTCCATTGAGCAAGGATCACCTTTGTGTCCCCAACATTTAGAACAATCCCTTGTTTATAATTGGTTGTCTCTATATGTACATGTTGAATAAGTGAATGAACAGAATAAACAAAACTCATAGATTGACTTCAGTGTTATCTGTGTCAGTATCATGAACCAACTTGAAGTTGAAAACCAAACTAACCCAATTAATTACCAGTTTGAATAAAGTACAAATATATGTAGAAAAGAGTTTTATATGTAAACAAAACTATTAAACCATGGCACTTGCTCTTACCTTTTCCCAATCTGGCCAAAACATGAACACAGACTCTTCCCTCAATTTCCCACAGCAAAGCTGAAACCAGACTGAAATATCTGGTCAGTTTTTGTTTTATTTTTTTTTAAAGATTTTTTTTATTTATTTGACAGAGAGAAACACAGCTAGAGAGGGAACACAAGCAGAGGGTGTGGTAGCGGGAGAAGCAGGCTTCCTGCCGAGCAAGGAGCCCGATGTGGGGCTCGATCCCAGGACTCTGGGATCATGACCTGAGCCGAAGGCAGACGCTTAACGACTGAGCCACCCAGGTGCCCCTTGTTTTTTTTTTTTTTTAATTCAGTTGGCCTACAAATAGTACATCATTGGTTTCGGATGTATTGTTCAATGATTCATCAGTTGCATATAACACCCAGTGCTCATCATAGCACATCCACTCCTAGTGCCCATCACCCAGTTACCACCCCAGCCCCCCACCCACCTCCCCTCCAGCAACCCTCAGTTTGTTTCCTATAGTTAAGAGTCTATCGTGTTTTTTTCCCTTTCTGATGACTTTCCATTCAGTTTTCCCTCCCTTCCCCTACAGTCCTCTGCCCTGTTTCTTATATTCCACACACAAGTGAAACCGTATAATAATTCTCTTTCTGATTGATTTATTTCACTCAGCATAATACCCTCCAGTTCCATCCACGTCGATGTAAATGGTAAGTATTCATTGTTTCTGATGACTAAGTAATATTCCATTGTATGTGGTCAGTTTTTATTAAAGTCCTGATGGTTACAGAAGAAAACTACAAGCCAGGGTGTAATTTACAATGACCTACTGGAGGTGGATACTCTAGGAAGCTACAGGCACAAGACTTCAGGTACTTCAGATCCCCCAACATAATGGAGATGTGCCTCCTTGCTTAGAACAGGTTGCCTCCATAAGGAATAAGCCATTGTTTCTACACCATTCAAGAACACCCTCAACAACATAGATGCCCCAGAGTCCACACCTGAGAGAGATTCCCAAAGAAGTGAAAGTGACTTACCCTCATTCATAGTCAACCTCTATAGCATCACTTCCTAGCCAAAATATTCTAATTCCAAACATGGCTTCAGTAGGAATTTCTTTTCCCTACAAGGGACACTGCAGCAGGACCAAAGGGGTGGAATCTTATTTTATGGATTCAACAGGACGATTTTCTCATTATCATATTAAGAGCTAACAATTATTTAGTAGTGTCAAGAATTTATACATAGTAATTGCAGTTACTTTTTACAACAACCTTATAATGTCAATATTATTCAACCCCACTCCCAGATAAAGAAACCTGGCTACACTTAGTTGACTTGCCCACAACTGTACGTAGAGTAAGCAGCATGAACCCAGATCTGACTCTAGGCCCAAATTCTTAGCTAAATGTTCAACATTCATGGAAAGCCTATATACATAAATTAACCAGGGCTGTAAGAATGTCAAAGGTATTGTTTCATTCTCTCAAACTATTATAGAAAAATCCTAGATTTTAGAGATGGATACACCTGGTCCAAGTCTCACTTATTTTATGTGTGGTCATGTTAAACAAGATGTGTAAACTTTGGGCCTCAGCTTCCTACTTTATTTGCTTACTGTGCAGATTAAAAGAGAGTGCATGAAAAGTACCTAGGACCATCTGGTACATAGTAAGTGTTTAATAAATACTAACTATAATGTTGTAACTGAATTACTTCTTGATTCTTGCTCCCACTAGGCTCATTTGCATTTCTATCTATTTGAAAAGTTCATATTTAATATGCCTACAGAAAAATGTGTAAAATTACTTGAAATCCATGAAAATATGGTACTTCAAACTATGACATTAAATAATGCCTTAATTATATATTAAATATATGTTATCATAGAAACTGGAATGCCTGGGTGACTTAGTCAGTGGTTCAGCGTCTGACTCTTGATTTTGACTTGGGTCATGATCTCAGGCTCACGAGATTGAGCCCCATGTCAGGTTCCACACTGAGCTTGGAGCCTACTTAAGATTCTCTCTCTTTCTCTCCCTCTGCCCCTCCTCTGCTCACAGTCTTTCTCGATCTCTCTCTCTCTCTAAAATGAATAAATAAATCTTAAAAAAAATTATCATAGGAACTGAGGTACCTGATAATAAAAGGAACCTCTGTTATACTAATATGATTTAAAAAAAAAAAAAAACTTCCAGTTACAGGTTCTAGATATTTCCCTATATTTGGCATAAGCAAAAAAAGAGGAAAAAAAGTTGATGACATATAGGTGGTAATTTTAGGTAACCATATTCTTACTCTAGTAATAATGCATCTGTCTATGGATGAAATTGATGTTTTAGAGATTTATAAAACAAAAATCTATTGTATAAATAGCTATACTTCTCCCACATACTCACCACTGATATCTTATATTCTGTTTATAGTATAAGAACACACAGTATTTTCTTTACTCATTTCAATATTTTTTTAAAAATTTATTTGAGAGGCAAGGCAGGAGTTTGGGGGGAGTGGGGGAGAGAAATGATACAGGAAGGGATGGGGAGGGAGACAAACCATAAGAGACTCCTAGACTCACAAAACGAACTAAGGGTGGCTGGGAGGTGGGGGGTAGGGATAGGGTGGCTGGGTTGTGGACATTGGGGAGGGTATGTGCTGTTAAGTGCTGTGAAATGTGTAAGCCTGACGATTCACAGACATGTACCCTGGGGCAAATAACGTTATATGTTAATAAAAATTATATGTTATATGTTATATATATAACATATAATATATATATAACATATAACATATATAACATATATATAACATATATATAATTATTTATATATATTTATATAAATATAATTATTTATATATATTTATATAAATATAATTATTTATATATATTTATATAAATATATATACATTATATATAACATATATATAAACATATATATAACATATAACATATAACGTTATATGTTAATAAAAATTAAAAATATAAATAAAAAAATTTATTTGTTTATTTTAGAGAGAGAGAAAGAGTGCTTGCAAGTGAGCAGGGGAGGGGCAAAGGGAGATTAAAGAGAGGGCAAAGAGAAAGAATCTCAAGGAGACTCCACTGAGCGCAGAGCCCAACATGGGCCTCAATCCCAAGACCCTGAAATCATGACCTGAGCCGAAATCAAGAGTTGGCCATGCAACTGACTGAGCCACCCAGACGTCCCTCAATATTCTTTAAAGATTTAATGATATTTTTTAATGACCTAGATGATTTCTTCCCTCCACTCTTCCACCTAACACTCTAAATTAGAAAAAAAAATGTATCCAAATACTGACAGCAAGGTCTTATTGTCCCATTCTTAAAAAAAAAAATAAAAACTATTTGCTATTAAAAAGAAAGACTTCAGATAATCTATTTTAAAGTCAATGTTGTGCTTTTCAAAGATACTGCTTCACATTTAATGGGCTAGAAACCTACCACCCTATTGAGTTAACTACCGCCCACTTACCAGGATATGCATTACCCGGCGGCCAGTTAATCTTGAAGGGTACTCTAGGTGATAGCGTTCAAAGATAAAGATTCTATGACTCTTTCACTGAGAGTGTTTCTTTATGAAGGGTAGATGTTTGCTTAAAATTTCTTTGAGAATTTTTCAAGATAAAATGCTGCCATCAGGGGCGCCTGGGTGGCTCAGTCATTAAGCGGCTGCCTTCGGCTCAGGTCATGATCCCAGGATCCTGGGATCGAGCCCCGCATCAGGCTCCTTGCTTGGCGGGAAGCCTGCTTCTCCCTCTACCATTCCCTCTGCTTGTGTTCCCTCTCTTGCTGTGTTTCTCTCTGTCAAATAAATAAAATCTTTAAAAAAAAAAAATGCTGCCATCACATTCTCTGCAATTCTGATTGTACTAGAGCAGACATCAAATAATTTTGAGAGATTCTTTTCCCATCACAAAATTGATAGGCAGAGATATATAGACATATTCACTGTAGTTAGTACCCATAGACAGGAAGAGTAAAATTAAAATATTCATAATCCTAAAAACAAGGATAACCATTTTTAACACTTCCATATGTCTTTCTATGTGTATAAAAGTAGTTTTTTAACATTTTATTTATTTATTTGTCAGAGAGAGCACAAGCAAGGGGAGCAGCAGGCTGAGGAAAGAGCAAGATCACTGCTGAGCAGGGAGCCAGACCCAGGACTGGATCCCAGGACCTCAGGATCATGACCTACGCCAAAGGCGTAGCCTAGCCACCCAGGCATCCCTAAAAGTGTTTTTTTTTTAAATAGGGTTATGGCATATTGTTTTATATTCTGCCTTTAAACATCATCCAGTGTCAATAAATAATTATCTACAAAATAGATTTTCACAAAATCTATTCTTTTCAAAATGGCTTTAAGATCTTGTTCATATACCACATAACTTATCTAAAGTGTACAATTCAAAAAAAAAAATTTAAAAATAAATAAATAAATAAATAAAGTGTACAATTCAGGGGCGCCTAGGTGGCTCAGTCAGTTAAGTGTTCTACTCTTGGTTTCCACTCAGGTCATAATCTCCACTGGGAGTCTACTTGAGATTCTCTGCCTCTCCCTCTCCATCTGCCCCTTCCCCACTCATGTGTGCTCCTCTCTTTCTCTCTCTCTCTCAAATAAATAAATAAAACTTTAAAAAATAAAGTGTACAATTCAATAGTTTTTAGTATATTCACAGATATATGCAACCATAACCATGGTCAATTTTGAACATTTTCATTATTCAAAAGAGAAACCCTGTAAGCTTTAACTAGCACACTCCAACCTGCCTAGATTTCTCTCTGCATTTTACCCCTCAACAGCCCTTGACAACCACTAACCTACTTGCTCTCTCTATAGATTCCCTTGTTCTAGATATTTCACATGAATGGAATCATATACAATGTGACCTTTTGTTAGAGACTTCTTTCAGTTTTTGTTTATTCACGCTATAGCACCTATCAGTACTTCAGTCCCTTTTATGTCCCAGTAATATTCCATTGTAATGGTTTTATGGTATTTTGTTTTCCATTCATCAGTTGATAAACATTTCGGTTGTTTCCACTTTGGACTACTATAAATAATGCTACTATAAATATTCTTGTACAAGTTTCAGCATGGACATGTTTTCAGTTCTGTTGAGTATATACCTAAGACTAGAACTGCAGAAGTCATATGGTAAGTCTATGGTTAATTATTTAAGGAACCATCCAACTGTTTTCCAAAATGGCTGCACCATTTTACATTTCCACCCACAATGTATGAAGGTTCTGATTCCTCCACATCTTTGCCAACACTTGTTGCTTTCTCACTTCTCTATTTTAGATATCCCAATGGATATTAATTGGTATATCTTTCGTGTTTAATTTGCATTTCCCTGAAGACCAATGATGTCACGCATTTGAGAGGACTATACTCTATGATTGCTGGGTAGGGGGTTCTACAGATGTCTGTTAGGTATTGCTGGTTTATAATGTGTTCAAGTGTTGTTACTTTTTTGGTTTTCAGTCTGATTGTTCTATCCATTGTTGAAAGTGGGATATTGATATCTCTGACTCTTGTTCTTAAACTAGCTATATCTGCCTTCATTTCTCTTAGTTTTTACTTTACTATTTTAGTGTTATGTTTAGTTATAACTTCTGTTATTAAGTAAATTTAAGTTTATAATTCTTATATCTTTTAGATGGATTGAACATTTTATTATTTTTCCATCCTTTATTTTCAATCTATTTGCATTTTTTAATCTAAAATGGGTTTCCTACAGACAACGTATAGTTGGATCATGTTTTTTATCCAGTCTGACAGCAACTGGTTTTATTTATTGTATTATTTATTCCCTTCACATTTAATCTATATTAATATAGTTGGATTTATGTCTGCCCTTTCATTTATTTTTCTTTTTTGTTCCTTTATACTTCCTTTACTGCTTCCTTTTGCAGTAAATGAAAATTTCCAATGTAACCCTTTAATATCATTACTGAATTTTTTCACTATATTTTATAGAGGTTTTTGGTCTGTTTATTTGTTTATTGGTTTCAGTGGTTGTCCTAGAGTTTACAGTTTACTGTATCAAAGTCAGTTTCAAAATCATATAAGCTTAATTCCAGTAGTATATAGAAATGTTACTTTGTTCCCTTTCTGCTCCTTTATGGTATTATTGTTATACATGTTACCCTTATTAATGTTTCAATCCAACAATGCATTGTAAATTACTTTTTTATCTGTAGTCATTTCCTTGGCCCAACACAGTTTTGCTCCTTCATACCTCCTTTGTGGCTGTTCTTGACAAATATATTACACATATGCTGCATTTCTATATGTTATAGGCTCAGCAGTGTATTGTATGCATATTATTCTATGCAATTGCTTTTCAAGCCAGCTAACAAGAAAAAGGAGGAAAATATGCATTTATACTATCTTCTATAATTATCTTTACCAGTGTTCTTTACTGGGGTGGGTGGGGAGAAGGATTCAAATTACCATCTGGAGTCACTTGCTTTTAGCTTGAAGAACTACTTCTAATATTCCTTGTAAGTCAGATCTACTAGCAACAAATCTCTCACATTTTGTTTACTTATAAAGTCTTTATCTCACCTTCACATTTATTTCACATTTGGAAGATAGCTTTGCTGAATATAGGATTCTTGGTTGATAGTTGTTTTTCCTTTCAGCACTTTTAATATGTTATCCCATTGTTTCTGCTGAGAAATTAACTGTTAATCTTATCAAGGTCCCTTATAAATAATGAGTCATTTTTCTCTTGCTGATTTAAAAATTTTTCCATGTCTCTGACTTTCAGAATTTTTACTATAATGTATCTCTCAGTAGACCACTTTCAATTTATCCTACTTGGAGTTTCTTTAGCTTCCTGGATGTGGAGGTTATTGATTTTTAATTAAATTTGGGGAGTTTTAGGGCGCCTGGGTGGCTCAGTGGGTTAAAGCCTCTGCCTTTGGCTCAGGTTATGATCCCAGCATCCTGGGATCGAGCCCTGCAGTGGGCTCTTTGCTCAGCAGGGAGCCTGCTTTCCCCTCTTTCTCTCTGCCTGCCTCTGCCTACCTGTGATCTCTCTCTATCTCTGTCAAATAAATAAATAAAAATATTTTAAAAAATTGGGGGAGTTTTCAGTCATTTCTTTGAACATCTTTTTTGCTTCTTTCTCTCCTTCCTCTTCTCTCTACTTTGGTATGAATTAGTGCTGTTTATTGTGTCACATTTCTTTGGGATCTCTTCATTTTTCTTCATTCCTATTCTTGTTGTTATTTAGCTTAAACAATCTGTATCAATCTATCTTCAGGTTCATGTGTTCTTCCTTCTGCCACTTCAAATGTACTGGTGAGACCTCTAATGAATAATTTTTAATTAATAGACTTATTTTAAGAATATTTTTGGGTCTACAGAAAAATTGAACAGGAAGTACAGAGAGTTCCCAAATGTGCTTTCTCCCTCAGCAGTCTTCTCTATAGTGTGGCACATCGGTTGCAATTGATGAGTCAATACTCACACATTACTATTAACTGAAGTTCGCAGTGTACATTAACGTTCATTCTTTGTGCTGTACACTTCTATGTTTCTGACAAATGTTTAATGTGTCATATAGAGTAATTAAAGTATCCTCAAAGCCTCCTTGTTCCACATTTTTGCCACTTCCTACTGAAGCCTTCCTGCTGAAGCCAACCTTTCTTCTTTCACCACCTCCAGAGTTTTATCTTTGTAGAATATATCATATAAAATATCAAATTAACTTCTTTTACTTAGCAATACGTCTTTACAGTCTCCTATGTCTTTATCTGACTTGAGAGTTCATTTCTATTTATTACTGAATAATATGCCATTATATGGAGCATCGTAGTTTGCCCAAACATTAACCCACTGAGGACTCTTGGTTGTTTCCAAGTTTAGAACTGTGAGCAGAGTTATGAACAATTATGAATAAAATTGCTGTAAACATTTGTTTGCAGTTGTATGTGGATATAAGTTTTCAACTCATTTGGGTAAATACTAAGGAGCACAATTGCTGAAGCATATGGCTTCTAGTGAGTTTTTATTTCAGTTATTTTATTTTTCAGCTTCATAATTCTCATGCAGCTCTTTTTTTTAATTTCCATTTCATTTCTCTATTTGATGTGATAGTGTCATCATATCTTCCTTTACTTCTTTAGTCATGATGTCCTTTGGGTCTATGAACATGTTTATAAGGGCTATTTTGAAATCTTTTCTTTCTAGATCCAACATCTAAATACTCTCACAGAAAATTTTTGTCACTGTTTTTTCCCCAAGTACATGGGTCATGCTTTTCTGTTTCTTTTTATACTTTATAATTTTTTGTTGCAAATTGGATATTTTAGATGACTTATTATAGTAACTCTGGGTACTAGCCACCCACCACCACCAGATTTGTTGCTGTTATTTGCTTGTTTATTTGTTTAATGACTATCTGGATGGATTTAGAGAAGTCTTCTCCCCCTCATGCAGTATAAGTTTCTGTTGTAGACTTGAATATGTCCATAGTCACTCTGAGATGACAGTGGTTGTGCATGGTATAACTTCTTTCCTTTTCTTTTCTTGACCACATCCAAATGGCAATCTCCACCAATTGTCAGCTGATTGTCCAATTGTTTTCAACAATGCCCTCGGTCATAAACTACTTTGAAAACAAATCCAATCAAATTATGGGTTCTCAGAATAGTTTCTAAGGTCTGTGTTTGATATTTGCTCTGACCTCAGGAGGAGTCTTAGTTTAATTAGGCTGTATGACAAAATGCCATAAACTGGATGGCTAAAACAACCGACATTTATTTCTCACCATTCTGGGGGCTGGAAAGTCCATGATGAAGGCATAGGTGGACTCACCTTCTGGTTAGGGCCATCTTCCTGGCTTGTAGATAGCTGCCTTCTTACTATATCTTAACATAGCAGAGAAAGAGGAGGCAAGCACTCTGGTGTTTCCATTTAGAAGGGCACTAAGCCCATCATGGAGTGTCCACTCTCATGATCTCATCTAAATCAAATTATTATTTCCCAAAGGCTTAAGCTCCTCACAATGGTAGTTAGGGCTTCAACATATGAGAACACAAACATTCAGTCCATCATGAAAGGTTTTCCACCAGCTGACTTATTCCCTGATTCTATTCTTTAAACTAACCAGCCTACAGTTTAGTTTGTATCTTGAATCTCCTCCAATTGTCTTTCATCACAATCTCCAATATTTTTGAGGTCACCCCTTGACTTGACTTCACTTTTTCTATACTCTATTGCAAAAGGAGTTAGTTCCTTTGGGAAAAGATTGGAAGCTCTTTGTTTCATAGCTTGCCTCTCCATGTCAGAAAAAAATCTCTAAGTAAGGGCTCTGGAGCTGAGGGTAGGGATAATGGCAAGCTTCTCTCTGAGAGACACATTCACTATAGAAGCTGAGCACTGGGGCAGGGGGAAAAAAGGGGCTGACAAAGGTCCTTTTGGCTTTCCTTTCCCGATATGTGACCATCATCTCAGGAGTTGGGGTAAAGATGATCGGTGTCCCAGACTTCAAATTCTGCTGTACAAAAGGTAAAGCCTACATTCCATGGTGGAGGATAGACAACAGAAGGGAGCTCCTACCTCGCAATCACACTAACTCAGGACTTAACTCAGCAACAAATAGTTGTGAGTAGAATGAGAAATGCTAACATCTTGCTCCTCCTTGAAAAAAGAAGTTCTCTTTTCTAGAAGCATACCCCAACTCTAGTTCCCTCTAGCCTTCCTATTCACCTAAAGGGAAAGATAATCAACAGGAGGCAGGGCTTCGAGGAAATAGATAGGAATGCTGCAACAGGGAAGGAAATAGTAAGCAGGGGACAAAATATATCATAAGAGAAACACTTGTGAAGTTCATAGCCTTAAGAAATGGGCCTATTCTAACAGACACATGAAAAAGTGTTCCACATCACTCAACATCAGAGAAATACAAATCAAAACCACAGTGAGATACCACCTCACACCAGTCAGAATGGCTAAAATTAGCAAGACAGGAAATGACAGATGTTGGCAAGGATGTGGAGAAAGGGGAACCCCTACACTGCTGGTGGGAATGCAAGCTGGTACAGCCACT